>CM033642.1:214318851-214812021 GCA_019512145.1 Engystomops pustulosus
TTTGCATTTTTGAAGCAGATTGTTTCCTTTGTCAGATCTTTGGGCATTGTGCCTGTAATTGGCCTCAAACATGTAACCAACTCATGTCATGTCAAGTGCTGCCCTTTCTTATAATGTTCTTGTTCTGTGACCTCATTGTCCACAATGGTCACGTGATCACAGACACTTTCCACCTTGTATTTATAAAATGGGAGCAGGAGGGGGAGTTAATGGAACATGAAGAAGGAGGAATAACTTACAGCAGAGAATAACCCAGTAAAGCTTAACCTTTATCCAAAGATGCCCCTTCTAAAACAACTATGTAAAACCTCCAAGCTACATTCTCTATCCATTTGTATCAGTTGACTGCAATTAGTTCCATAAATGTAGTCCCAATAATCAGACTAGTTGACAACAAGGTCAATATACACAGTATAAGGCCCCTTATGGCCACCGTATGCTAGCTGTACAAATGGCAGGTTGCTTACGGCCGCCGTAAGTGTTCAGCTTGGTTTATCATGCCTACCCATGGAGAGTGAGAATGCCAATCCAGACACCTCCTCTGGTTTCTCTATGGATTTAGTTCCTCAAAAGCTATTATAAATAGAGGATAACATGGACAATGTAAGTTCTATATGTCAGTATAAACCCAACATTACATCCAAATGTGGTACTTAACCCCTTACCTAGGTGTGATATACAGATACCTGAGAAAAACCCTCGATATTTAAAATCACCCCATTCCCTAGAACTGATATAAATATAAATAAACAGTAAAAAGCATAAATATGTTAGCTATCGCCGCCTCCGAAAATGTTTGATCTATCAAAATATAATAACAGTTTAACCTTTAACGAATAGTGCCCAAAGTCCCTAGTATTCCATTTTGAAAAATATAAAAAGTGATCAAAATGCCTAACAGTCCTTAAAATGGTAGCATTGAAAAATGGCACCACCCACAGCTCAGTACACCAAAGTGTGAAAAAGTTATTAGCGCCAGAAGATGTCAAAATGGGGAATTTTTTTTGTATAGGAGGTCTTTTGGCGTGCACAGTGAAAGCCGTAAAATCCAAGCCCACAAGAAAATGGTGCCAATGCAGTTTTTCACTAATTTCATAGCATTCAGAATTTTTTCCTGCTTCCCAGTATACAGCATGGCATATTAAATACTGTCAATATGAAGTGCAATTTCTTACACAGAAAACAAGCCCTCACACAGCTTTATATGGAAAAATAAAAAAGTGAAAGATTTTTTAAGGTGGGGAGTGAAAGATAAACAGGACCTGTCACCCAAATTTTAGGCACTAGGAGCTGCTTACTTTAGTAAGTGTTAGAGTGATAGGAGGTTTCCGGTAACGCTATCAAACACTGCTGCGGAGTACAGTGTAATTGTCGGACAGCTACCTGGCGCGCGGCAGTCCCTGCCAGCCTATGGAGCGAGCGGGGTGGTCCGGGGAAGAGGCAGCGCCTCTGACCGCCCCCTCATGAATACGTTGGACAGCTTTGCAAGCTGTCCAATGATTACACTATACCCCGCCGCAGTGTTTGATAGCGTTACCGGAGGTTTCCGGTAACGCTATCACTCTAACACTGCGGCGTTTGTTCAAGCACTAGGAGCTGCTTACTTTAGTAAACAGCTCCTAGTGCCAAAAATTTGGGGGACAGGTCCTCTTTAAAGGGTAAACTAAACACTCACAAAATAGAAAAGCAGAACTGGGTTCATTCCGTGATAATACCATATACCATGATAAATTAGACTAAGACACTTGATATATCAACTGTGACATGTATAACACAGATAAAGAAAACTAATAAATAATATTACCTATTCTCTCCAGCCAAGTATCACTATACAACTGGACCATTTAGCCCTCAACTTGCTACAATTTATTTTTCTCTTGACCATTTGCTTAAATCCTTATGCATTGAATCAGGGAATAAGTGGTTTAAAATATAGGTTTAAAATTATTGTTTTTTTTACATTCTCTCTTCTCACTCTGCTTATGGTGCAGCTTTGTAGTTCCTATGGAGACAAATGATAGCATAAAGGCAAGAAGGAAATTTAGACCTTAAAGGGATATTCCCATCATTCCCAGCAAATTAATGTTATTGTTTTTATGGTAAAAAGTTAAACAATTTTCCAATATACTTTTTGTATCAACTCATCTTGGTTTTCCAGATCTCTGCTATCTACCTTTACTTTTAATGGACAGAAATCTGACCATGGTCACACAGGTGCAGGGCTCATTATCTCGTAGAGAGTAATCAGAGCTGTGTGCTATAACGAGCCGTGCAGCTGTGTAACTATGGTCAGATTTCTGTCCACTACAGAAGCTTTCTATAGAATGACAGCAAGCAGAGATCTAGAAAAGCATGAGAAATTTATGCAGAAAGTATATTGGAAAAATTTATATCTTTTTTTTATAAAACAAACAATAACATTCATTTTCTTTCATGGGAATACCCCAAAGTCATACCTTGGCGTTCTAGTACCTGTTTACAATGGGCCTCACAAAGGCAGCTCTTCAGAAAATAATCTGAATGGCTGCCATAAAAACCCTAAAAAGCAGAGGATAAGGGGTACATACTCTATTGTATCATTAATACAGCACATAAAGCCAAATGATATGGTCATCCAGCCAATATCTGTTTAGACATACATACGTGAGTAAGGGATTAAGGATAAGAGATATTAGTAAATTAAGTGATTGTTATGAGGAAATAACTCAAATATTTGAACTCTTGCTCTTGGGAGTGCATACATTGGCCAGCATAATACAATCCTAGTTAATCCTGGGGTACAAGGTTTAGATTTTGGAGACTATAAAGCATAAAGTCCTAGGCGGTTATTTGTTATTTGTAGGCACTCATGTACTGGCATATGATATCCCCGCCGATCATACAGTGCAGCAGGATACATTAAGAGGCTGGAGAAAACGCAAGAGGCTCCAGGATTTATTTCTACGCCAGGCCCTACCAGGTTATACATGTGCAGGTGCGGGGACAGAAATGCCCCAAGCCCGCCAACTGCCCACTGTCTACTCCCGTTCCCCTTCTTTATGCCTCTCCATGACCCCCTGGAGTGGAGATGGCAGAAAGAGGAAATAATCGCAAATTGCTAGTGATAAGTGGCGCAGAAGCTCTGCAGAATGCCCGCTTAGTTTCAGGGATTTGGGAAGAGATCTAATAGAGGTAATGCAGGGAATTAAGGTGGAAAACTTTTTGACTGTGAATAATGAATCTGAATTGAAGTATAAGCTAAACAGGTACAAGGTACAGTTGGATGCATATATTTACACTTTTTTTTTTTATTTACAATTTTTGAATGAAGTCACAGATTCTCAATGGGATTTAAAAAAAATCTACCATCAAAATCAAGCATGATAAATCAGTGGCACTTACTTGTGGATTCAGGCACTGTGTCTGTGGTTCTCATATTTGTTATCCATGGAATCCTTCCTTCTTAAATCGATGTTTAGAATTATAATAATGAGTCGGAAGGGCTCTTGGAGAGTCACCACAGCTCTCTTATGCAGTAGTTTCACAGGCTGTTAAACTGTCTTCCTCAGCTCCATTTGGCACTTTTCCCTCCCTCTGTCTGGTGTAATCTCACACAGTGGTGGTGGTGGGGGGGAGTGCTCCTGCACAGTGTAACAGGACAAGAAACTCTGGCAACACACCCTAGAACCCTTAAGGCTTATTTGCTTCATTTCAAAAGTTGATATTAGAAAGAAGGAGGCCATGGATAACAAATATATGAAGATTACCACAGTTACGGTTCCGGGATCTGTGAGTAAGTGTCCCAGGTTTATCTTGATTTTGATGGTAGATTTTCTTTAAGTCTAGACTAACCTCTATAACACATCCATTTCAAATCCATTCCATTGTAGCTTTGACTTTAAATTATTTCCTTGCTGGAAGTTGAACCCATACCTTAGTCTCATGTCTTCTAAAAGGGTTTTTATTCAGAATAGCCCTGTAATTATCTCTGTCCAGCTTCCATGTCCCTGCTGAAGCAATGGTATGTTTAGGGTGATAGCTTTTCTTCATGTATATACATTTAAATCAAATAGAAAAAATGCAAAACAATATTTGTAGAGAACACTGCACACCCTAAACACCCTGAAAATAAGGTGCTGGACAGATTTAGGTGAACACAACCTTAGCAGAAAGATCACAGTGTTTACAGAGTTTTAATAGATCACAATTAAACAGGAACATCCCTTCTAGAAGTCCCATTTTTACATTTTTCAGAAATGGAGCGAAGGGAGTGGTCCTGCGGCCTTAATAATAATAACAGTCCTAATAATGTTTGCCTTTTCAGAAAAGAGTGAAAAGTGTCAAAATCAGTTATAGTGATTAAAATGGTGGGACACCTTTACTAAGGGCTTTGCGCCAGTTATCTGGTGGACTGCATGCTCTTTTTAGTGTAAACTGCTCGCACAGGTATTTAAGAAGTGTGTGCACCACATTTGTGTCGCTCAGGAGCGTTTTGTGGCACAGCTGCACTAGGCATCATTTGATACACATTTCTGTACATAGACGTTCCAGTGTTCAGTCGAACCGTGCAAAACATTTACCATGCAAAGTTCGACAGAAGTGTGTCACCTTAGGTTCACCTAAAAAAAGCGGTGCACTGTGCTGGAGCAGTGCAGGGTGCGCCAGAAATCCTGAATCTGAGCATCACACAGGCAAACTGCACATAGCACACTCCCCAATGTACTAAGATTTTGGTCTTTTTACCCAAGACTGTGTATGACTGTGCTGTTTTATGACATTCAGGTATACAGTATGCTATGTACATGAAGATGCTTTTATATGTGAATGAAGTTGTTCCTACAAATTGGACTTTAAATGTTTGTGAGCGGTCAATTACACTGAAATAGCCAGTGTATTATTGTAGTGAAAAGAATACATTGTGTGCACAACATAATCCCTTTTCTTATCCTATTGCTTTTCAAAAGTTCTGAATAATGCGTCGCAGCTCTGCTGAAGTGCGCTAAGCTCCTCATAGAAGCAGCAGTTTGTCTTTGTATTGTAGCTTGGTTATTATACAACAATGCCAATTATTACAATGAATTCATAGATTGATTTTATAATTGAATGGCTACTGTGGTAAATGCAAATGCAGCTTCTTTACAGCATGTGTAGCTTCTGATGTATGCTATCTATGTTTCCAGCTCAATGCATGTCTTCGAATGAAAGTCTTTTGAAGTTGAAAATCTGACCATGTCCCAGTACACAGTACACGTCTCGAAGGAGAACAGTTTCCAGAAGTTTCTGTTGTTACTTATGGTGATCCTCTCATAAGCAAACTTAAGTCATTGGGGTCATCTATCTTTAGCTCGATCTTGACCACCTACTGATGACAGATGTCTGCATGAATATCTTTTGATGTTGCTGCAGTTACTCCTCAGACACAGCTGGAGACCGAAGGGAGAAGATAGAACTGGTGTTTTACCACTTCTGCCTTCTCCTTTCTTCACTGCATTGTCCTGAAGCACGGATATGCAGTGAATGCAGAAGGCGGCAGTGCTGCCAGCTCTATAGACACTGGAACAGATTTACTTACCCGGTCCTGGCGCAATCCCGTGGTGCGTTGTCCGACGAGGATTCGAGTCTGCTATGTTTCACTAAGATTGTGCGCCCGAGTTCCTGCATCCGTAGCTTCCGCACCGAGGTCCGCCGAAGTTCACATTTCTCTTCCCGGTGCTTGTAAGTGCGTGTCTTGTGACACAATTCTAAATGTTAAATCTTGCGCGTTGTGCGAATCCGTTGGGTTGTCCGATGGCCACGCCCCTAATTTCTGTCACGTGCAAGTCGGCGCCAATGTGCAAAAATTCCGATCGTGTCCGCCAAAATCGCGGGGAAATTCGGCACAAATTGGAAATTTTTGGGAAGTGTCATTTTTGACTTTGGGCATTATTTTCCATTACAGGGTTAAATGCTGAAAATAATCTTTATTAGTCTTTTATTTTGATAGATCAGATATTTTGGGATGTGGTGATACCTATCATTTTTTTTTACTCTTCTTTTACATCTTGTCGAGGATCTTTGCTTCGGGGATCTTTTGAAGACCTGAGGCTGTTTCGTGTTAACCCTTTCATTACAATGTGCGATCAGCACATTGTAATGAATAAGGAGGAAAATCCCCATTTACTGCCATACTTCAGTATTGCAGTATGTGATAGGATCAATCAGACAACCTAGGGTTAAAGTACCCTAGGGAGTCTGTAAAATAGTAAAAATAAAAAAAGTAAAAAAAAAAACTGTAATAAAAAAACCTAAAAATTCATATCACCCCCATTTCCCTAGAACTGATATAAATATAAACAGTAAAAATCATAAACACATTAGGCTTCACCGCGTCTGAAAATGCCCAAACTATCAAAATATAATAACGATTTTTTTGCTGTGTTTAACCCCGTAATGGAAAATAGCGCCCAAAGTCGAAAATGGCATTTTTTTAAAAAATATCATAAATTCAATAAAATTAATCAAAAGGTCATACAGTCCTACAAAATAATAGCATTAAAAACGTTACCAAAAGTCGCAAAAAATGACACCTTCATACACTAAAGTATAAAAAAGTTATTAGTGCTGTTTCACCAAATTTCACTACATTTGGAATTTTTTTCCTGCTTCCCAGTACTCGGCATGGAATATTAAATACTACTATTTTGAAGTGCAATTGTTATGCAGAAAACATGACATCACTCAGCTCTGTATAAAAAAGTTATAGATTTTTGAAGGTGGGGAGTGAAAAATGAAAACGCAAAAACAAAAAAGGGCTGCAAAGGGAAGGGGTTAACAAATTGCACATTGTAATAAAATGGTTAAATTCAGAAAGCCTTGGGTCTTTGTATGACCCAAAGTTGTCATGGCACCAGATCGCTGCTCATCGATGACGATGGGTGAAGACTCAAGAACAGATGCCGATCACTAGATTCAATTATCCAGATTTAATTTGAAGAAGCTTAGTCAAATTTTTCAAAAGATCCTAGTCCGAACCTTTGTGGCTCCAATTGTCCTTGCAATTTGTATATAACCCCACTAGTCCTTTATAACACAGATTTTCATAGTAACCTCTTATCTCATTATGTTATTTTACAAATGAATTTATTTTCCCTCTCACATGTGTTCTCCCTAAGCTCTGGGATGATTGACTATAAGATAGCTGCCATTTTCATCACAGGCAATTTAGAAAAGATTCAGATTCATTTTGGTGCCTGAACATTACCAAATTTGTATGAAATCTATGAAGCAAAACATACATTCCCTGCTGATCACCAATTCATATTCAAGACAAATAAGGTATTTTCCGAAACTATGATACAGTAGAATTGTGCACAACTAATCAGATTATTACAATTCCAAGTTCCTTTAGGGTAATAGTTGGTTTAAAAAAGAAAGTTTAAAGCACATAAAAGTTAAAAAGAAAAAAAAAAGTCATCACCTCCATAAATCATAACTAAAAATGAATCAATAGAATAAAATCACAAACACTTGTGATCACAAATCAGTTCGTCCATGTGCATCTGCAAGTTTTGTTGTGACTTGCAGCTTTTCATTGGTTTTGTTTGCATGTCAAAATACACTCAGAAATTGGAGTTCTTAACTGATTTAGCTTAACATCTACTTTTGTAATTGTAGTGTATTACCATATGAATATACAGTATACAGTAGATGTGCATTGACACAGAACTATAGAAAATGTTATTGGCATATAATTATTGCATCTCATAGGCAGAAACCTGGAACTTCTCGCTAATAAGCTGAAAACTGTTGGTAGGAGGTATACGCTGTCTTGCAGTTGTGCTGGATTCTGACCTCTCCTTTGCACCGTATATTCAATCTGTTGCTCGCTCTTGCCGGATGCACCTTAAAAAAATTCTGAGAATCCGACTTTTTCTTATAATTGAAACCTCTACAACACTAATTGTCGCTCTACAACATTTTGATTCTCTAAACTACTGTAAATACCATAACTCCCTACTAATCGGTCTTCCACTTACTAAACTCACTCCTTACAATCTATTCTCAATGCAGTAGCCAGGCTTGTCTTTCAGACCAAACGCTACACAGATGCCTCCAGTCTGTGCCAGTTAATGCACTGGTTGCCTGTCTCCTTCCGAATTCAGTTTAAGTTAATAACCCTCATCCACAAAGCTCTTCATAATGCTGCACCTCTTTATCTCTCCTCTCTCATCTCAGCCTATTGTCCAACCCATGCCCTTCAATCTGCTAGGGATCTTAGATTATTCTCTCCCTTAGGCTGCATACACACACATGTATGGGGGACGTACATATGGCCGACGTATATACGGCCGATATACATCCCCCATACACTTCAATGGGCTCACGGCACCGTACCGCTCCGTAGCCCGGGAAAAGATAGGACATGTCCTATCTTTTCCCGCATTATGGCGCCTTGGCCCATATATCCCTATGGAGAGGGGTGGGGGTGAGCGGCGCTCACCTCCTCCTCCTCTCCCCGTGCTGCCATGTGCCCGCCATGCTACAGTGCGGCGGGCACACGGAATGTGCATGTAGCCTTAATTTAAAATTCCCACGCACATCTCCAGGACTTCTCCAGAGCTGCACCAATTCTCTGGAATGCCCTACCCCGGGGTCTATAAGACTAATATCCAACCCCCAAAATTCTCTTAAAACTCATTTATTTAGGTAGGTCTATCCCATTCGCTAACTGCATGCAACTTTAACTCTTTATTATCCAATTCTGGGCAGGGCCCTCCCTCCTATTGTTTCACATGACTGTTGTAACTCTGTAATATTTTATTTATATGTTCCTAAAAATCTCTGAAGCACTACGGAATTAGTTGGTACTTTATAAATAAAGATTATTATAGAGGCTACTGGGGCATGCAATAACCATAGCTCCTGCTCCATGGCACAGCTGCCCCAGTAGCTTTTCAAAGAAAATTTACATATTTATAAAATAAACTTTTCAATTACATATATCAGGCTACCCATAAATACCGGACCCTTCCACCAAGTCTGTGATCTTTTGTGATAGATTAGGCATTTTGTTTATTATGTTTTATATCAGTTCTAGGGCAAGGGGGGTGATTTGAATTTTTTGTTATTTTCTATTATTTTTTTTAAAACATTTTTTACTATTTTTTAAGATCATCTAGGGTATTTTAACCATAGATGGTCTGATTGTTCCTAATATATACTGCAATACTACTGTATTGCAGTATATGCCATTTTTACACAGTAAAAATACAGCCACTGGCTCATTGTAACGAAACTGCAGATGGCATGCAGCCTCGGGTCTGATGATGATGTCCAAGGGAGCGATGATTGGAACAAAGATGGCAGGTATTAGCAGTGGGTGTTTGCTGCAATATGCAGCAAACCCTACCTCTGTCTGATCCAAACAGCCCCCGCACCGCTGTGCCTTACATGTAGGGGTTAATTCAACAAAGGATAACAAATTTGCATAATAACCAGCTCTCGATCACCCTCGCAGGGGAGATTCAGGTATATTAAGTTATATTTCAACAACAGAATAGAATATTTTGAAGTACATATCACCATTTGTAAGTTGCTTCTATTTTAGATATGTTGAAACAATAAATAAATTAGGTTGCAAAAGTGGACATAACTTTCCAGCTTTATTTGCTGAATCTAGAAAACTCCTTTACTGCAGTGATAGCAGATCTTGTGAATATTATGTACAATTACGATCAAAATAATGTTTAATGTATGATTTAAGCATTTCGGTTCTGGATATAAAGAATGATATAGACACTCTGGTTATGCTTCTGTGTGATGCAGAATAAATGTGGCAAAGATTGCTGCAGTACTGTGAACATCCCTGAACTAAATTACAAGGACATCAAGCACATCAACTTTTAACAGGATATCTATCTGAGCACTGGATCATGCTTTATACGTATAATAAGATTATTAGTCATGAAGGACATACAATTGGATACTTACAACAGTACAACAGTCATTGGTTGAGTGCAATGTGATATCTTGCAGCAGGAGAAAAGTACTAATTTACTTTATCAAGTTGTATACTTTAAGCCTAAGTTATCATTGCCTCCCTACTGTTTACTGCCATGAGAATCACTTTGCAAAGGACATGCCAGATGTAATGGCATGATAAAAGCACATTTTCCTTAACCCTTTCAGTTTCACCATTCTGTATTGCACTCCAGGAAGATTTATCAAGTCGGGCACTTTTTTTTCAATAGTCTTGATGTTGCTTGTGCTGAAATAAAATGCACCCAATCCAATACCAGTATGTTGTCAATCAGCTTAAAGAGAACCTATCACCAGGACACACATTTTCCATTTCCTTATTTATACAATTTCTCAATTTACATTTATACTTAAAATTATTGGTTCTTACTTGCAGCAACCACCTACCAATACTATCATGGATTGCGGGTGTTGGCCCTTTACATGCAGAGCTGCCTGTAAAATGTAACAGCTGGTGGTGCCAACTTGGCACCGCCATCTTGGCTTTGATCGTTGCTCCTCATGACGTCATCGAGTAGTGACAATCCATCATCACAACAGCCTGATGTCTTTGAAGAACCCAGAACTTGTCATTTTTTAAGATCTGTTATGAAGTGCCAGTGGCAAATTGTAACAAATCTAGTGCAAAAATGCCATATGCTGCTGCACAGTAGGAAAACTGTATATAGTAGGATCAATCAGGCAACCGAGTGTTAAAGTAAAAATAAATAGAAAATTAAAAATTACATAAAGAAACCTAAAAGTTCAAATATCATAAACATGTTGGGTATTGCCGCATCCCAAAAGTCCCGACACCACCTTTTTTTTGCCATTTTGAGAAACATTAATTTTAATAAAAAGGATATGCAGTTCCCAAAATGTGATCAATGTAAACATCATCACATCCTGCAAAAAATGACACCTTACACAGATCGATCCACCTTTGTTTGAAAGTTATTGGTTTTAGAATATGGCAAAATGCTTAATGAAAGCCATATTAATAGTCTCTAAAAAGAAAATGTATGCATAGTGTTTTTGGCAACTTACTTGCATTGGAATTTTTTCAGCTCCCAGTAAGATGGGCCTGGAAATAGCATCATTGCACTAAGGAAATACTAATTGGAATGCAGAAAACAAGTCTCCACACAGCTCTGTACACGGAAAAAAAGTTTGGGCTTTTTGAACATGCAGAGAGAAAAATGGAAACAGCAAAACAAAAAGGGCTGTGCCCTAAGGTTTAAGTTCACACAAATGGGAGATCACCTCCGAATGATCCCCCCCCCTAATTTATTTGAAGCCCTAGCATCCGGGACAATAATTAGCTCTCCTGAAGCCAGGCACATAAAGTCAACTACACAAGAGTGGGTGTTCTTTGGTGAGGAGAATTGGACTTTAGTGCTGAAAACTCCACCCCCTTATTTCATACAACCAATTTTTATAGCCAATGTTCTCTGATTCTCTGGATTATGCCACCATGTAAGAAACATGATTGTGAATGTGTTGATAGGGTACTAGTAGGGGTTTCTTAGGTCAATTTCTGCTGACAAGTTCCCTTTAAAGATGCTAAGGTTTTAATACATTAGATGCAGCCCCTGCAATCCATGCACAAGAAGCCCAAATCTATGCCTGACAATAGCAGTCGGGTTTACCTGGTAGTGAGAGACCATAGCCTCCCTCTACAATAAACCCTGGAATGTAGCATAAGGGAATAGTTGTACATTTTGAAACAAAGTCAGGATTGCGAAAGCCAGGGAATAAATGTCTTATCACTGGGAATCCAACTGCTGGAACCACTGATAAAATTGGGCACTGAAGTTTCCCCTTATCTACAACATACAGGCACAGGCTTTAATGATTGGTCATCAAATAAGCTATTCTATAAACCCAGTAGTAGTTGGCAATCCCATAAACTGTGCTGTAGTCACACTGAATTCACTGGTGTGAACTTTTTGTCTCCTTAGACCTTAATGTTGCCGGCATAAATACCCGATTGTGGCTTTAAGAATTCACATTCATTATTACTGTATGTTGAAACTTTACCACTTGCTGAATGATTGCAACTTTTGTCAGGAAATGTATTAATGTTAAAATGTAAGGACAATGACTTAAAATAATAGGACATATTCAAAAATATGACATTTTTAATTTATAATTATCAATATTTCATAATGTACAATGATATATTTAATGAAACTCTTATGAATAAGGAAGCAGACCCTAGTAAGCAATGTTCCACGAGAAAGACTAGCTTCATCAAGACATGATGTAATATTTAAGAGCAATACTATTAGATTTACTGTTTAAAAGTCATCAGAGCAGAACAATTATATGGACTAATCCTTTTATTGCTGGATATAAGTTTTTGCTGGCTGTCTGTGTTGTATTATGATAAAATCTTGACTCGATAAATCACAATAATGATGTTATGAGAAAATAGCAAACACAACTAGACATGAAGTCAAGGACACTATGTGTTGCTCATTTTTGCTGTCTCTGTTCAGATATTATTTTTTTTGGTTCTTTTTCCTCCACCTAGAAAGCAAACTGAGACAATACATTATACTTGAATATATGGGGAGTAGGATTTATCACAATCTTTTCTCTTGTTTTGCACTTCTTTTGTATGACTTTTTTTGGTGGATTTGTACTTTTGTCGCACCTTTTACGCCCACCCAGCAAAGTTCTGCAAGACCGAGGTTTTCTAGTGTTGCACCTGAATTATCTTTGGAATCCAAAAGTTGCACACAAAACCCTGCCAGTTAATGTGCCTATGTCAGTTCTAAGCAAATTGCAGTTTACCTGCCTTGACGGGTCGGAGACATAGGAAACCTTAATCAATCATGACTGCGGGTGTCTCCCGTGGAGGTCTTGCATTTCCTTATCTGAAATTATACTCTTTCTCCAGCCATCTCTGACACATAACCTCAAGATCAACTCTATATGCCTATAATAGGTGGACAGAGCTGGAAAATTTATGGCTAGCATAACCATAACTAGCATATCCCACCAATGATATCCCGCTTAATACTCTTTTAGGACCTGTACGTTTCATTAGGGACGTTTGGCTGAAATGTAGGGACCATTCACCACTTACACCCATAATTTTTTTACTTTACACCTCCCTGATAGTGTATCAACATTTTGCAAAATGTCCCATACTAAATGGGGCATATTTATCAGGACCTCTGTGCAACGCCAGTGGTGCAGAGGCCCCAAAATAATCGCAAATGCTAGCTTATTTTGCCAGTGGGGCATGAAGGGGCGTGAACGGGGTGTATGGCCGGCCGGGAGTTGGCCAGCGCAGGGCGTTACTGTCCCCGCGCCTGCGCACTCGCTGCTGCCGGCGACTTTTCATACGTGAAAAGTCGCTGGCTGCGTTTTTTCTATGCCAGGCCCTGCCTGGCGTAGGATAAACCCTGCGCTGCCGGCTGCCCCGATTCATCAAGAGGCAGAAGCCTCTTGATGTATCAGGCTGCGAACTTGCAGCAGCAGCGCCAGCGTATGATAAATATCCCCCAATGTATTAATCAAACCACAGATAAAATAAAATGTACAGCAGAACAAGTCGCAACACTGATAAAGTTACACAGAGAAAGTTGTGGTAGAAGAAGCAATGACACATTGATAACTAGTGAAAATAGAAAATTATACTATAATTACAATGAGAGAAGCAGAATGAAGTATTCCATTAAAACATCAAAAGCTGTGATCGATTAAATAACCTCTACTATCACAAACTTCATAACTTTTTCTAGCTTATTTTATTAATATATAAATATTATTGTAGCACATACAACAAAGTTGGATAAAAAGAAAGACCCCCGACCGATGTTATAACAGAATTTCTAACCAGGGAATTTCTTTTTAAGCCTGTGTTAAATCAGCTTTTCATGCATTTGAACATATAATTTATTTTTATAAATATAATTCACATCTGCATTGTGGCTTTCTTCATAGTTTAAACCACAGGCAGTACACATGCTTCAAATGCCACACATTAAATAGTCAAAAATTTTGCAAGTAGATGACGTTTAAAGTTTGGATTCAATGGAACAATTAAAAAAAATGTTTGCAAAGTACCTTATATACTCGAGTATAAGCCTAGTTTTTCAGCACAAAAAAATGTGCTGAAAACCCAAGCTCGGCTTATACTCGAGTAAAAAATATATAGGTTTTACCAGGTTTTTGTGGTGAAATTAGGGGCCTCGGCTTATACTTGGGTCGGCTTATACTCGAGTATATACGGTAATATTTATCATTGGGGCACAAGTATAATAAGTCTGGCTTTGTCCGTCCATCCATTCATTCATCCGTCCGTCTGTTTTTTTTTTGTTTTGTTTTTTTGGCTTTTCTGCTGGTCAGATCTTACCGGTTTTCCTTACTGATACATGTGGTGTTTAGTCTGTAATCAATCAGTTGTAAGCTAATTTCTCTGTCTGTTGGCAGTCTTAGATTTTTTCCAACATTTGCAACTTTTTAAAACTGTTGCAGCTTTCACAACTTTCACTCTGCAGAAAAGTAAATAATGGTGAACTTTTAAGGCAGACAGTCTTAGGCGCAAAAAAAGTTGCAAATGAGCATGTGCCAAGAAAAGTCACCAAAAATAAAGGAAAAGGCAAGCCAAAAGGTTTGATCCATGTGTCCCATTGGGTTTGTACCATATATAATATAGTTCAGAGTGACATTCAAATAGATCTCCAAGGCACCAGCTCTAGTTATGTGCTTCTTATTCACTGCTTTTCAAAATATTCTGAAATATTCCATGGATAGTGATTTGTAAAGGAATAGAATTATGCCCTTGCGCATCATGTACATCTATACTTCTCTTGATGCATACCATAATTTTATTTGCCTTTACATCATCCATCTCATACTGCCACTGACACATACGTTTACCATTCATGTATTTTTCTTACCTTACATTTACCTAAATTTCATTAGCTATTTCTCCATACAGTCCTCCAGCTAACACTATTTTTCTTCTGTAATGGTATGCTATCCTGCTCTGTGCTGTTTTGATTTATTGAGCCTAGTATCATCTGCCAATAGTGAAATTGTACCTCTTAATCCCTTTATGAGGTCCTATAAATGTTTACTGTGAATGAGAAAGACATTTAAAGCATGTTATTAGGTGTAATCATCATGCAAAGTAGAGTATCCCTATATAGAAGATGCAATGTATTCATAGCTCAAAACAATATAAATAGGGATAGGAAGCTCAGTGGTAGATAGCAAAACCCTTAAAAAAATTCCCATTGCGCAAACCCACAGTTTTCAAAGTATAATACAGCAAATACAAGGAATCTGTGATTATACAGGTATATATAGAAACTGAAATGTCAAATTATGCAAATTACGAACAGGTGTATAGCACAGTCATCTAAAGACAGCAGCTACATCTAAATATAGTTTACATCATGCACAACAATGCATTCTATGATTTTATCATACTTCATACACAGCATGTTTAACATTTTTATTTATTTTATATTTTCACCAGATAACAAATTAATAATCCAAGAAAAAGATCTGAGCATCATATGTGCATTTCACCTGTAGAAAATTTCTGCTAAGCAATAGTTGTGCCAAATATCCATTTCCCCAATGTCCGCAATTGTGGAGTAGACCTGTTGGAATGGCATAGGCATTTAGCACAGCTACGTTGTGGTCTACGTTAAGTGTCCTGACCATTTTTCAAGATGGATTGGTGGTCTTTTTTCCCAGATTATAATCCATAACACCAGGCGTCTTTGGCAGTCTGCTCTACAAATGCATGTCCAAAGCATGGTCTTCATTAATCTGGCATCCCCTGCACTGCTCAGGAAGTGTGCACCATTTTTTTTTGTTATGATGCACTTAGTTCATGCTGCAGAATTGTGATGCAGACAGAATTGTGGTGCACATCAGTAAAAAATGTGATGCCATCTCCGGCACTAACATGCCCCTTTAAGTGAACATTTTTTTCTGTCTTGTTGGACACAGTGCAGCCGCAAAACAAAACTGGCGCAGACACTTTATAAATACATGTGCCATCAGTTTTCACATTCATTTCAATGAAAAATCAGAGAGAAAACTGGTGCAAACGCTTTAATAAATGTAGGCCTTTGGGTTTTACATCACTTTAAATATCAATAACATATAATTGTGTTGACTATTTCAGAGCATGGCAAATGCAGAGCAAGACTCCATACCCCATTGCTCTTAGAGTCAATTGTACCTGCATCTTAAAGATGCAGATGCCACTGTCTGATTAGATACAAAGTATTCATGAACTGTCAGGGGCATCTTATGAAGATATGACCCACAAGGCCTACAAAGTGTGTATGTGTGTGTATGTATATATAGATATAGATATATGTAGATATAGATATATATATAGATATAGATAGATATAGATATAGATATATATATATATATATATATAGATAGATATATGGGATGTACTATGTACAGTCTTGTGCTTAGTACCTGTGACTTGTTCTAGACAAATCAATCCTGGCAGTAAGCAGGAGAGAACCGGAGCCTCTTAGTACATCCGTGTGGTTTCAAATACCAGTCTTCGTACATCCCCTCCAATGTATGTCTATTAAAATTAATAGGAGATAGCAGTCTCCCACAAATTGAAAATGGGGTCCTCTTAACTTTTCAGGCCACATAAACTACAGTATTTTAGGCATTATCAAAAAGAGTCGACAATCCTCCCTGGAATTCCAGAGCCGTTGGCCTAGTACTACAGTCCATCTATCGTCTCATACATTCTTACAGAATTCACAAGGAAAGTCCTTTGGGCCGTTTCTTTGAGCTTATTTCTTTCCCTTTATTAGAAGATCTCCGTACACAGCAGTATGTATGCAAAAGTGAACGCCAGGTTGTGATTTATAGACTCATTGAAGAAGAAAAACAAATATAATAAAAAGAATAAAAAATACACAGTATTTGTGTATAAATTTTCTCATCAGAGCTTTGTTCCCGATAGATTTTAGATTGCACGCTCCATCCTTCAGGCCGGCAATTTTTCTTGAACTTGTCAGTTCATCCACAGTTAGACTTGCATATATTACCTTGTTGCCAAGTTCGAGGATGTGTTGTGTTTGCATCTCTTCTCTCTTCTCAGTAGCTGAAGCCCTCTGCTGTGAGGGTGGACATATCCTTGACAACATCACGGTGGCTCTATAAGGTTAGTTCATGCTAATTTTTCAATCATGGTTTCTTTTGCAGTCTTGAAGGAAACAACAGTCTTGAATCTTGATATTGGCTGGTTGAGTTAATCATCCTGAAACACAGTTTTACTTTAGACAGCTTACTGCTTAGAAAAATTGGCATAGATATTACAAAGCTGTCTCCATCACATTATAAGGAGGGATGAAAAGTCTGTTTTATCTAGCCATGCATTATAATGCTATGATCAATGGTTATTATACCATCAGTGTGGTTACCATATTCAGTGTTATGACTTTAAATGTTATTACTGGTAATTTTAGATTGCAACATGTGATAAAAGTAAGGTGTAGTTCAGTGATGATTAAGTAAATTTCAGATGAATCATTACTCAACGCTCCAGTGATATTAATGGGAAATGGGGATTCTTCATATTCATTCTGAGAAGCAGATTGTTTATGGTATTGTAGTTTACAGTGCAGAAACACATAGACAAGGACAATTTCAGTGTACAGAACTTAATAAAAAAGGACTATATTACTTTGAATGCATTTTGACAAAGGCAACTCTATAGAACAAGTCATCACATGTTTGGTATTGTCATATTTAGGATTGATGATCAATCTCATATTGGTTGTGATCCAACCTCCACTTATATGCTAACACACATGAAATGTGCCCAAAAAAGGTTTGTATTTTGGATGGTTGCAGATGCAAGGCTTAAAGGGATTCTGTCACCAGCTTTTACCATACTGAACTACCAAGGATATCTACCATTTAACAAGGATATACCAAGTATATCTACCATTTGTTTTTGTGTATTGTAAACCAAACATACCATGAGAATGCTGTAGCAACACTGATGCAGAAACATATCTTGTTTAATCTCTGATCCGAATGGTTTTGCTAAAAAAACTATTATAAAATTCTGGACCTTACACATTACACAGAGCTTCCTGATCTGTCAAGACATGACTAATCAACCTGCTGGATGACTTATACACAGGAGCTGGAGGATGGTGCTTCAACTACAGTGATTACAGCGTTTTCTGAAGCAGTGCATAATTAGGGTTAAGAGGAGAGTACAGGAACAGCCACTGGAGCAACAGAGCCTCATTGTCATAATAAGGGTGAAAAACCGCACTTGCACCGTTTTCTTTTGGGGTTGAATTTTACAGATTTCACTGTACACTGCAAATTAAATATCTACTTTATTCTTTGGGTCGGTAGGATTATGGGGATACCAAATTTGCATAGGTTTTATTTTGCCACCAATAACTTTTTCATACTTCGGTTTACGGAGCTGTGGGTGATGTCATTTTTTGCGACTTTTGATGACGTTTTCATTGCTATTAAAGCATTCACTTGTAAAAGAAAAATTCTGACAACGTAACATAACTAATGACACCACACAATTGATGGTGTAGTACACCCTGGCTTCACTGTGGATGTGTTTTAAGCATGGTACATGTACAATTAAGATGGAGATTTATCCCATGAAAGGAGGTATCTGAGGTTTTCAGATGTGAGTCTTAAGTGTCTCATCTGACTCAAATCTTGGAGAGTATAAATGTTTTTTTTTATACATTGCACCCACGGAGAGAATCTAAACCAGAGGTCAATAAGGACCTATTGTTGGTTTAGGGTCCAAAATGGACCTGGCAGCCCTTCTTTAAATCATAGGAATATGTTACTTATTAATATTTTTTCTTTTACTTTTTTAACTCACAACCTTGTATTAATAATTCTCCTGTATTTCTGAAACATAGGATGCATTTTTGTTACAACTATATCCTCCACAAGTTGAGCTTAGTAATAATTTATTCTGCTCAGATCTGGTCTTGGCATCTTCTGCAATAGTAAGCCATGGCCTGTAGTAAGATGAACTATATGGAAGAGATTGTATACTATCCAAAGCCTTCAGGTCTTCTCATAATGTGTTTGCAGCCGCAGCAGTCTGAAGGCATTACAAACAGAATTCTATTACATCTTTACTATGACATTTAGAGAGTGCCAGGTAATCTTCATTTGTAAACGCCACAACACATGGCATGGTGTCTATTGCTATTGTTTTATTGCTCCTGAGACAAAGATTAATGCTGGCATATGTGTAATAAACAATAAAAAACATATCATGGGCTCAGGACTAGTTTTGCAATCAAGGTTAAAGGTTAACATGTACAAGCTTGCCTTTTCAGGAAACCTAGTACAACACATAGTGATTTATCCATTCAGACCTGCCCATTTTTTCTATATTATGATTTTCTCACAATTTTTATGCAATCAAAACATATTTTCTTGTTGTTTCAAAAGCCGTTCCTTTGTTTCCTTGTTAAGTACAAGTGCTGAGCCATTTTTTCTTTTTTTTTTTCATGTGCATATTCTATTGCTCTTTAATTTTTTTCTGGTTATTTTTTGTCTCCCATGTGGCTTGCAATTTTTCCAGATTTTTTTAGTGTACACATGATAACTTTATGGAAAGCCAATGAAAGTGTTCATCACAATGAAGTGGTAGATCAACCTGCGTTGCATACATACAGTATAACCTACAGTATTTATATCTGATGCAGCATTTTGGAAAATGTTAAATGCATGTAAAAGGGTTCTCTGCAACCACAGTTTATGTAACAAATGTGCTACATGTAAATAAACCATTAAGCCACTTAACTCCTTACACCTTCACATTTTACTCTCTGCCTTCCAAATGCCATTTATTTTAGTTTACAGAACAAACACATGTGAGGGCTTGTTTTCTGTTGGAGAAATTAAACTTCCTAGTGGAACCATTTGATATTCCAAGCAATGTGCTGGGACATAAGAAAGCAAAAGCAAAGAATTTGGCAAAAAAACCTTGTATGTACCATTTTCTGATGGGTTTTGTTTTAAAGGCTTTCACTCTTATTCAATAACATCATGAATATACAGTACAATTTTATAAATTTTCTACAGATTTGGGAAAGGTGTAGCTGATGGAAGCTTCTTACCACTTTTTTATAGCAATAAAAAAGATGGTGTTACTAGTACTGCAGTGTACCAAAATGATTAGCAGCATGTAATCAGCTGTAACACACAACCTAACTCTTTCATTTGCCCTGAATAGAGAGTTTTTAGCTGTGTAATTTGCACATTGTAATAGATGATGGGGAAAATGCCCATATACTTACATACTGTAGTATATGGTACGATCAGTCAGACAACCTAGGGTTAAAAAATGAAAACTAAAAGTTTTTCAAAGATAAAATGAACCAAGGCATAAAAGAAGAACAGAACATTTGTACACAGTGTGGTTACCTTCACAGAGGAAGCCAGAAGTGACCAGCAATGTATAAATAGTCTAATCTTCTATGAGGTATTCATTCTGCTTTTCATGAAAATGATTGAACAGTTGTCATATCTACCAGGTGTAGTCGCTGAATAAAAGTGCCAAATGAATCATACTATTATAAAAATAAGGACATTATGGACAGTGATTAGTGGACCCGTTCAGATTTGGGTCTGCAGAGTTTATGGGTGTTACCGACGGGTGAGTCTGAACACTTAACTTCTGTCTGAAACAATGTTTGGCACAGACCCAAATGTCTAGTTGTGGGCTCACTTATCCCTAATTATGGAACCAGTACTTTGGTGGATGGACCAACACAACAGGAAATGAGAGATATGGTAAATACAGTTTTTGTTTCTTCTATATTCTGAATGCACATGTACCTTTAATTGTTAGTCTTGGGGGTTACAGAACATATTTCTAAACACTGGAAGCCAACAAGTCTTTTTAAATGTACCAAAACGTTAAACAAGTTTTCCATAAATCAATAGCCTAGTGTGTGGGCTACATGAGGAATTAGACTTTCTGGGCATTATGTGATTTGCATTCTGCAACTGTATTTGACTCTGATGTTTCGAGAATAGATGTTATGCTTTAAGTGCTTCTTTTCTATTCCCCTTTCCATGGACTTCGCAAGATGGAATCAAGTTGATATTTCAGCGTGAAATTCAGTTCAACAGGCGGAGAAAGTGGAGAAAGAATAAGAATAATAAGATTTATTTTAAGGGTTATCTACCATCAAAATCCAGCATGATAAACCAAGGGCACTTACTCATAGATCTAGGGAGTGTGACCGTAGTAATCCTCTTATATTTGTTATCCATGGTCTCCTTCCTTTTCAAATCAAATTTTAAAATTATGCTAATTAGTTTAAACAAATATAAGAAGATTATGACAGTCACAGTGCCTGGGTTTATCATGTTTGATTTTGATGGTAGGTTTATTGATTTATGCAAATTCCTTTTTAGTGACCATTTAACTCCTTGACATAACTGAATGTCATAAGGTGTGGGTAGTTGCCGTGACATACAGTTACGTCGCAGCTTCTGAGCCCGGTTGAATGTGACAGCAGGGATCCCACAATAACAGCTTCAGGGCCGCAATTACCATGAGGCGTGGTGAAGTCCCCACCTCAGGCGGCAGATTGCGAACCCTTGTTGGGAGCGGCGGATCGCCAGTAGTATGGACTTGCCAGATGCTGGTAAAGGCCGTACTACCAAAATAAAATCAATTACCTTGGCGCCTTTATGACGTCAAAGTAATTTAGAGGCAGAGCAGCGCAGCACAGACTTGCATGTGTGCGCCGCTCTACAGGACTATCCTGGCTGTTTAACCCTATAGATGCCGCGGCACCTTGGTTTTTTGCCAAATGCCTTTTTTTCATAGCTTGACGCAAAAATATCATCCAAATCGTTCAACTAAATCGTTCATCTCAAAATCTCCTAAATATGTTTAAGTTATAACCACTTATAGTAACACATGGAAGATTTTAAAAATCTGGCTTGGTCCTGAAGCTTTAAAATGTTTAGTCACAAAGGGTTAAATGTAACATTAGTAATCAAATGGTCTAATGTATATAGAGAAGTGCAAAATAAAGTCTCACTCATGTAGTGCATATTACACATGCATCAGTATCTGTAGAGCCAATAGTAGTAGTATAGTAATATCATTAAATTGCATATATTCTTGTTTTTATTCATCTTTTTAGCATACTTAAACATGTTGATAGGTATATTAGTATTTTCTATGTGGAATGAAAGCTCTAATTTATCATTTTCAGCAGGTTCATAACTGCTTGAAACCACAAAGTAACTTTGCATTATATTTCTCTTTTAGAATTAGCTAACTTGTTTAGATCATTTCAGTTCATTTCTTTGTTTTTCTTGCTTTTTGACAGCTATAATACTGTGTACACTCATAGAGTGGTGTATAATATGCATTATTTACTAACCCAATATAATTGTGAGCTTTGTTTGGCTGCTAAACATCTAGAGAGAAACTATCAAAAAGAATATTGATGGGTATAATACATGTTGTAGAGCGTTAATGTAAACCAAAACAGCTTCAACCAAATTTCAACCCTTAAGGGGCTATTCCCACAAAGACAAAATTCTTAAATGTACTCAGGATAACAAAATAACACATTCTCTAATTCATTGTTATTAACAAAAATACTGTATTTCACAGATATAATTCCAAGTTGTTTCTATTAGTCCTGGTGTTTACAATTTTGGTTGCCCCAGGATCCGACCATAAATCTTCTATCTTCTATGGTTGGGCGGGCAGACTCTTCTTATGAATAACTTCTCCTGTCTGCAGGATGCAGTGTGATCTCTGCCCCTCTCCATTACAAGACGAGCTCACACACAAACACTTACTCTTCAAGCCTTATAATATTAGAAAAAGAGAATGGCACTCACCTCTTTGTATTTTCTTCCTTCAAGTGACGTTAAAAAGCATTAAAGCATATTAAAAAGCAATATTAAAGCATACTCACATACAAGCAATATACATGGAAGAGGGAGGACAAAAACAACACCTCACATGTGCATCAAAGGTGACTGCACTTCAGCATTCAGCTTGTGGCTGCAGCATTCAGACACCAGGATGGGTCCTGGACCAGGGGTGTAACTGGGAGAGGAAGGGCAGAATTCTGAATGAGGCCCTCAGAAAAAATTCATATTTGTCATTTGTATACTCACATATTAATACACTCTTACACACATTTATACTTATTCCCCCGGCATTGCTTATCTGAGTGCCTGGATCAGTTGTGTACTGTGGAAGTTTTGCATATTTATATACTTGCACATTGTGCAGAAGAATATGTGCCTGTATATAATGATGCAAATCCTCCATTCTGTTGTGTTTCAGGTTGGATGCCATTGGCCCCTAGACACTAACAGCTCCAAAGCAGTTTCTATGGATTCTACCCCTGTAGTTACGCCCCTGTTCCCGACCACTGCTTTGTCTGCAGTGTCTAGATATAACTCCATTTAATATAGCCAAATATTTTCACCGATTAAACCATATACTGGCTTATACCACATTGTATTGGTACAGCAAACAGTAACATATGCTGTAATTACTTCACTAATTTCCTGTTGTTTATACAGTACAATTATGTTCTGAGTTCAGTTCAGATATTATGACTATTCACATTCTTCCCTTAAAGGGTTCAGTAAACATCTGCATCATGGGCACCCTTTAGGATCAGTTTATTCCAGAACATGTTACAGAATTTGTCTGTATACTTTTACTTGATTGGACATTCACATACAAATAGATACTTTTTTGGTGGATTTCCAGGGTGTTTCGACAACATAAATGGTTGGAAATCTGCTACTTATAATCCAAAAAGCATATGTTGCAGGGACAGCTATGTGTTGGCTACTACTAGGTCTACATGTATAATGTGAATGATAAGGGGACCGGTCTGTTCTCCATCATGTATTAGTACTTAGTACACTTTTATTCCCAGTGAAGTAAATTTTTAAGCATTTTTTTAATCTCTTTATTGTGATTCTGCTAAATAAAATTCACAACTGGGTGTGGTCATAAACACCCTATGGTCACTCCCCTTAGTGTTCATCTCCAATTGTCTATTTATTGACAATGTTCTGAAAGTGAGGACGGAGAAATTATTATAGAGTCAGAATCTTTGTATTACAATGATTAACGTAAAAAGATATGTCAGGAAAGGTGTCTCACTGTTATAAGTATTTTGAAAACGAATGGGGACAAAATCCAGAATATCCAGAGTGAAGGGTTGGTTCAATTCATTTATTCCAATAAAGTGCATTTGAGAATAGTTAAAATATTTATTTTTGGATGTTCTTGTATTTTTAGAGTCGACTTGGTGAAATAAAACCTGCAAAAAATCTCTTGTATTTTCATCTGTTTCAACACCCACCAGATTGTTTGTAGCCAGTCCAAGTCCCAGCAGTGTAAAAATGAGTCATGAATACTGCTACTGTCCAAGTTCTGATGGCAGATTGCTCACACCATAACATTACTCATCCACTTAGTCGTTCATATATTGGGCACAGACGTCCGGTACTTGATCCAAAATGTGAAAAAGAAAAGCTGTCCCTCTAACAAACATTTGGTTTTCTCCTAAGAATTTCCTCCTACTTCCTTCCTGTTGTCTTTGTTCACATAGAAACAACATAAATTGTTGAGTTGTGAAGGAAAATACCAAATGACCAAAGCTGCTTTTATTTATGAGAAAGTATGACAAGCTGCATATCTGTCATGCACAGTTATGGGCATTGTACAGGAAAATCTCCATGGGTCTCGGATTATTTTAACGTGTTGATGTGTATATAGACACTAAAGGTTTTGTCACTTGTTATAATTTCCTCTCGGGCGATCACAGATACCAATGCTGTGACCTTTGCTATGTTAATTTCCATGTTCATACTTGTATCAATGTCTGTATGGACACTTCAAAGAACATTAAGCAATGCAATTATTATTATTATTTTTATCAAGACCTTCAATATTCCATAATGTCAAGTAAAGAACCACGATAAGAAAACTATTTATGTAATTTGCAGTGTTTTCCTGTGATTTCATATTTTGTTTCTGTATATATAAGTAGTGGTGAATTATGCTACGTGCAGCTTGGGGTTGATCCATAGCTGCACCATACTCTTCAAATGTTGTATAAAAGTGAACCTTTCACTAGATTTTACCCTACTAAACTACTACTAGTTTAGTAAACTACTAGTCCCTTTAGGTAGGGTATGAAATGTCCCTCTTTTATGTGAAATCTCCATTTGTTTACCTATAAAACATTTCCTCCAAAGTCAGGCAAATATGACTCTTCTCACCTCATTTTTACATAAGTTCAGTCAAGTTTAGTGGTTTTAGAGGGGGTGCCACTTCAGAAGCCCCTATCTTTGCTTATGTAGTACCTAGAAGTATGCTTGTTTTGTCATTAACAACAATTACCATTTTTCACTCACCAACTTTCATGGTATAATCACAGGGATACCAAGTTTATATAGGTTTTATAATGTTTTCATACATTTACAAAAATTAAAACCTCTGATACAAAAAAAATCTTCATTTTGCCTTCTTCTGGCGCTAATAACTTTTTCATACTTCAATGTACAGAGCTGTTTGTGGGTAATTTTTTCATGAAATGACGTTTTCAATGTTACCATTGCGAGGACTGTACAGCCTTTTGATCACTTTTTATTACATTTTTTATATGTACCAAAATCGCAAAGAGTGGCTTTTTCTACTTCCGTTAGGGGGTTAACCACCGGGAATAAACGTTATTATATTTTGATAGATCAGAAGTTTATGCTTTTTGCTGTCTATTAATTGTAATGTGGGCCTTTACTGTACATATAGGCTCACATAGGCTTCTGTTTTTGATAGATGATTTAAAGAGGACCTGTCAGCCACTAAAGTAAGCAGCTCCTAGTGCTTGAACAAACCCCGCAGTGTTAGAGTGATAGCGTTACCGGAAACACTATCAAACACTGCGGCGGGGTACAGTGTAATTGTCGGACAGCTCGCAAAGCTGTCCGACGTATTCTTGAGGAGGCGGGGGTGGGGCGTGCCGGAGTGAGCGGGGCAGGTAATAATGTGGGTTGCAGCAGTCCATTTTAGGAATACATGTATTGTGGTTAATGGACATCTACCATCAGGATGAAGGATTGTAAACCAAGCACATTGGCATACTGGTGTATACCCCCAGTTGCAGGATCTGCTCTTTTTCTAGCTTCTTATGCCCTTGTTTTCACAAAAAAGGATTTGAAAATTATGTGACTGTGTCTGAGGGGCTCCATGGCTTGAAAAAGTGGACACAAAAGTCCATTGGGCTTCCAATGTAGTGACCTTCTTTTATCCCAGACCAGATAAATCCTGCATGCCTTATTTTGTTGCATTTTAATGCCTCATTCACACTGCATGCATGGGTACATATACATGTCCTCATAGACGGCTAGTGCGACCCAGCAGCAGTACTGTACACAGGGAAAAGATGGGGCCTGCTCTATCTTTCCGCATGTGTGCCTGGGCAAGATTCTCTTCCCCAGGTTACCATTAAAAAACCTAAGAAGATGTAAGTTCTTTATAAGAATACAAGGCTTCAATACAATATTCCCAGTTCTGTATATATGGGCTAAATGCATCCATCTATTCTTAGGCACCAGTCTCTTACAGGTTGTGACTGTGTTACGAGGATCTGATGCATTGATGAGCTCCTTTTTGTTCTAGGTGAATTAATGCAGATCTTTTTCAGGAAAAAAAAAATAAAGAACATGATATCTTCCTAATGTTTCCATTTTAAACATACAGCTCAGTTGTGCCAATTTATCCATGGCTCATATTCTATAAAATAATGAAGTAGAATTCCTGGTCATTAACACATTATCAGACTGGAGATTAATATGGAAGCAGCATAACAGTAATTACTGTCACGTAGTAGCAATGTTAACATTACGCTACCTTTCCATAATTACTGTATCCTCCTTTAAAGCTGTTGTACGACTGCACATCTAATTGTCTTGGGTTTCATACGAGTTGTCACTTCATAGGGAAGTACACACTGTTAGAAATAATGGATATAAATAAAAGGTGACAGATCTCCCTGCACTTCAGAAAAAGGGAGTGAGTGAATATCTAGATGAAATGCTGTTTTCCAGTTGAAATCCTTTATCTCCGCGTTCATACTGCAGCACAAAGCCATCATTTTGGAACAGTGTTTTTTCTCTGTTACCTGCTCCTTTCATGGCATTTCATCCTGTTAACAGTGAAGCAGGAAGGCAAGCAGAGAAATGAATTCCATAATTGCTTTATAATTGTACTTGTGACAGGTGATTTAACTTCAGCAATATCGAGAATGCAGTTAAAATATTTTTTCTCCTTTGTGAGACCGTTCTATGTTCCATTTTACCGCTTATCGCAGGGGATTACTGAGCTGCTATAACACATACTACGGAACTGTCAGTTTTGTCATTGTTGTTAACGTTTTTGGTAAAAAATTGTGTAGCAGCTTAATATTTGCATATTTAGGCATCTTGGCAGAGGAAAAAATATGATGTAGTATTATTATATTAAATATGAAATTCTACAGACTGAGACATTATTCATAGCCATCCTAATGCAGCCATTTACAAGCACTTCCTGCAGGGGGAACCATGCAGCATATTGGAGAGACTTAGGGGGTGGGTTATCATGGGTTTTGTTTCTTTATGTTGAGTGTCTATGAACATACACTAAAAAGAGGGTGCAATTACACAAAATCAAATTCAAAATTTTCTTAGTTCATAGTTACATCAGACAATTTAAAAATGGAGAATAAACACAGAAAATAGGGTCTGCCCTGATATAGTTGTTTTAGCGTTTATAAGTGATACACAATACACAAATTAGACAAGTAAACAACTATGCAACCATTCAAGAGTGAAATAAATGCATCTAAACAACTATAGCATATAAATCCTTAACATAAGGGACTAAACATAATAGTTACAAACAATTAATTCAGACCAGGACCAGATGTTCTCCGACTGCTTTGTGTCAAAGTGCTTTGTTCCAGTTCTGAATGTGACAGATTAATGACCTTATCCTATCTTGCATGATGGCAAATTTGTGGCCTGATATATGTCCTCATAGATAGTTGTGGTGACCCAGAAGCAGTATGGTGCCACACACGTATGGCACCGCACAATATGCAGGGAAAAGGTAGAGCATGCTCGATCTTTCCTCATGTTTACCGTTGTACAGTGCTGTTTCCTGTGGACAGGGAGAACAGCGCTCATTCCCTCCTCTTTTGCACGGCAACGTTTTCTCTTCCGGACCAGAACATGTTTGGCTACGTTCGCCTGAATAGAGGCAGACGTAAAGGCAATGGTGAATTTGTGGCAGCAAACAATATATTTGTAAGTGCCTTTTAAAAGTCTTTCACTTTGGTGCACTTTTTCATACACAATTTGGCACAAAAGGAGGATGTGCCAAAACAACATCACATATAGGCAGAAAGTTTAACAATACATCACCTCCACAAAGCATCTGTCAGGATTTCCCTGGACCTACCAGATAAAATTATTCTCTGACCCCCATCCTTCATGCACTAGCAAAAGACTCTAATAGCCTCATTCATTTGTCTTTAGTTGGTCCTTGAGTTAGAGCAATGGACCACCAGAGGATTCTCTAGTACCCCCTTCCCACTTAAAAAATATACATATTTGTTTACTCCCATGTGTGAGTTACAATCACAGACATTTATACACTCGTGTGTATATATATATATGTATATATACACATGTACAGTTCTTTACTCATACACACATTTACACAAGTATGCCCACACATATAGAGCATATACACACACATACAGTGCCATATACACATTTTCAGCAATATGCACACACATACTGTATATACATACCATACAAAATATACACATCACAGATGTACACACATATACAGCATATGTATATCACATGTATGTTATATATATTATGCTGCACAATGTGCATATGTATATAATGATGCACATCCTCCATTCTTTAGTGTGTCTGGTCGAATGATTGGCCCCCTGATAATGCATGCCCCATAGCAGTTGCTATGTCTGCTATCGCTGTAGGTATGCCCTTGACCATGGAGCCTGAAGTCCTATGATGCAGTCTGTGTAAAGCTGCACAGGTTCGCATGACCATCCTGTGCTATTTCTCTTTTGAGTCTAGAGTATATAAATCTCAAATGTTTAAGGGTATACAGGCAGTCCCCGGGTTACATACAAGATAGGGTCTGTAGGTCTGTTTTTAAGTTGAATTTGTATATAAGTCGGAACTGTATATTTTATCATTGTAATCCCAGCCAGAACTTTTTTGGTCTCTGTGACAATTGGATTTTAAAAATGTTGGGTTGTCATAAGAACCAGGATTAACACTAAAGCTTCATTACAGACACTTCTGATAACTGTTACAGCTGATCATTGTAGCCTAGGACTAAAGTACAATAAATTACCAATATCCAGAGGTCCGTTTGTAACTAGGGGTCGTATGTAAGTCGAGTGTTCTTAAGTAGGGGACCGCTTGTATAAGATAAATAGTCTGTGTGGGTTTGTATTATAGTGAACACTACCTCCTGACCTTGTGTAAGATAGTGCTGTAGGACTATAAGAGGAGCTGCTGCATATAAATCAACTAACAACATGTAAACAACAGCATCTTGCAATCAGCTGTAAATATCATGAATATTTTCATGGAAATATCTTTTTGACTTCAGGGAAAGAACAAGGCTTCTCTATTCGTCCTGTAGGCATCTGTCGATTAAGCTAAAATGGTTATACTTCATATAATCAAATACTGTCTCAGAAATGCCTGGGAATTTTTTTGGGCCCTGTGACTCAAGAAGCTTCACAAAGTTCTTAGTGTTGTCTTCCAAACACAGACCTCTATGAAAAGAATTCTCCAGCCATCCGGAATGATGACAGTAACCTCCCATGTAAATGTGACCTTCTCATTACTTCATAGAGTCACAGTGTCTCTGTCTAGCTGTCATTCACAGAAGCACATTCTTTCACTTGATTGAATCCTATTTAGAAGCAACAATTTGTAATTCTTTCCCTCTGTGTCTGGATCATTGCTTACTTATTCTGTTACAACTGCCAATCCTTCAAAAAAAGTGAAATTTAGCAATTATTTTCATCAGCATTTTTATTGACTTCTTAGTTAAATAATCTTTAACCAAGGCACTTTTAAAAATCTGCTTTCATTTAAGTCATTTGGTTTTCCTGAGAGGCATTTTCTGCACAGAGAATGGACAATTTCTTCCTTTCTGCTTAACTGCTCATTTAAATGCCCTCACAAGATCAGCTTTGCCTGCACCTGTGTTAGACCTAAACCGTGATGGTAACAAGCCGTTCCATCTGTCAATCCTATCCTAACTATTTAGTGATAATAGAGGAGAAACATAATTGCATTTTTAGATTTCCACAAATTCTGTGCATTGAAGTTTAACCTGCACTGTACTGTCTATTCTACGCTACAATCTCTCCAGATAAGTTACAGGTAATTTAAGGTCAGCTTTTTCTACTTCATGATTTCATTTTTCTCTTTATTAAATTATTTCTTTATTTTTACTACTACATCTACAGAAAGTGGCTCCATCCGTGAAACACGGGCTGGATGGTGTCCAGTTATCATATCCACAAGTCAAGATAAAGCAGCTACTATCCAGTGTAATATTCACCTGTAAGTCTCCTATGTGGCAAATAGGATATTCCCCTCTGGCTTGGGATACGAAATCCAAAATCAGTTCTGTAATCCAGCACTTGATTTCTTCTTTCTTCACTTTATTCAATTAAAAGAATAAAGGGGTATTCCCACAAAGACAAGTTACTTAAATACACTCAGGATAACAAAATAACACATTCTCTAATTCACTGTTATTAACAAAAATTGAGCATTCACAAATATAAGTCCAATCTGTCTTTATCAGTCCTGGTGTACACAATTTTTGTTGTCCCTGGATATGAACGTAAATCTTCTGACTATGGTCAGACTCTTCTCAAGAATAGCTTCTCTTCTCTGTACACTGCAGTGCTCTCTGCCTCCTGCCCGTCGCTGCTGCATTATAAGATCATCTCAGACACAGGCACTTCCTGCTGGTAAGCAGCATGCAGAGACTTACTCTACTAGCTACAGACAGATAAGGGTTTTATCTGGAAGGGACGCATAGCTGAGATTACTTTCTGAGTGTTATAAGTCAGTTAGCAGAGCTGCGAGTGTCATCTCTGATATATCTCATCTCATGTGTCAGATGCTAGTAGCATGTTTAGAAACTTAAGAGTGTAGATAAACCCTGGGCCCTTATAATGTAAGCCACAACGTCAGCACACAGCATCTAATAGCATAGAGTAATCATGAAGTGTCTGCTTAGAGAGTCTTTGCCCACACTCTGGAATTTTAAACTGACCAGAGGAGGGGGCATTACCAGATCCCCTTCATGTTCTGGCTTCACAGGCTGTTACACTCTCTCCCCCTCCTCTTGCTCCTGCAGCACTCTCCACCTCTGCCTGATGTAATCTCGAGGCAACAGAGGAATTTTCAGTACTCAATGGGATGTAACAGTCTGTTACTATGCAGCATGGGTGTGCTCTGGTAACACCCCTAGAATCCCTTAAAGAAGCCCTTTAATTTTAAAAGTTGATTTTAGAAGGAAAGAATTGAGGGATAACAAATTTAACACAGTCATGGCATAGACTGTAGCAGTCAATATCCATCACAATCGGGTTGAAGTACATTGATATTAGAAGTGAATGGCAAATTTGGATGTAGACTTTTGAATATAAAATGCTATCCATGTAACTTCAATAATTAGTGTCTTATTTCTATATACAAACAATGCAAAGGAGAAAAAGCATTTTATATTTATGATGAAAAAAATTTTGATTTCACTTTAAACATGTTAGAAGTAGAATTTAGAATGACGCCTTCTTTTATGCTCAAGCAACAAGGTTTATTTGGATAAAAGCAAGGTCTTGTACAGTTGACATACTCTTTTTTTCCTTTTGAAGTACATTGGAAAAGACATATATTTAAATCTAAAATGCATATGCACTGGCAGCTACAGTAACACTTTTAGGCCTAAGCTTCCCTAAAAGCCAAGTTTAATATTGGAGAGAGAGCTCCTTCATGAAATATTTAGCTGCCAGGGATACTGTTCATGACTTGCATGGTTTTTTATATCTTCAGGTTGACAAACTTCAGTTCTGATCCTTCTTTTTTTAGTGGCAGATTTCAGATGTCATGTCTGGTAATGGCATTTGACGTTTCGGTTATCTGAAAGGTATCACAATATATAGAGCATACCAATCTATAGAATAACACAAAGAACTCCATGTAGACAATTACACCTTCTTTTATTACACCAGTAAAGTTTTCTCATGATGGACATCTTTCCAAAGAAGCCAATGAATTGATGACACCCCATATTATGGCGACAAACCCTCTTTAAAAGAACACGACCCAGTAAATCGGTCAACTTTGTGAGTCTATTTTCTCGAAACCCCTGGAAACAGCTGTTATCATGCCTTGCCAATCATTTCTGCTGCAAGGGAAAGAAATCATTACATCCTGACAATTCATATCAATAACCAACCATGTAATGTACATGGATAGACCAGGACAGCTTAAAGGGGTTTTCCCATGAAATTCTCAAATGTCAATCCCCTAGCGATGGTAACAAAATAAAGATCATTTTTAATACTTTACTTTACAATTTTACTCAGTTTTAATGCTGCTTTAGCTCCTATCACTCTGTGCTGGTCAGTGTAAGATTCCAGAAAGTGGATGGAAACTCTATAAGTAGACACATTATGATCCAGTTCTGTGAGCTGAAAATGTGATTAGATCAACAGGGTACCCTGAGAAAGAGAGCCGTAGCTCTTGAAGACGCGTTCGGTGCGTGTTCACCTATGTCCTACCGCTCCATCCGTAACTTAGAGTGACGTCACTATTCACTTCCGACTCATTCGTGTGGTCGAGCCACCGGCCAGGGCTCCCACACTGAATCGCTCTGCTCTTGGACTGACTTCAAACTTGGCTCACAGAAATAGGCATCTACTATATTGGATACCTACTATCCTTGTGGGACTATTCACACTGCAGAGAAACTTCCTGATCATCATCACCTCGTCAATTGAAGACTGTTTTTAATCAGGTCAGTTACCCATCCAGCCAATACATCTCTTCACTTCATATATCATTGTTTGCATCAGTAGTCACAGTCAGCGCAGGTATATTGCTATTTTCTCTTCTATTGTGTTGTACACTTGTATGAGCTCGGGCGGCTCATATTATACCAGCAGTGACACCTATGCCATACCATTTATTCATATAGACCCCCGACTTTTGCGCCAACGTCTCCCCTCTGTTCAATTTGAATCTGTTTCAGATTCTTTGCAAATAGGATGGATGGGATAAGTAAAACATTGCCTCTGTTTACTACCTTGTAAGGCAACCCTCTTAACATCAAGCATTTCTTTAAAGAAGCCTAATTACACAATGCAGGTTTTAAGCCAAACCAGTATACCAATTCCAAAGGTGGCCTTAATTGGCCTGTCCATAAGGAGAACCCTAGTCAAAAGCCTCTCGCTCAGCCAAACCAGTTTCCTACACTCTATTGATGAGTTGAAAAGACATCAAAGTGCTGTCTAGGGTTGGGAATCTGTTCCTTTTGGAATAGATATACTGGTTTGGCTTTAATCCCACATCATGTCACTGGGCTTCTTGCAAGTCATGCTTGATGTTAAGGGGGATGCCTTACAAGGTAGCAAAAAGAGGAATTGTTCCTCTTATTTCATCATGAAAAACTTATTTGGATATTTCCCAGAATCCCCCAGTGTAGCATAAATAGTTGTAAGTCTCCAGACACCTATAAAGTGACCTTAATTAAGTCTCTGTAACAAGAACTCTTACTTCCTAACCTCCGATCCTTTGCCACATTTACCATATAGAATCTTTGGAACACGGCCACTGACACAATTCAGGTAAGAAGGTAAAAGCCTCAGCTGCATTAAGGCACACTGACAGTTTATGGACCCCAAGCATGCTGACAGTTTCATTTTAAACAGTGATGTTACCAGAGTCCACATATTATTGCTATCAATAAACCCATTCACAGGATGTATAGATTTAATCATTGATATGTTGTCAAGTAAAGTGCAGGTTCAAAAGTCAAATTGCTTTTAGAAAATTAAAGGGATAACAGTTTTAGTACTGTATGTATCCTCAAATAGAATGTCAACTCAATAGACTACTCATCTATACAAAAAATGCCATAAAACCTCAGCTGTAAAGACTACAAGAAGGCATCCACCCTAACATACATTTGGGTGCTTGATGCCTTTGACTGGGGGTCTACATCAAAATGTAGAAGCACCCACCCCATTCCTCCTGTGATTTCTCAGAATTCACAGATTTCTATAATAAATAAATAGGACCTGACTACTGATAAGTCATGTGAATGTATAACGTGGGGTGTAGTACAAATATAGGCTTGCATGGTACGAGAAACTGAGTTGTGTTTCACACTCTTTTTAAGTCTTAAAAATGTTGCCTATCTTTCTATTCAGCTGTATACTAACTCCGCACCAATATTACCTCTGCTACTTATTTCAAATTGTGATATCCTGCTTCATAATGATCTGTTATGTTACCTAAGGGAGCTATGTCATCCTGCACTTGTGTTGAGCAGATTTCTTACTGTTTTAAGCGAGATATTTGAAATATCTTGACATTTTAGAGGATGTTCATTGTTTAAAAAAATCCAGAGAGAAAGATTTGCTGAGCCAAATAACCTTTAACAGTTATGGAACAGAACTAGATGCTATGAACTTTAGGGAAATAGGAATGAGCAAATTAAGTAACAAATAGTTAAATCACATGTATAGAAGGTAGAGTGGGAATTTTTAACAGAAAAATTTGATATGTAGTGTATATGTAGGACTAACCATGTATTGTATTACAAATAAATTATTTACATTGTTTCCTTATGAAGGGAAAAGTAAAGGTTTCTTGTGGTCATTTTTTATGGTAAACGATTGGACTAAAAATTTAAAGTTATGTGTAAGGCTAGCTTAACCGCTTGGATCTACTACATTGCCTTTTCAGGTAATAACTAGTGAGCCAGGGATAAATCCTATGCTACCCCACTTCTTACCCACTGCTAATACTAAGCTGTATGGGAGCCAGGTAGGAGAGTGAAGCCAGGATATAACCCTCTAGATGCGGCATTCATATATGACTATATTTATCACACAATGGTGCCTTGTGTGCTAATGTGTAAACCCCACCGCTCCCGCCTCCTGATCTATCCAATGGCTGTTGTGTGGTGGGATAGTTCTATTGCTGACTGACTTGAGAAAGTAGTAGGTCCACTAAAAAATTTCAGGTTATGCGTGATCTATCTGTTATTTAATTGTATTCTCCACGAAAAAAAAAAATCTAGAGCATCAGCTCTGCATCCTGCAATTCTTCAATTTTAGCTTCTTGAAATGTATGGCTAATTGACAACTGAGTATTGTTATTATCCTAATTTATTGAACTTGTCCCCACACTGCCTGATAATGGCAGCAGTAGACAATAGAACATTTTCCAGAATCCCCCCAAATGGTGTTATGAACGTTATTTATTTACACAGTAAAAGGAATAATAGAGGAATAGACCTGTAGTTTTTGGCCCTTGTATCATCGGCATGTGAATTCTGCTCACACAATAACCATAGAGAAAGACTGCCAAGCCGCAAACTTGTTCAAGAATGGGGCCTGCTCTAGAATTTGTGGCTCAGCACACTGGGCTCATTCTTAGGTCAATGAAAACCATGGCCATAGGTACACATATAGACATAGCACATGCCTAAGGGCAGCTTCACACTTTCTCAGTTCAGTCCGTAAACCACTCCCAGGGAAGGGACTTTGAGCACCATATTGATATATGATGCACGGAATTCCTGTACAGGCAGGCCACGGGTTACGTACAAGATTCTGGATCTGTAGGTTGGTTCTTAAGTTGAATTTGTAAGTAAGTCGGAACTGTTTACTTTATAATTGTAATCACAGTTAAATTTTTTTTGGTCTTTGTGACAATTGGATTTTAAAAATGTTGGATTGTCATAAGCAATGGATTAGCAATAAAGCTTAATTGCAGAAACATGAGAAAATGAGGAAAGAAAAAAAGGGGGATGCATATAAGTAGAATAAACAAAATAATTCTTTTATTGTTTGACAAATACACGAACATAATTAAAAACCATTAAAAAGTCCTAAGACGGACATACATAATACATCAATCAGACAATAATAGGGGGTTTATAAATAATGTTGTGAGAATATATATGTGCATATATTTAAGGAACAAAATTCAAATGTACAAGGAGGCCAAATATGGGTGTTAGTAGTAAAGTCCCAGTAGGGGTAATAGGTGATGATTATAAATATAGAAATAAATATAGATATAAATACAGGACTATTACATTGGTCTCCATGGAGTTTGTAGAGTAAACCATACAGATGCTAGTTAGCAAACATATAAGGCATAATTGTGCACATAGTAACAGTATGGAGAGCTAATGACTCAAAACCCAACCTACGTCTGAGGAGGAGGACCCGACGCGTCAGGAATGGGTTTGGTCCGTGGTGATTCAAGGACCAAACTCAGCTAGTGTGTAGTCTTCCTAAATATGTGTGTGTATATGTATATATATGTATATATATATATATTGTGGCAGGGTGGCTGCCACTAGAGAAGCTTTTGGGCATAAAATGTGCATTTTGCCTTATGAAAAGCTGAGTAGAAGACAGACCTGGAAAAGTTGGGTCTGTCTAATTAAGTTGATTAGTTTTCAGCTGGAGGGGCTGCACTAATACATGGGGCAGACTTCACACTGGGCTCCACCCTGGGGAAGAGACAGGCTACGGCAAAGGCCTGTGGAGCGGTGGCAGTGAACTGTTACTGTGCTTTTGGGGTGGCTGGCAGTAGGCCAGCCCCCGGTGAGGTAGGGAACCTCGATGTTTAGTTAGTGCCGGAGAGGCTTAGGTATTATTTTTATGTTTTGAGTTTGTGTACTGCCATATAAAGCTGGCTGAGGCCAGTTTTAACCTTACTCACATTGTGTGAATTCCCTGTGTGTGCTGGTCGTCTGCTTAGGAGACGACGATCCCCGGAGCTAATCCCTTACAATATATATATATATATATATATATATATATATAATATTATACTAAACCTTGTTTTATAATCGCAAGCTATCTGCATCCTGTCATATAATTTGCTTCTTTTGGTTTTGAGCTACGGTACATTGCTTTTATTTTGTTTTTGAAAATTACAAACCTTTGTCAGTATGTCATGAACTGTCAATCAAAATGATATAATAAGGTACAGAATCCTTTGAACCTTTTCATTGCTGTCTTTATTAATACCCATCACTGCATACATATACCTGGTTACATTACCATGTAAATCATGGTCTTATCAGTGATTGATTTCAGCATTTTGCCTGCTACTTATCAGTGATTATTTTCTAGAGATAAAGAATTTAAACATTTATCAAATGGCAAATTTGTCACTCCAAAGTAAAATGCCGTGCACATCACAATGATTGTAGTTGTGTTATTAGCTGTTATTGCTAATAAAAAGCTGTTGAACATTTCATACAAATACCAATTTGCCATGCCTTGTGCAACGCTGCGTAATCTGTAGGCGCTTGTATAAATAATAATTATTATAATTATTAAAAATAGGTTATGTGGTCTGAAAAAAATAACTATGTTATAGGATAATTACCTCAGTTTAGCTTTGTCTTTATCAATTTAATTACTCCGTGCACAGAGAATGGATGAGTGCTAAAATGTATTGATAGTAAGTCTTAATGGGAACGTGTCATTAAGAACAGTCACAATAAACCTTACTCATCCCCCATTGTGCCTTTGTTAAAAAGAGCATTTCAGCCATCCCAGCTTAAATCTGCCTCCACCCACTACTCAAACCATTCCCCAAACTTTTTCTGCCTTTGTCTATTTTGGATCCATTGATTACTGATTGGCTCTGTCTAATACTGGGTGCATGAAATTTTGGGAAGACCTGCAGTTTCTCACACAGTGCTCACTGCTAAATTCACCATGCAGTAAGAGGGAAAGCATTCTGGTAAAGACAGGAAGTGGACACGGAGAGGACTTCCTGTATGCACAGGCCAAGACATGAAGAGACACTGAGCAGTTTACTGGCGGGGTTCAATTACAGCCTGGAGAAACATGACTGTATTCTAAATTTGACTCTGTCTGCTCATTTGCATATAAGAAAAAAAGTTGGGGAGGACTTTTAACCTTTCACCAGCAGGTTTTACTGGTGTGAGTGGTAAAATTCTGGTGACAGGTCTTCTTACAATTTGAATTGGGTTTAAGGACCATTTTGATTGTAAATTGTATATTATTTAAATTTTACTTATTTTGCATGACCCAATCAACACGATGAATAGTTCCAAGCCTCTCCCCGTGTGGTGTTTACAGACCGACTACAGTGCTTGTCTGTAGAAGGCACATGTTTTTGTCAACACCTTATCAATAGAAATTGTGATGCCTAGACCCACTAAAATTTTAAAATCCTGTCAGAGTTCGGGTCTATGCTAACTATTGCTAACTATTTAAATCGTAAGCAGCAATTAAACTAATGTGGCCACGCACATCAGCAACAACATTCTGGCTTCTAATGAAGTTTGGTGTTGGATGCATAGAACCCTTACTTCTGGTCCTCTGAACACTAACTAACTAGAAGCCAACCAATTACTGTTTTTTGAACTGCCTTTTCTCCCATTTCTTAAACCCACTATCTATAAATTGGGAGCCAGTAATTAGGATTCAGGCCAATATACTGCCATTGACAATAAGTGGATCCCCCACCAAACCTTAGGCTTGGTTAAGGCCTCATAGGTCAGATACAAGTCAGCTATTGGGTTGCAACCGCTGTACAATAATTTGTAATGGCCTACTAGTCCTGCATATTCAAGCCTGAAGACCACATCCCAGCATCAGTCTTCTCCATCCCTGTGACTCTTTACAGGTAGTTTTAATAGAGCATATAAATAATCTCCTTGCTTAATGATGAAACGTGTAGAATATTGAAGGACATCACTGTGATCACTGTATCCTTCAGGATAACAGGTTGTTGGCGGTTTGTGAGCTTGAATCCTCATGTTATACATTTGTTATTTTTTATATTTTTTTAGCATGTTATTGGTCTGCTTCAATTTTTTTGTATTTCTCTGCAATATATTTTACCAATTTATTCAGTTTTGTGAGATTCATTATAAATGATTTTAATTTTCCAATTTTAGTCTTTGATCTTCTAAAATATGCTTTTTATATTACATAAAAAATCAGCTATCCAGTGCTATATTCTTATAAATCAGCTAAACCCTCTGAGAAAATTGGCTTTAGCTGCCCCCTGAGAGGCCTGCTTGAATGCCAGTGTCAAGTTTGTCGTAAGGCAATGGTAAAAACAATTTTGCTCTTTGAAACATGTCACAGCAGTGGCATCTAACACTGATGTGTGCATTCAATGCAAAGCATAAAAATGACAGACTTCTTTTTCTTAGCCATGTCATTTTCCTATAGATATTTTTTCTAACCATCCTGCCATAGCTGCCTTTCTTTTAAAAATACTGTTATTAAGATGAAGGAAAAAAATCTGTTTTGCTCAAATGCGCGAACTTCATTGTGTACGGTCATTGCATAATTTCATGTGTAAAGATGTGTGAATCTTTTCATTGATTCGGAGATTCTGAATCCAATTTTCTTTGGCCGAATCTTTCAAAATGGGGACTATCCAATGCTGTTATTTATCCTCAAGGGGGAATGTTAGAGAGAAAATGTAAAAGAAGTTGTAAAAAAATATGTAAACAAGATTAAACTTTCAATGGGGTTGTATACCAACTTTGAGGACTACCAAACAAAATTTGGAAAATGTAGATTTGGACCTGAACCGAATGTTTTGAAACATTTTTACTTGGCTCCCTCATTATCAGGGCCATATTAGGGTAGGTGGATGCCACTGGGTGCAAAATCTGGTTGGGGCTCCAACTGAATGTAGCCCAGATAGTGGTACATATTACTATTCTAAATTATCAGTAATATTCTAAGGCTTCTTTTACTTACATGTTAGCAAAGCTGCTAGCCTAGCTGGTGTGATGGCAGTGGCAGTAGTATGGACTACAAGTCCCAATGACCATGCCAGTCCCACCCTCCACTGCTTCCCTGACAATTCACTTTCTTCCTCTTAGAGGTTGGGCCGAGTGATCCCTGAGGAAGTAAACCTAACATGGATTGGTTAAGACTTAGCTGGCAACCAGTTCAGCCAACCGGTGTCAAGTACTAAGGAACATGAGGAGAAGTTGGCAATCTGCACACAGTGCATAATGAGAATGAATAAGGGCTATCTTGAAGGAAGGCCAGCTGTGCGGTGGCACCACCAAGGTATATTGCTCCCATAGTCGGCTCACAGCCCACACGGCAAGTTTTCCATGATAGAAAATTTTCAAATTTCAATCCCCTAGTGATGTTAACTTATCTGCCTTTAGCTTGTAGCTCTCCTCATGCAGCTACCAGCAGGAACTCAGTATCATTGTGAGAGTTCCTTTCTGAACTACATGGGGTGGGACTAGAGTGGAGGAAGCAGAGAGACAGACAAACAGCTTCAAGGCCGGCACACAGAAATCCAAGATCGCTTAATGTATGAACAAAAAAAATGAAATACAGGAAAAGGCTATTGAATGTTTTACATATCTAGGTTGCAAAAGGCCTTAAAAAATGATGGTATTTTGGTTGGGTAAGAAAGTAGTTAAAAAAAGAAGTAATGTCAGAGAATGATGTTGCTTACCTCAACGGAAAGGATTAATTAAAGGATGGTTTATTAACTTACAAAGGATAGAAGACTGGTTAGGTTTGCAATTGTTCATTTTGAAAGGACCCGGACAGATTGATGGACACAGAGACACCACTGTCAATAGGAAATAGACATCACAGGGTTTTGTCATGCTGTGTAATTCGGGAAAAAAGACAGTTTTCTTCTCATAAAGGAAGTTAATAGAGTTTAACAAGCACTAGGAGTCTAATGTACAAAAAAAGAGCTAGAACATAGATTTGTTTCCATTCTTTGTTCACAAACCATTCAATTGATGAATTTCTGGGGCTGGAACCGAAGCTATGCTGACTATAGCTATAAATAGTAAAGGCTTTGTCATTTCTTCAACACTATGTTGGGACATAAGTTGTGAGATTTAAATCCTCAGTTTTTAACTACTTCAAGTCCAGGCCATTTTCCTCATGACCGGACAGATTTTTATATTTTATTTTAGAGCAATACTGACACATCAAAAACAGGAATCTTTTTCCATTCTTTGATTATTTAATATATTTTTCAGTATTGCTTCAATGATTCCTCAGGTTTTAGTTTAGCATATTTATTTTAGTTTCATTTCCTATTTTTGAATATCTAGAAAAATTTAGAGAAGAAAAGAATGACTTTATAATAGTGGAAAAGACTACTCAAATGTTTCATTTTGGTCATTTTATTTAGTGGGTACATTGGGGGTCATTTACTAAGGGCCCGATGCGCGTTTTCCTGACGTGTTACCCAAATATTTCCGATTTGCGCCGATTTTCCCTGTATTGCCCCGGGATTTTGGCATACGCGATCGGATTGTGGCGCATCGGTGCCAGCATGCACGCAACGGAAATTGGGGGCGTGGCAGAACGAAAACCCGACGGATTTGGAAAAACCGCCGCATTTGACAAAAAAAAAGGGTCGCGAAACTTGCACTTACCTTCACCAGGAATGAACTTGAGTGCATTCCGGCGGGCCTCGGGGAACTTCAGCGCAGCAGCGCCACCTGGTGGACGTCGGAGGAACTGCCTTAGTGAATCCCGGCTAGACCCGAATCCACTGCAGAGAACGCGCTGCCGGAGAAATCTGCCCCATTGTGTTTTTTATAGCAGTCTTGACACAAGAAAATGTGATGTAGGCAATAAGTGACTTTTTGGTAGGTGTTGATTTGCATAATTTAAAATTTATGGCTGCATTATGGCATATTTCAACTTTTTTTTTTTTTTATTTATTGCTGATTTTCACTGTAACTGGGGTTTAAACATGTAAAATACAGTGTCCTGAGAATGACTGCAGCGATATTGTGGGTTTGCTAAGATCCAGTATCACTTAAGGCTACAGTATATATAAAAAAATAAAGCATAGGAAAGCACCACAGATAATAAGAGCGGGTGAAATCAGGGCCGGTTTTAGACAAAGTGAGGCCCCAAAATAAAACTATTTTATGAACAGTCACAGTCAGTAAGAGGCTCCTTTATTCCTGCACAATAATAACACTTTGTAGTTACACACAGTAATATGGGACTGTAGGAGGATTTTATAGGAGATAAACAGATGATAGTTAGATTGATGATAAATATGAAAGATGATATAGATTTTTAAATAGATGATAGATGCATAAGTATTAAGTATAAAGTTTGTATATATATCATATCATATATATCATAACCTGATACTGATGCTGAAGTCTCTGTATGGTTGCTGAGGGGTCCTGCACAGTGTTCATTTCTACGCTGGCCCTGCTGCAGAAATGGCAGGGCCTGGCATACAATATAAAGGAAAAAAAAACAGGTGTCTTAATCACATTTAATACATCACATGTTCCTACCTCAGAGATCCTGTAAACACACCCTCTATGGCGTGTCCCCGTTGCTACTGTGCATTTCCAGATGTCCATACTCACTGCAAGCTACAGCATATAGCATGCACATACATTCACACTGCCGCATGGACGTATATACGGACGACCTACATAGGGCTGATATACACCCACCATAGACCGCAATGGGCGCATGGTGCCCTGCAGGAGCGATATGGTCCGCCATGTATCCCTATGAATAGGGGCGGGGGTGATAGGCGCTCGGTACAGTGGGCAACGGCAGTGTGAATCCAGCCTTAGAATGGGACATACCCTCCGCTCCCCAGCTTATGCTAGGTTGAGGGCCAAAGGTCGGTTATCAGCGTGATGCAGGAATCTGAAGCCAGAGGATGGTTCTTTTCTTTCATCTTTATATCTCCCCTGCCATGGCCCCCAGAAGGCCCAAGGTAGTTCATAATTCCTTAAAGATGAATCAGCCTAATATTTTTAAATCCTTAGGGTGTAACTTAACGTCCACAAACTTCTCCAGAATCTGTTTAAGATCAATTACATTTAGTGCAAATGCCTTCATTTTCTTCTTTTATATTTGCAGCAAAATGTTGTGCTCAGCTTGAATCTGTCACAGTGAATAAGAGACACATAAACTTTTTATTTTGTAACTCAGTGTATATTTATTTATGTAATAACAACAAAAGACGAAGGCACCAGTATATTAGTAGAAGAATCCACGCTGCTGTGTTAATGGATCCTTCTATATTTCCACAGCTTGTTTAATTCTCTGTGCTGAGTTTTATAAAGTATACCATCAGCATCAGAGTTAAAGTTACAGTCCCACTCGTGTAGGTAGTACAATGCACTTGAAGAGCCAATAGCACTCCAGCATCCCTAAGGATTCCAGTGACATTCTAGCTATAAAAGTGATATGAATAATTTGTCAAACAGATAAAAGTGTGACACTGGAGAACACCATTTTGCACTTAATAAAGCAGCTAGTAGTTTTCATGTAAGAAGCAGTCTGCTGGTGTAAAAACAGCTGTAGGCACAGAAAAAAGAATCTGTATTTAATGGCTTTGTTCAGTTTCAGTTATATATATATATATATGATAAACGTTAAAGTTGTAACGATTTGTCTTTTATAGCTCTTTGGCAATGCATCTCCATATATAAATCTACCATCAAAATCAAACATGATAAACCGAGAACACTGAGACTGTATTAATATTATTATAAATGTATTATATTTATTATCTATGGCCTCCTTCTTTCTAAAATCAACGTTTAGGTTTGTACCAAGTTTGTGGGTTCGCTTCCCAACTTATGTCAACACAACACCCTTTGATTGGCGCTGATTGATGTTGGCTCACCAATCGTGAACATTAAATCTTTAAAAGCGGCTGGTAAAGTCACCAGCAGGAATAAAATTGCCCACGGCCACATGGTGGCATCGCCATTCCCTGATGATGTCATCAGGAGCGTCGCCAGTAGGTTGGCTGTGGTGATTTAAATGCAATTGGTGAACTCGTCTGAACCTGAATTTAAACGGCTTCCCTTCTTACTAGTAATGAGCCTGAAGAGTTGTAGGGAGTGTTACCATAGCCCCTCTGTGCTCTTGCTTCATAGGCTGTTTCACTGCCTCACCATCTCCCTCATTCTGCCTGATATAATATCAATGCAGCAGAGAAAGTTTCAGCACAAAGTAGAAGGGGAGAAATGTTCCTGCACAATGTAACAGCCTGTGAAGCTACAGCACAGAGAGGCACTGGTAATGCCAGATTAAAAAGTTAATTTTAGAATGGAGGAGGCTATGGGTAACAAATATAAAAATGTTTACCACAGTCACAGTGCCTGGATCTAGGAGTTTATGGTAGATTTCCTTTAATAAGATTCATATGTACATTTGAAGCACTGTAGGAGGCAGATAGAAGGGGGATGACCACTTCTTACTAGTTACAAACTACTAGGGAGTTCCCATCTGGGCATCCACATTTAATTTAATTCATTTGCCATATGTAAACATTTCTTCAATTGGATGTTATTAAAAAAAAAATGTTCCTGTGTGAAGATAATTTCTCATAAATGTAGCCATGTCGTCCCTTGTGGCCGTATCCAAGGACACAGTCTTGTTTCTAAGGGACCATATCATTACATTTATCTTCACACAGGTAAATTTTTTAATAACATCTAATTGAAGAAATGTATATATATATATATATATGGCAGATTAATGAAATTGAATGTGAATGGGCAGACGAGAATAATCCTTTAGGTTGCAGTAAAGCAATACTAAAAGTAGCTCCATATGTTGAACAGTACAGTTCCACTTTGAGCATTATCTAATGAACAATATTATTGTTCTTTTCTTGATATCTTATTTTTCCCTAATAGGAGTCATTTCAAGCTAAGGTATTCAGCCATGGGGGGGATTTGAATTCCATCAAAAACAACTTTGGGAAATTTAGCTCAATTTTGTGACTATATTGGATTAAAAGAGAAAAAAAAAGTTATTACCACATTATATTTTGTGCAAAGAGCAAAATTATGCAAGTTCTGGCAATTTTCATGGGACTGCATTACCGAAGTAATGCTGTGATAAGTGCATAAGCAGCAAGCAATTTTGGCTGTGACCATTTGCATGAATATGAACAGACATTGAGCACAATGTGCTGTTTGCCTCCAGCTAAATACATTTGAAAAGAGCTATTGAGAGGTACATATTGTGAACAAAGAAAACACCTGACATTTAAATATATGTGTAATGACACAATTTGAAGGAAACCTACAGTAGCTTCATGATAGAAGACCATTGCCTAAATAGCGGTGTCAGATAATTGGAATATTACTTTGCTCAATTTCTAAAAAAAAAGGTACATTTGAGAAATACTCAGACCTGAGTTTTTTGAAAATGTGAAGATGGCGATTTGCATCATTGGGTTAATACTGACATTTTAACAAACTGATGAACATGCCTGAAGGATTGTGATCAAGTTGTAAGTTGGTGGTACAGAACTGTATTTAAAGGTGATGTCCAGTTTTTAGAAATTGCTCACATGTCCTTAGAATAAGTGATCAATTTGAGTTTGTCAGCGGTGCTACCCATTTGCCCGGCTAATAAGCTGCGTAAAGTGCAATTTGGCACTCTGGTAAGTGTTCCTTCCAAGTCATATACGGCAACGTGAAGCTTAGACCTATTAAAGTGAACAGGGCTGAGATCTTAAACCGACGACTTTACTATGAATAGTGTTGTACATGATAGGAAGTGAAGAATGCTGTGGTCTCCTCAAAATTCAGATCCCAAACTACTCCTTTTCTCTGTTATTACAGTACTGATATCTTTAATGTATATATAAAGGAAATCTACCATGTGGATGCAAGGCTTCTAAACCAAGAAAACTTACATGCTGGTGTGTGTCTCATTACATTGTAATAGAATTATTTTTCTTCCAACTTCAGTTTGTATGATTTTGTAACAAAGTACAAGATTGAATAACACAGTACAATAAGAGTTTTTCTTGCATATTGCAATTGAATGTTGTGGACAGAAAATTAAGGAAGTTAAAGGAAACCTACCACTTTGAAATGATCTGACCCAGTATGACCCACACTAACCTGCACATAAGGCGAGATGAGCTGGTGCAGGCACATATTTTAGTTAATGAAATAACAAAATGGATGGATTATGACTATAGATTCTGAACTTTGCTTATAACCCACTCGGCGCTTGACTCTACGTCACCACATTTGGGCATTAGCATACAAGGGGAGGCATGCAGAGTGCCCCCCACCCTCCCTTCTTCGAGCTGAACCCTCAGGAACATTAGCGCATGTGCATCGCTGGCTCACATGGCAGCTGCTCGTGCTATCGCGAGACTTTGTCAAGGAGACCGCCGAAGTCTCGCCGCCGTCATCAAGAGACTTCGGCCATAGACGGCTCAGCCGCCATGTGAGCCGGCAATGTGTATGCTCTTATGCTCCTGAGGTCTTGGTGACGTCACCGGCTCTCGGGAGCGAAGAAGGGAGGGTGGGGGGACGGCACTCTGCATGCCTCCCCTAGTATGCTAATTCCCAAGCGCTATGACGTAGAGTCAAGCGTCAAGTGGATTATTAGCAAAGTTCAGAATCTATAGTTATAATCCATCCATTTCATTATTGGATTAACCAAAATATGTGCCTGCACCAGCTCATCTCGCCTTATGTGCAGGTTAGTGTGGGTCATAATGCCCATTTAAAAGTGGTAGGTTTCCTTTAGGAATTCAATGGCTTTGAGTGGCTACAGATTAGCTTAATAAAGTCATGCCATTGCCTATTTTATATAATCTTTTAAGAGACGAGTTGTCTGATTCAAACTCTAATCTACCATATCGTTAAAGAAAGGCGTAACTATCATTAACATTGTAACTACATGCAAGTTATCATATTAAAGCATTTTATTGCTTTGTTTTTTCTTTCTAGTGCCTTGTATTTGAAGATGCCCCAAATGGAGTTGAAGCAGGAATTTCAGCTGGCATGCAGGTGGTTATGGTTCCAGATGAAAATCTGAATCGAGACCTTACAAAGAGAGCCACATTAATCCTAAACTCTCTAGAGGATTTTAAACCAGAATTATTCGGTTTGCCACCTTATGAATAGAGATGCTTAGTATGTAACCAATATGTTAATTCATAATACAGATGTAAATTCAAATAGAATTTGAATAAATATATCTTCATTACATTGTTTTATATTTCAAATATTTTTAAAAAACTGTAATATTATTGGTCACTCTAGTCAGATCTGATTTATTGAATTATACATTGTGCAGGTCCAGTAGGGAAGAGCATGATTCCAGGTTTTAGTAAGGTTCTAGGATTACAATGAAAATGAGTCTTGTTCCTCCTTCAGGCCCTGCACCATGAATTATTAACTTTGATTGCAGTCTTACATTAAGGCGTAACTATGTGTCAGCGGCGCTTCGGCCCCTACCACACTGAGGCCGAAATGTTGCTGACACATGGTAAAAAAATACACCTAAGAATAATGAGTACACCGAGCCATGTTTAGTTTCAAATTAAAGTATAGTTTCAATAATGTGTGTAAAGTAAGTATTGAAGATGTCAACAATTTTTGAGCAAATATATTACAAAAGCTGCTGAGGACATAAAATTTTCACCATATCCAATCCAGTCCACACTGGCAAATAAATACAGCCATAGATTTAAAAAAAATTAAGTGAAGTAATGAGAAATGAAAGAAAAATTGTGAACACTTGTAGAAAGAAAGGTGCAAAAATACATGTAAAGCTAGAATTGCTTTCTAATAACTATCAGTTGGACCAGCTGATATTATCTCAAGGTTCCAGTGAGCCCAGTTGGGACGATAATCTGGATGTGGAAAGAACATTATTGCACCATAAACCAGCGACAACCTGGTGGTCTTCTTCTGACAGGAGCGAAAAGATTGATGAGAATTGCTGTTCAATCGCCAAAGACCACATGTGGAAAAGTATTGCACTCAACTTCTGTGGTATAAATGCATGCTAACCACATTGGACCGTGAACATTGCTGAACAAAACACACTTTTAAAGTTTGCTCAACAACATTTAAACACGCCTGATACTGGGAGAATAAAGAGTGGTCAGTAGAGGTAAAATTGAACTCTGTAGGGGACTTTTTTGCACCTACAAGGTAACATATTCAGACTGTGAATTGTGATTTTTACCACAAAAAAGCCCACAGACCATTCTGCAAAAACCTTCAAGAACCCAACAGTGACAAAATAGTTGCAAATGACCATCTGAAAACCATCCACAAACACTGATAATTCCCCCATGTGTCTTTTATAAAGGTTAAAACTCCAATCAGGTGCAATTAATACCGCATGCAGCTTAGGAGGGTCTAAGATAAGCAGAATTCTTGCTGGTTGGTAGGTTGACAAATACTTATTTATTGTGATTAAGAGTTTAGGATACACATGAGCACATTTTTGTGAACTATAAACATTTTTTTTGGTATTGTCAATCAAACTTTGCATTTAGACATGTAAATATCTAATAAATAAAGCTGAGTGTATGTGTGTGTGTATGTCCATGAAAGGAATCTGCAGGGTTGCGTATACAATCACCAAATTTTGTACAGCCCTTCCCTGTTACTCAGGGAACGTCATAGACTAGGTTTTGAGTCAACATTTTCACCCTGTGGTTTCGAAATTACACTTATTAACCACCATATACAGGAGCCATTATCTGCTGCTGCTGTAGCAGTAAGAAGCTGAGCTGTGATTGGTTTCTGTTTTGCCATAGGTCATTAATATGAGCTCTGAGCTTTAATATAGGCAATGAGTATAAGAAAGCTCATGTGTGAGGAAATATAGGTAGAGATAGAGTGAGAGAGAGACAGGGAGACAGATATACAAAGAGAAAGATAGATGGATGATAGAAAGAAATATATAGAGATTCATAGCTATAGAGAAATAAAATATTTTTGTTAACCCATTCTATTTTGTTAGTTTTTTACTATACCAGGCAACGCCAAGGGCTACAGCTAGTTATTTTTACATTAAGATAATTATTATATTGTTCCAATAATTCATATTTGATTGAAGGCCAATGCCAAATGAACTTCTGTCCTTACAGTTGATTGCATTGGTGTTCCTAGTATGAATCCGTTATTTCACCTTGTTTCAAAATATTTTTAAAAAAAGAACACACAAAAAAACAGAGTAAACAGAAAAACTATGCTAATTATGTTATAAAATACACTCAAAATCAGTGTTCTCAATTTTATAGCAGCAGAAAATGACATCTCATTAAGTTTGCCTTGTTTGCGTTCTGTAAAATGTGAAATAATGCCAAGGAAAGATGTCAAGTGTAAAACAGTCCACCCATCACTAATTAAAATTACCTTAGTGTCATGTAACAATACTCTTGAAATAATGAACAGATTAAGGACGTCAGCTAACAATTACTATGCTTAGCTGTAAACTAAGTGGACTTGGAAATCTCTAAGTTTCCACTCACCTTCCAATAGACTAGGTAATCAGTCTCAAGTGGAAAAAAGATCGCTTGGTAAGAGGAAATACGGCATGGCTTTTGTCATTTAGATTAGAGGATATAGTAAATTGCAACTTTACAGGTCTGACCTAATGATGCTCTTAACTGACCTCTTCTCTGTCCATAAATATGGCAGTCGCATCACGGGTAAGCAATATCAGCACACAATTATAGTGTTACTACTATACTATTACTAAAATATATAAAAAATAAAGTTCCATGCACAATCATTCAGCTATTATTTGTCAGTTAATTTAATTTTTTCAAGTTCTTTATTTTAACCCTATCATTATTCATCTGGATACTATTCAGAATTACCTTTTTTCAAAAAAGATAAATACAATGAATTTTATTATATATAAAATAAAAAAAAATAAATAAAAAAAAAAATATATAATGACACTTCAGCTTTTGAGGTAAGAAGGCTTTGATGTCTCAAGTATTCAACATTCTGTTTGTATAAAAATTGATGCCTTTGCAATCTTCCTGCTGGTTTCCAAATAATGGGTTCCCTAATAACTGCCGCCACCAGTGTAGTGCTATGTTTTTTACAATCGATCTCTACTTGTTTAAGCTACTCTATCTTATATGTACTCAGGAAAACCTTGGCTGGTATCCATTGCACCCTGTAGTTTTGTAAACCAATTCAATGATATATACACTATATAGTTCAATACTATTTCCCTTATTTATGAGTCTGCTGTATGTGCTCAGCTAAATTCAAACTTACCTTTCACAGGCTTGATCTATATGTGTATATTTTTGAGGCAGCAAAACAAAAAAGACATGCACTTTTTTTTAAAATTTTGGAACCGTTCTGGGCGCCTTAAGGGTATGCAAGGCCAATTAGTGTTATTAGTGTTAATTACTGTTTTTCATAGACACTCCCTTAATGCATAGGTTGAGGAAGACACAATAAGTGTGAGAGAGTTGTTTGCATCCAAGTATATTATGAGTGTCAGTATACAGGAGAGGGGGGGGGGTGCATGGGAAATATAATAGTTCAGAATTTAGTTTTGACCATCTTGTTGTATAATTCAATTGTCTAAAGAATACATTTTGATTTATAGTTTGCCTCTTGTTCTCAATTGTTGTAGAATCGTGCTATGCAATGGGTGCCCAGTGTTTGTATCTATAGAATTACATTTCTTAAGACATCTGTTTTGCCAGACCACATCAAAGGTACGCAGCATTTACCCGGTTGTTTCTTGGGACACTTGCCATTGCTGTTTCATAGGGCAGCTTCGGTATTTTGGTCTATATGTTAAACAACCTTTTTAAGAGGTACAATGTAGACATTGCTTTACTGTACACTCTATCATTGTTTGTCTTCCAATCTAGCCTGTCATTAATGTATACACCTAGGTACTCATACAATCTGACTTGCTCTATTGGTTGCCACAATCTGTCCTGTGGCTGTTGAGGTCCTCCTCCTATCAATCACTTTCTCCTTAGTCTTATTGACTATAAGAATCAGATAGTTTCTTTCACCGTAATACAGAAAATTCCCAATTATTTACCTGTATTCTTTGTTGTTGTAATTGGAGATACAGCCAACGATTACCAAATCATCTAAATTTTTGTTAGCGATTCTGTTTTTATTAATTTTAAGCATAAAAACAAGATAACAAACAGCTGATTATGAAAGGTTCTATATATCAAGGTGAGAGCCGAGCATAGTCGACCTCTGATCCTTTTAGTGATTTTTTTTTTAGGCTGGGCAGGGGGCTGCTGGCTTTATATGGTGGCACAAGCACTACCTATATATATGGGGTGGCGGAAAGCACTGACTATATATGGGGGAGTAGGAGCTGACTATATCCTGGGGGGGGCTGGCACTGGCTATATACTGTAGGGCAGGCAGTCAATAGCTTTTTCCAGTTTTTTGGTGTTAAAATTAGCAGCCTAGGATCAATTTATACTCGAGTATATATGGTATTTCTCAGGCAGTGGAAACTAATCATATATGGGTTTTTTGCTATTATAGGATCATGCCTCTGTTGCCATTTAGCCTTGGTTTCTGCTCTATGCAATCATACTATAACCTCCGAGCAACCTCTTTTAATTACTTGAATGTAAAAATTCTGTATCTAAGAGTTATTTTTTTTTAAATTATGATTTATCCTATTAACATTATTTTCAATTTCTAATAATTTGACAAAATAATCATTAGGCATGCACTGCAAATAACAATAGATTAAGAAAAAAAATAAAATCAAAAAATTTTCAAAAAGTAATTGCACATGAAAATATGTGAAGGGTTAATAGAATCAGGTCAATTTACTGTGTGGAGACTAAACAGATAATATAATATTATCCAGTGATCCCAGATCCTCTTGATTTATTTTATATTTAATCTGAAAACGCTATTAAACATTCCATCAACATAATCTCATTTATCCTTTATCATCAATGAGTCCCTAGAAAGAGAGTGAGGTTGCTTCTAGATGACCGAGATACAGCATTTTCCTGTCGTCGATATATGAGTAATTAGTTTGGCTCGGCTTCTAGGGATATGCTCCAGAGGTTTAGCTAGCAATAGGGATGTGGGATTAAGATCAAGCTTAATGTCAATCACCTGTTCAATTATACTGACAACTGCCAGTAAGAAACAATGGTAAGGAGGAAAAAAATATGAAATTGGATCCCGTGTTGGTTGCAATTCCTTCAACGCTGTAGAGGAACTGATCCAGAAGCATCTATTCTGTGACAGTGCAAATTGAGGTCTTAGCCTCTCTCTCCCATAAATCAAACCATTCATCATTGGAACCAATCTCCTGCTCTTTGGTTTAGAGGGAGAGTGAAATTCTCCTACAAAGCTATATAACATAGGCATTAAAATTGACAGCGTCAATTTGAATTTATTGATGTATGCAAATGAGTTAGGATATAGCAAGAACGCATCTCATCTAAATTCATTCTACTACAATATGCTGAAATATATAGATTTTGTAATTAAATAAAAAGCAGCAAACAGTTTTAAGACTTGATTCATTTTTCAATAAAAGTCATATTAATGAATATTAATTAGATTTAAGTTACTTATTAACTATACAACTATATCATTTTTCATGAAAATTAAATGCGAATTTAAACTAATTTTGCAACTTAAATGACATTTATTTGGTATGCATCCACCTAGTGTGCCACTCTACCCATCATGCTAGGGGCACAGTTTTATGGTATTTTTAAGCAGTTTTATGATGCAATATTCAGCAAAAATATATAAAAAATCTATGTGTATTTCATATGGTTAAAGGATCGGTAATGACATCATCATCTCAGGTCCTTCAACCCATATCAAAGAAGTATCTACATGTAGCATCTCACAATGTCAGGACCATTTAAACAACAAGATCGTCATAACAGATCATTTAGCTTCCAATCTGCATGAAACAAACTGTTTGAAGGAGGAAGACATCGGCGGATGGAAGAATAAAGGGTCCATGGAGGTACAGGCTGTAAAAAGTAGGGGACAGGGAGGTAAAGCTGGAGGAACAGGGGAACATGAGAGTGTACACTGATGAAAGAGGGTGCAGGTTGGAGAAATATGGGAATTCAGGCTGGGGAATTAGGGGGACATGGGATGCAGACTTGTTGAAGAGGGGAATGCAGAGTTCATGGTAATGAAAGAACTTGGGTTGCGGTTTGGTGAAAAAGCTGGCAATGAAGATGTACCCCAGAGAAAGGGGGCACATGATAGTGTGGGCTGAAAAATAAGGAAAAATTGGGATACCTGCTTTAAAAAGAGGAGGACACTGGATTCCTATTAGACCCAACCACTTGGTCTTACGCCTTTTCTACTGACCAATATGAGTGCCTTTAATAGACACATGGCTGCCCTAGGGGAGAGAGGAGAAAAGATTAACCCATGATTATGAAACGCCAGTAGAAGTGTGCTAAAAAAATCTAAAAAGTTAACCACAACTGAATTCCCTACTTATTTCTTGCAAAGTATTAGAAGCAGATAGTATAAAATTTACCTCACTCACACCTTTTGCTTACCTATCCCTTGTATACTGTGGCACCATTGCTAACAGACCCATCTCCCAAATTTGTTCATTTTTATAATTGTGCAGAAATTGGAACAGACATGGGAACATAGTCTAAGAACATTATTAGCTTGGAATTTCAATCAAATGAATTAATCTACACAAGTTTTAGATTTTCTTAAGTCTTATTTTCTTTTACTCAGGGAACTGACTTTTTTTCTTTATTTGTACCCATGAACTTGAATTTGTTGTCTTTTTGCTACAAACAATGTAACAATTTCACTATAGCATCATAGGTGCCTTCCCTCGCGTGAAGGTTATCTGCTAAATGTGGTTAGCCTCTACTATTCATTAGCAAACATGAACTAGAAGAAAACCTTTAACTGCTGTTTGTGATTGTGATGGAATCATTACTCCTAATGCTTGTTTAGTATGGAATCAATGAGGTATGGCTTTTCTATTTATAATCATTGTATCCATGGGCTTATTTAGGTTAAAACTAAATTGCTGAATACTAACCATACAGAGAAAGATTATAAATTGTGATTGGAGGTACAAAGGAAATTCATCCACAGGTTGGTGGTTTTAGTATCCTTGAGCTCTGTAAAATAAATATTCTGTTTTGCTCACTTAAACTGAAAGAAGCCACGACAAGACATTACAAATGCAAGCTAATATTTACTCTTGGTTATTACTGTAGACTCAAGCATGCAGAATCTCAAAGTATTCAGCTTTATTTTAAAGCCGATGATGTTTTCCTGCACAACAAATATTAAATATTGAAGGATACTTCAACATAAGTGAGAGTTATACATTGTGATTAGCATTCATGTATAAGTGTTAGTATTTGGACTCTATTTTAACCCATGCAATAAAATTTTAAAAGCAATGTATTGTCTATGAAGTAAGCAGTGTAGGTATGTAAAGCTAAAGGCTCACAAGGGCCATTAGTTGTCACCACCGGCTTTCGTAACAGTCACACTTGGTCCCAGAGTCAGATGATCAGCAGTGTCAGTGGATGTTTGTTACACAGGAGCCTTTCATTCATGGTCACCATAAAGGGACCCGTTTACTCCATTTATGACACCTTACTAGCTCCCAATCTCTCATGACTTTCTTCCCTAAGCACTCACCCCTACCTCCGGTCCCAAGCAGTGTTCCTACTTGGAGAAAAAGATCTCACCCAGCACAGCAGTCTTAAGTTTAGATACCAAGAGATTGCTAATTAATAGTGGATCTCTCTCTTGCCAACTTCTCAGATTAGCTCAAGCTGCAGGCAGACAAAACAAAGCTTTATTTAGCTTGGTGAAAATATTCTGGAGGAACATGAAATCACTTCTCCAAACTTCTCCAATGCTTTCTATGCCTCCCTTTTTCTGATGTCTCCCTGCTGTGCTTCAGTCAGGCTTCCCTGATGTATTCAGTAATAAAATACTACCATAATCTCTGATGTCTGTGGCTCCACACAACCTCTTGATACCCAAACCCTAAACTTCCTAAAATATGTCAACAAAAAGAAGATGAAGAAGTCAGAGTACAAACTACACCTGATTGGATCATCAAAAATTCCACAAAAAAAACAACATAATAAAGAAATAGTTATCCCCACTTCCCATGAGCTGTTTCCTTGCAAAAATCAAGCCCCCATTCAGAAACACTGGCAGAAAAATTACCGTATATACTCGAGTATAAGCCGACCCAAGTATAAGCCGAGACTCCTAATTTCAACACAAAAAACTGGGAAAACCTATTGACTCGAGTATAAGCCGAGGGTGGGAAATGCATTGGTTACAGCCTCCCAGTATATAGTCTGCCAGCCCCTGTAGCATACAGCCTGCCCAACCCCTGTAGCATACAGCCTTCCCAGCCCCTGTAGTAGGAAAAAAAATAACACTGTACTCATCTTTCCGACGTCCCCCATAGGTCCTCTTCTGTCTCAGACTGTCTCAGACAGAAGAGGACCTATAGGTGACGTCAGAAAGGTGAGTTTTGTCTTTATGTTTTTAGTTGACTCGAGTATAAGCCGAGTTAGGGTTTTTGAGCACAAATTTTGTGCTGAAAAACTAGGCTTATACTCGAGTATATAAGGTACTACATTTTGAGCACATTACAGCAAATACAGTATTGTGGCTAATTGTCATTTATGTGCGTCAGGTCACCTGTGTCGGGTATTATCCTCTTCCAGAGCCTAACATAAACTTAAGTTCTCATCTGGCTGTAGAAAATCTGTATCAGAATTGGCCCAACAGAAATGGCTATTACATTTGTCTCTGGCATAGATGAACATAATTGAAGAATTGGTCTACATGAGATAACCAAAGAACTTCAAAACTGTTTATGCAATAGTTGTTTATACCTATTCCCATCATGTTGCAAGGCCGTGAAAGTTTTCTTTCTTCTACAAGTGAGATAATAAGTATATGTTTTTCTTAAGGATCACTGTCTAGCCATAAAGACTACTCTGCCTTACTTTATCAGTCTTCCTGCACTGAGGGGCTCACTTACACTGAAAAAGTAGACACAGATTTTTTATTTTTAAATATCCTTGGATATCTTTCCAGGCCTGCAAAAAACGTAAACATTGACAATAACACCCATACCTCCATAGCATCGCTTTCTTTTTGACAATAAGGTTATTTTCAAGTTTTCTTTTGTTGTATTTTATGTGATTTTTCTTTTGAGTATTATTAGTTAATTTACCGAAGACTGCATTTTTTTAATTAAATAATTTTATTAACACAAATAACATAAAAAGAAAAGATGATTAGCAATATTATTAAATATTATAAATTCCAATTACATCACTATAATATTATATATATATATCCAATTTTTAACAGTATACAATATATTTTCTTTCCTTATCAATGATGCTTTGACTGCAATATTTTTTTTTTTAACATCCCACTCCACACACCCCCGCCCAAATAAAAAAAAAAGAAAGAAAAAGAAATATATATATAAATTCCTCCCTCTTCTCTCTTTCCCTCCCACCCCATCTAAGCAATTCCCAAACCATCAATTCATAATATCTAATTGTTCGTTTTTACTACTTCTTTCCATCCAAGGTTCCCAACATTCAGATGTATTTTTTAAAGTTAAGACTTTCTTTTGCATTTAAATCCATATAATATTTTTCACTTAGTATAGCAAGGTTAGTTAGTTAGAAGACTGCAAATTGATATAACAATTTCTGGAAGGTTCTAGACTATTTCATTTTTTTAACTTTGTGTGTTACATTAGTATTCTACCTGAAACAAAAAACTAAAATATATTGACAACAAATTAAAGGGACAATGTCATGATTAATGTCCCTTCTACATAAAACCGAGATGACACATGACGTGCACGAGCACGCAATGAAGGGCAAGAGTTATGTGATTTCAAGGTTGAATAGCATTTACCGAAATTTTACTGACCCATCTCAGAGGCTCAGCATGATATCAAAGTTATTATTAGAAAGTAATATTTTGTTGCATTTGTTACACAGTATGAAATAATTGCAATTCAGTTTATGGATTTTATAAATAAATAGTAAAGCGTCTGTTGAAATATAATCAATGAACAATACAATGAGCTTTTCCTAGTTCAAAAAAAGGAAGAAAAATACAGAGGAACACAATAAATCCATTAATTTTAAAACGACATAGAAATTAAATTAGGCATTCAAGCATAAAAGGCTAAAAAAAATGCTGCGAAATGCATGTTTTGTCTAGCTGGAAGAAAAACTCAGCGTGGATTGATGGCCGTGTACAATCTCTTAAAGCTGTGTTTTAGACGTATATCATTGGCTTTAATCCAAAGACTTCATATTTTTTATTGGAAAATAGGAAATTTGATTAAGTCAAAATAAATTCTCCCAACAACAGGGACTTGTAGCTTGTCCTGTTATTGATTATAACATTCAACATTGTTCTTCTTGTCATCTCTGCTCTAAACATTGCTATACTGAGTACTATTAGCAATAAGTATTTGAAAGAATTCCATGCATACTAATTGGGAATCATTGGAGGTAAAAGGCAAAAGAAATGTTTATGTTGTTTAAATTGCTGTAGCCGCACACGGTAAGGGATAAAGTCATTACATTTTTCCATCAATCTGGAAAAGATACACTATTATTACTATCTAGAAATGCTTTTTCATTACTTATATTAGTATTAAGTGGGTTGCTTGAACACTGCTAAAATATAATAATTTAACTTTACTTGGCTTGAATCTAATCTAAAAGGTTTCTGTGTGCCGCAAATCAGGAACATTTTTAAAAGATTATTTACTATTCCCAGGTCATCCGTTTCCAGTGTCAGCTGCTTTGTCTCTTACAGTTTCCGAGACATGTCAGTAGTATCAGGTGACTGATTCAGCTAATCTCTGGTATGCGATTGGCTTGAAGATACAAGAGATTCCCTAGTGACATCCAATAGAGGACTTATAAGTCCAGCCATGTCTACACAATCCTGAAATATCTCTGACTATACAAGTGTGGCTATGAATATGAAATGAAATTGTCAATAATGTGTAACGTGTTATCTGATGATGAATTTGATAAGGTGACCAAGCCTGATTGTGGTGGCTCACACGTCAGTGAATGCAAACTACTAATCAAGATCTAAGGTCTAAGACAAGTTTATAAGAAAAGAAAAAGAAAGGAAAAACTGTATAGTAACTAACCAGAACTAAAAGGTAAAGGAGTTGAATAATATCAGTGTTGGCAGTACAGGAACCGTAGGCGACAACCAGAAAGTCATGTGTGGCTGGGGAGAGGAGTGCTAGATGCTCACAACAATTGCCTTCACTTTACGTATATGCTCCTTGTTTACATATCTTGTGTTGTGCATCACATGTCTTTCCTCTTCTACATATCCAATGTTCCACCACTGCCCATTTATATGCTACACACATCATACCCACTCTTTATGCACTCAGATTCTCCATTGTCCATTTGCATGCATCACAAAAGATGCTCAGATTTTTCACACTCTGTTCTCCTGCTACAAATGGCATCTTTGCATTGTCACCTTCCACATAACTTATCTGGCTTCTGTGCTGCCTTCTCTACACCAACCACATGCCCCCTTGGTGCTTGAGTGAGCCGGAAGTGAAGTACCTAGATGGCAGAAGAGACTTTCTTTTCACTCATGGTTGGAATAGCGGCCACTACTCTTCTCCCCACCCACACCTATTCACATGACTTCCTGGCTGTCTTATAATCCTGGGCAAACTTTCTTGTCGTCCGATGCTTCTCTCCTGCAGACTTGTACTGCTACAATCTGTCCCCATTCAACTCCTTTTCCTCTTGGCTTTGCAATCTGGAGAGTTAGTTTTAAAATTTTTCCTTTTCTCTCAACAGGAATATATACTACGGTATACTCTAACTGACTTGACTTAGAACTAGATCTTAATTAGTAAGTATATATACTGCCCTCTGAGCCAGCCCAATCAGGCTATGCCACTGTTTTTTTCTGTGTATGGGTCTTCTGCAGTTTGTGCTGTCAGGATGAGACGTTCCCTTACTAATTGTGGCCTCCCGTTCTCTTTACAGTGTAATTAAATCACCCTCTTTTATTTTTGCTCTTTGCTATCTTTTACTAATTTTATGTGCTTATCTTCCCTCTCACTTGTGGCCCCTTATCTCAGCCTCCTATTGTTTGACCTTTCTTCTCCCCCTCATATTGTGGGCCCTCTCTTATGTCCCACCTCTTATTTCCCCCTCTTATTGTGGGCCCTTTTTTCCACCCCCTCTTATTGTGGGCCCAATTTGATCTCACCACCTCTTATTGGGATCACTCTCACCTCTCTCTCATATTCTTACCCCTTATCTCCCCTGCATATAGTGACCCTCCCTCTCATTTCCTTCTCATATTGTGGTCAACTCTCATGTCCACTCATATTGTGGCCCTTTATCATGTCCTCCAGATAGTGTGGCGCCCTGATCATCCCCTCATACTTTGGCCCGTTCTCATTTCCTCCCCATACTGTGACCCCCTCTCATGTCCACTCATATTGTGGCCCTCCTCATCTTGTGGTCCATGATGTTCTCTTTGAATTGTTTGACCTATCTTCTCCCCCTCATTGTGGGCCATCTCTTAGCTCCCCCTCTTATTGTGGACTACTTCTTATCCCCATTCTTATTTTTGGTACCCTCTTATCTTCCCCTCTTAGTGTTGCCTATTCTAGCCCCCCCTGTTAGTGTGTCCCCCTTTTTTCTCCCCCCTAAGTGTGGTCCACTCTTATTGCGCCCCCTTTTATTGAGGGACCTCTTTCATTTTCCCCTTCTTATTGAGAGTTCCCTCCCATTGTTGTCCCTATCTTATAGTGGATGTACTATCATTTCCTCATCCCAGCTCTAATTGTGGTCTCCCTCTTATCTCTCTCTCGTATTGCTTCCCTCTTATCTGCCCCACTCATTGTGGCCCCCTCTCCTTTTTACAAGTATAATCTCTTGAGCTCATTTCCTCCCTCATCTCTGGCCGCTTTAATCTCCCCCACATATTGTGACCCCTCTTATTCAACTTATATCCTGGCCCTCATCTCCTTCTATTCCCCCTCTTATTGTGGGCTCCCTCTTATCCCCCCTCTTTTTGTATGTACCTCTTATCTCCCCCTCTCATTGTGGTCCCCTCTCCTCTTTAAAATGCAATTAAAAATGAATAAACGTCAGATACTCTTTTTGTTGCCAGCAGCTCATTGTTGCAGTGTGCATCTGTGATGCCAGTAGGCAATGATCTTATTATAACACGCATGCTGCTTACAGCGACAGATAGGCAAAATGATGTTTTGTCTGCAGAGCATTTACTAGCCCCTCGGCCAGTCCAAAACTAGCACCCCCTGTCACTTCTGGTCTCTGTTAGTATATAGAGACCAGCGGTAATGCATATGACCACAGCCACATGTCTCCTGCAAAACTTAATTCAAAAAGTTTTATGGTTATAAATCTATGTGAATTTTCAAGACAACTCATGAACACCATATGGTAGCATTAATATAGAACTATTCAGCAGTGATCTCCGATAAGGCATTGCCCTTGTGCCTTCCTGGATCTATATTTAATACATTTTTGACAGTATTACTAAGAACTTGTTTTCAGTGTACTGACAATTTTTACATTTTTGTTCTATTTTGCAATAATTGTTCATTTTCTATTTACTAGCTTTGCCAATAGACATCCTATTAGTGCAGCATACTTTCTTAACTACTCAATTTAATTTGGAAGTTTTTGATTCTATTTTTACATAGTTATCAATTTCACTAATAGCAGCGTATAATATGCAGCCTCATTTCACAGAGCGACAGAACAGCTATTTGACAAATTGAGCAGGGAGAATGATGAAAGGCCTGCCAAAAGATATGACAACTTTCGCAGTGAAGGCATGTTATCATTCCTCTAGAATGTGGTTTGTGGACAATGGATGTGATAGGGCCTGTGTGTTAAAGTTGTAGTCCCACTTAAAGAGTTTAACTTTTCCTATTATAATATTCACATCAACTTTAGTGTCTAAAAGGAAATGTGCCGTTACAGAGTGACATATTCTTTTTAACCAGCATTTTTTTAGTATTTATTACTAAAAAACATATATTTAGTATATATGTTCATTACATTTTCTTTCCAATTCTCCATCTTTATTTAATAAAAAGAAACATATCTTGCAGTTTTAATTCTGACCTCTATGTATAATAATTGACTCACACTTGTTAATTCTAAATGGGTTTATTTTTCCGGCACTCACCTAATTTACACCATTGATAAGACAAACTGGATATCAAAAGAAAATGGCACCTCGATAAAAAGCACCATCTTTGAAATTCCTACTTCCAATAGATGATGTGACAGCATATTCCCCTCCTTGTACAATACATATCTAGAATACTCTCCATAGACCTCTATTAATCAATTCCAGTCTATTTCTGCCTAGAGTCATGAAGCTGCTGTAAAGCAGTTCACTAAATGCTGTTGACAGAGCTGAGGACGTGCTTAATCTAAAAGACACACTCTTTAAATGGAATAAAAAATCAGATAAGAACAAAAAATTATGTTTCTCTATGTGCTAAATTGATAATACATTCCTTTTTGGAGACAAACGTTGTTTTCAGACATATACCACTTTTCAATTCTCCTTACATGTGTCTAATTCATCACTTGATTCCAGATGAAGAAGTCTGATTTATGATTTGAAACAGTTCAAAAGGTCTCCCATTTTATAGCAAAACTATTCCAGTCACTGTCTAGCAAAGGAAATACCTGGGAATCAGTTACACAAAAAATTGCTACTTATTTTTGCAGATTTTAACGCTTTATATGCCAGATTTAACAAGTGGAAAATATATATACTCTAAGAAAAAAAGACATTTTACACCCTGATTTATAGTGCTATAAGAACAAACTCCGTAATCTTGGGTGGAGAAAGATGAAAAGGTTTCAGCTGGCAAAGACATTTATAGAGACAAAGAAAACTTCAGAATGAAGTCTCCAGTGCATTGAAAACACTTTTTCATCATAGAGATTGCTACCCTGCTTTGAAATTTATCTCCGTACACCCACTAAATTGAATTTATCTGATGCCATTTCATCACAAAGGACCCGAGCATAAAGCGGCATTGGTAGATTCTGTGACATGTTATGTACATATGGAGAGAGTTCTATCAGTCTACGCACAATTTACATGTCAACTGTGTTGGTTATTAAGTATAATGATAGGAATTTTTAGCATGAATTGAGAGTTGAAAATGAGCTTTCTATACATAGAATAAAAATGTTTCTGACATTTGCCAGTAACTGGAAATACAGTTAAATGGCATATAGCAGGGGTCTCAAGCGAGTTTTCCAGTGGTATTCGAAGACTTAAATGGTATGTAAATGATGCCAACACAATGTCGTTCAAGCTTGTCCACATTTGTCAGCAATAAATAGAACAACTCCTTTAAGGCTTATTGTCTGACCCAGTGAGTTTCTTGATGTCTTCCAATGTACATTTTCTCTTCCTAATCTTAACCAACTTTTTTTGATAAAATAATAAAAGTTCACATGAAGCTTGCATGCAGGGAAAAATCTACAATTCTTAATTTCTTCCTTTTTATTCCCTGATGTATATTTAAAATCCAGATGTTGATAATTAAAAATGTCACCAGTTTTTGCGCAAACCACAACCACAAAGACCGAGGAAATGCAACAAGCCGTGGAAATGCTCAATAATTTAGCAAGAACCAGCAGCTTTATATGCCAGATATATAACCCTATAAGCTAATTAAATTAAGCCCAAAACAACCCTCCCCCCAAAGAAAGACAGGGAAAAAATTTACAGACTAAAGACAAACAGCAAAATAGCAAACAACAGAGTAAGGGTATAACCACATAAATGGTAATAGTAGATCACAATCGATATGTAACATAAATACTATCAATAAGTATATAATTAAGAGCTGATTTTGGTATTTCTAAAGCAAGAGCCAGGACAGAAATTTGGGAAGACTTATTGTGAGTCTATAAATTGCACAAAGGAAGACACGGATATAAGACTACTGATATGGAAGCTGCACTTCCATAGACCAGTTCTTTGAGATGATAATCTTATAATTCTACAAGCCCAATATACCTCTGTAAAAAGCCAGGATCAGGCTGGACCAGCATTTTACAATTCTAAACTGGATACTCTCCATCTACAGAGAGAATTGTCTTTATAAACACAAGTATCTGCCACAAATCCCATGGTCAGCAACAGCAACCGGATACACTATGCAACATTATCTTATTCAGTGCATGTGCTCTACCACAGTATCCATAAACAGCCAGAAGCAATACAAAGAACAGTAAGGCTACATTCACACGGACGTATGAAAATGTCCGTATCCGTACCGTTTTTTTACGGATTACATACGGCCACATTCATTTCAATGGACAATACGTCTGACCATTTATATTGCCGTTGTTAACTCCGTTCCGTACCGTACCGTATATTGGCCGTATAAAAATATAGAGCATGTCCTATTTTCTCCCGTATTTCAGTTCCGTATGCCCTGGAAGTCTATGGGGACATATAAAATACGGGTTACATACGTGCTGCATACGGATGAAAAACGTCACGTATATACGGCCCGTAAATACGGGACTGGAGAAATCATACGTCCGTGTGAATGTAGCCTAAAGAGAAACTGGGAAAGCTGACCATCCATCCTACTCACCAGCTTAAGCTCGACTGTGACCAGGATTGTGAGTACACATTCAATACAACAACCAGTGTAACAAAAATATTATTCTATCTATGTCTAACTAAACTAAGCCTGAGCCAAACAGAAGGGTTATAAGGAGATATATATTTTTTTTTAAATGTGCCAATTTGCAATTAACTATGTACATATACAGTCTCTTCTTTTAGAAGCTCAGGAGTAGGGTTCTACTCCATTAGACGTGTTCCCTTCTGGATATACTATTAACATTTATTTGGTTATACACTTCATGATCTTTTGTATTTTTTCTTTATATCTAGGGAATACTATATCTATGTATGGAAAATATATATATTTGAAGAAAACATATCAGAATAATATATTAGCTGTATTGTGTGTCAAATTTGTTTTATTGTTCATCCCTCTTTTAGGACTTCATTGGAGTACAATATTTCTAATTACATCAATAAAAAGGGCAGTGCCACTTGCCAACTGTAATTCTTTTTTTAAAGATAAATGAGCCCCACTGTATACAGCAAAAAAATAAAACAACCAAACTCTTTAAAGTGTAACTACAATGTAATATTGATTTTTTTTACCAAATTATCATTTGTGATTTCCCCTTTCAAACAAGTAAAATGATGCCTAAGGGTTCCTCACCCTTTTCTTTTTTGCCATTTTCTGTTTTAAAGCTGCTTGTCAAAAATCTTTCTAATCAGTGGTGAAGTGGACAGAGACTAACTTTTCCATTACCTGCTCAAAGCCAATTGCCCTCACTTCCCATAATACCATTTTGTTCTCTGATGTAGTAATTTTGCTTTAAATCTGCAAAGCTTGGTAATGTTCTTCACATGAAGGAACATGTAGAATGGAATAAGTAGTAGAAACCAGCAGTAAAACCATTATATGTTTCACTACTAAGGGTTTATAGCTTCTCGGCACTGTGTAGTAGAAGGTGGGGGGGGGGGGGTTTGCAGAGGAGTGTATGACGCAGCATAAGGTGCAAAGAGAGACAGATGAAGTTCTGTAGGATCACAGACTGGGATTAAAGGATAAAGTACAGGGAAGAATGTTTGCCTTTCTATTCTGTTTGGGACTTCTGCATCTACAGAGCAACACACACTTGACTCTCTCTGTTACACACAGAGAACACTGGCGCATGTCTCCTTACATCCTCCTCTGTGAGCAGGGAGCAGAAATCCCACTACTCTTTTATTCTGCATCTTGTTTAAAACACTACAAATCATAAGAGAAACCACCACAGCCGAGGAACAAGCTAATGTAAGAGTAGGCTAAGGATGATAGCAAAGCAACTGCTGCATATAGGTAATCATTATAATAGGCAAAGTTGCTCTACTTCCAAAGAGCTATCCATTTGTGACTTGAGTTGTACCTTAAGACTACAAGTACAGATACTCGTCACAGTGTTCTTCAGTGTTTTTTTTCTGAATCATGAATTTTATGCTATTTTACATCACTTTTGTTTCTGTGTAAATATTGATATTTTGTATTTACATTGAGTTTTTCCTGGTTATGTTAATCATAACATAACAACCATACGGATGGATTATAGCTTCTCAATGATAGTGTCTACATGGTCCCTCAATGCCCTTGCATCTCTATTCACATAGAAAACACCCCAACATAGTGGGTCAGATTTACTTACCCGATTACTCTAAGATCGTGCGCCTGAGTTCCTGCATGTGTCGCTTCCGCGCTGACGTCTGCCGGAATTCACCTTCTTTTTCCTGGTGCATGTGAGTGCTTGATCTTGCGACACAAATCCTTTTTTAAATTCCACGTTTTTCCTGATTCTGTCGGTTGTCCGACGGCCACGGCCCCTGATTTCTGTGGCATGCAAGCTGGCGCCGGTGTGCCCCAATCCGATTGCGTGCTCCAAGAACCCGGGGCAATTCGACACAGAACGGAAATAATCGTGAAACCCGAAGAAAGTGCGGCGTTCAGTACCTTAGTAAATGTGCCCCAGTGTGTTAATTTCGATAGTAAACGTGTATTTAAAACATCAATCCAAATTTACATACGCAGCAGTATACAGAAAGTTACACATAGTGATAAATCACAGCTTCACCTCTGTGTACAAATAGTCCTTATTTGTTTGGCTCATGGCCATAAAAGTTCATTGGGATGAACTCATAGTTTTTGTACTTTTTAAAACAGTCCTGTTCATAACACCTTATTCCGCTCTAGTTTCATTTAAATGAAGAAACCCCATGTAAATATGCTGTGCACATACATACACATAAATAGATTTCACAGAGCACTGACTCAGGTATACAAGTATTTATTGGCCCATTAAAACATTGAACCTCATTATGTTTTTGTTTTATTTATGTTTATGTTGATGTTTTATACGTTCAGTTTTGCTTAACGGACTGCTCACAATTACACTGCTGTTCCTTGAAGCAAAGCTTCATTTTATGGCTTTTGCAAGTAAAATGCTACATAGAAAAACATTTGCTGAAGTGGCTACTTAGCTGGCAATTTAACATGGGTATGTTAAGGAAATAAAACCCTTGCAAAACGTAAAATGTAAATTATTTAATCAATCATCAAATGGTGTAAAACATATTGGCCCTAGGGTTGGAAGCTAAAATGTAACAGGGACATACTGTTTATATACAACTTAACTTCATCAATGTACCATGGAAAAACACCTGAAGCACTGAGAGTACCTGCCATCTCTGGAATATTGACATTACCACATTTTTAGAAATTTCATTTGAAAATTTCAAATGATGCATTTTAGAAAAACAGTAAAAAGAAAAGTCTCAATATAAAGACCAAAATAAAATAGGTGAATTGGGATCACTATATGGGCTATAATGAAAAATGGTATTTTACGCAATTCAACAAGTTAAGAGACAGCAAGAAACCATAGTTAAATATATTATAATAAAAGGTAAAATAAATTATCCAAATAGTTAAAATTGTATAGTTATATAGATCTACAGTGTGTACAAATATTTGACAGAAAGTCATAAAAATAGCTTAAAAATGTATCTTGCTCATTAATCTGGCATTTGGAAAATATAAATAATTTTGGTAATCCTAATTGACCTAAAGAGGAAAGGTGTATGCTGGTTTCATGTCAGAGTACGAAAAACATGCATATATGTGCTGTATAGTGTAGGTAAACTTCTGGTTTCAACAACATGTGTTTCTATTACAATGTGTCTTCCATTCAACCTTCTGTAAAAGGAACTGAAATATAACCCTATTAAATGGACTCAATCTTTGTTTGTACTCTGTATATTCTGAAGGTCAATCCCTCTTAAATCATTATGTGTTCATGGAAGTGCATGCTACTCTCTGCCTTTGTATGCTGACTTCTGTTGATAGGTGGTGAGTTTGAAGACAATTTATTGGTAAAATAAGTAAATATTCATAAAAATCTGTATGTTTGTAAACTTATCTTTGAAAAACCCAATAAAAATTAATTCACAAAAAAAAAATCTGTATCATGATATGTACATATAATACAAAAATTATAATAAAAAGATGTCAGATAATATTCTTCACCAGGTGATTTTGCCAAAACATCTCAGACAATAATCACCAATGATCCAACAAACAACTTCTCAACAGAAAACCAATGATTCCAAAAAGTCAAAAAAATCCATTGTAGATCCACTTTTTAAAATGATGAAACTTATATCAAAGACTGGGACAATTGAATGCTCCAAAGCATGTTAACATGTTTCAATACCAAAGCTGAATCCCTTTGCTGCACCCTCAACACCGAAATACAAAAAAACATAAGAATTGAGGTTTCCCAAATGTTAATATGTCTATCATCAATTGAACTTTAAAACTAGGGTGAGATACTATTGAGAAAAAAGCAAATAAATTCCATAGAGAGAAAACAGGTACAGATGGATAGCTTAAAGACCAATCCCCATAATGTATGCTCAGTTACACTAAAGGAGGAGTAAAATCCTCTCTTAGTACCTTGCCAGCAAACCTGATGACTTTACCCCATTCTTAGATTTCCATGAAACTGACATTGGATTGCTACTTTCTAAAAAAAGAGGAAAAAACGATAAGAAATAAATCTGTGAATCGAGAGGAACAAATTAAAATAAATACAAAACTACACAAGTAAAGAAATCCACATTATATCCCCTCCATGTCGGGGACATTTTCTGGAAACCTTTCTTAAACTGTTTTCAAATGATTTTGAACAACCAAAAGTTGGTTCAAGCTTCATTTTTATTTATTAAATTATTTTATTCTGTCCCCTTGAAAAGAATGGCTGGACCATTATACCAGCTCTTATACCTCTTGTGTCACCGATTCAACCTCATAGTCTGTAAGTCTTTAAAATCATTATACCAGACAACCCTCGGACTGCATTTTAAATTGCCTCAAAAATTCACAAACACTTAACAGATCAACCTACTAGAAATATTATCTCAAGGATAAACCTGTTCACTTAAAACTTATCCAATTTTGTGGATGTCATGCTACAAGATTACATACAATTGATATAGGAGATCACCACCATAAAATCGAAACAAACATACTGGTTTTTGACCCTAGATGTAAACGCACTGTGTTCTAATATTCCTCATAACTAAGGGACAGCATTAATTGCAGATACATTAAAAAATACCCCTCACTACCCAATTATGAAATAAAATTTATGAAAAAGAAATAGAATACCTGGACTCTGTGGTCTTCCAAAAAGAAGAAGACATCAGGAGGAATATTTTTTTGTGAAAATAGACACCAAACATTACAGAGATTTCAAAAGTGCCCAGCATAAATTATGCCTTACAAATTTTTTCAACAAGTTTTAAAGAGTCCACATGATCACTACATGATTATTTAAAAGCAAACCAAGCTCATTAAAAAAGTCTCCAGAAAAGCCACAAGCCTTTCACAAGAAGAACTGCTAAAATACAGAAGTGGACCAAGAAAAAGTTCTTTCAACAAAATCAAGAAACAGGGCACAGATCTAAGTATAATGCAGCACATCCTGAAATTAGATCTATATTAGCATATTAGCATATTAGCATTGGCATATTCTTTAGGCAGATCCAAACCTTCCAAATTTACCTTCACCACCCAGAGTCTAAGACAGAGAATCACTAAACACTGGTCAAAAGTCACAAATAGTGAAACAGATCACAGAATGTCACATTACCTCACTCTATGCCATGACTATTTTGACATAAAAGTCACTCCAGTACCAGAATCCATACTCAACAGATTGAAAAAAACTTAAAATTAGAGAATCCTGGATCTATTAATGTATCAGTTTGATTCCTAGAAGCCTTAACAAAATATCCTTTACATATCCCCTTATCCTGGAATAGGGCTTTACATTTCCTATAATCTTACACTCCCCTAGATACCCAAAAACATCTTACATTAACTTATCCAAAGTTCATTCCATACCCCAATGCCTACCCAAATGCCATGGCATCCTAATCTTTTTCAACCTAATACTCTCCAATACAACTCCAGTTACCTGCCTTACACTCCCCTACCCATATTAAACAACAATGCATATTAATACTATTCACAAGATTTCAGAACTAGAAAGGGGAACAGCTCCTCACATACATACTATTCAGCACGTTGGTTTATGCATATCAGACGCAGCAACTTGACTTCGTCATACTTTCCATTGTGCCTGTTCAGTTTAAACTCTCAGCAAGCCGCAACACCGCTTTACCCTTCGGTCTACTGTGACAACTCAATCTGCGCCCAAAGTGATCTGAGTAAAGACTTCAACCGCCTCTCTGCACAAAAGCAGTCTTAGCAATGGGTGGACAGCCCACTCTCTCTCGTGCTTAGTCTAGTACAAGACTAGTGATAATACGGTAGTGTATTATCTGCTCAGTATGGGTTAGGCTCAGCCTTATAAAAGTGCTGGGAGTAGCTGGAGCCATGTGGCAAATTCACATCCCTCATAGAGCAGAGTAAACTTGGTGCAGTAGTGTGAGGAGAAGATCTGATTCTTTTGCTGGTGATGAGATGAACAGAGGAGCCTGAAGTTACTGAGAAACTTTAAAAACTGTTTAAACTGTTAAACCTGGGATGTTGGTTTCAAGACCAAAGAATCAATGTTTTATAGTTTCCCATGCTCAGAGTACAAAGGAGCTGGCCCCGTTATGTGCCATACCCTGAGCTATCTGTGCTAAATTCTTCCGGCATCCCTTGCTAAATAAATATTAAAAACAATAATTGCTGTTTTCGTTCTTCTAACAAAATATATATTGTGATGTCAAATGCCCAGGTTAAACAAATAAAGAATGTAGTGACGCTATATCCTCATATTTCTTTTTGTTCACTTTTAGAGCATAAACTTTATGGGGGGATTTATCAAAAGTGTCTGAGTGCAGAACTGTTGTAGTTGCCGATGGCAACCAATCAGAGCTTGTTGTTCACTTTACCACACCTGTTTATAAATTTAAAGCTGATATCTGATTGGTTTCCATGGGCAAAAAGAACAGTTTTACCTGAGACACTTCTGATAAATCTCCCCCTATGGACTTAAGTTAATTTATAGTTAAAGTTTTCTATTCCACCTTACTATGCACATATGCAGCTTATGATGTAAATGGTCTTTACAAAAATACACTCTCAACCACTCAGATGCATTAACCAACAAGTCTCTCTACTAGTTTCTATTTTAGCACTGAGAAACCATGTAGCATAACAGGATCTTATAGGATAACATCAATACGCAATTACAGTCTGCATTAGACATGGGCATAAGTTCACCTTTGTTCCGCTTAGTGCTTTTACATTAGCAGAGATAGGCACATACAAGAATATAACATTTGGAAAATGTAGGAAAGGATCAATCAGTTATTTACTTACCTTAGGCTGGAGTCCTTTCCATTACAACTTGTTAGCTTATGAGACACTGCACTTTAGAGGCTGATCATATTAGCCTGAGGCTGGAAACATGCATGTGATTTCTGATGTAGTTGAGGTGCAGTTATTGATGACATTTTGTTGAGTCATAACCTGAATAGGATCCAACAGGATGGAATATATAAGCCTTTTATTTATATATCTCATTCATTTTAAATCCCCCTGGTTTTACTTCAGACCACAAATGCCATATTTAATTCTAGTCTAAAGAAACTTTAATATTGTATACGCTACATGCAGTAACATTGGTTTCCAGTGCTAGGTCTCAGTCCATCTAGGTATGAAATGAGCACAAATCCTATAACGATAAATAAATGTCTCCTTAGATGTGCTTTCCACATATCCTCAATACAATAGATAAAAACGGATTACACACCACTGTAGAAGGGCAGGATTGTGTCCTATGAAAATATTGTACCAAGGAAGTTTATTTTCAAATACATTCAATCAACCATTAATTGTACAATTCAACTGATGAAAACTGAAATCTTTGGGAGGAGGAAGGAGAAATATAAGTAGCAATACTGTTTTTTTTAAATGCTTTTAGTGTTGCACTCCTCAATGCACACAAGCTACAAATGGCCAAGGTCCAAATTTAAAAAGTCATGTATAGTGAAATTTCTTTTATAATAAAATTTCTCACCAGAGGTCCCAATCCCACAAAATATTACTTGCTGTTGGTATATCTTGAAGTCTTCAAGAATGATCCAGATTTCCTCAAGTCTCATACCAGAGAAGAAGATTTTCTGGTTGTGTGAGACTTTTGAAATACTGGATGATTCTTGAAGACTTGAAATTATACCAGCAACAAGTTATATTTCGTGGGATTAGGAGCTCCAGTCAGAAATTTTGTTATATACTAGCTGTAGCTCCCAAATAATTGCTCATAGCTAAACTTAACTAAATATATTACAGGTTGAAAAAATATATTTTATATGTATCTATATATTGTGTCATTGACCGTCCCTTTTTTATAAACATGTTTGACACTGTCATTCCAATGACTGTCTGTCTGACACGCTCATTACAGCGACTGTCTGTTTCTGACACTCTCATTCCAGTGACTATCTCTGTCACTGAAACTCTCATTCCAGCGACTGTCCGTCGCTGACACTCTCATTTCAGCGACTATCTCTGTTTCTGACACTCTCACTCCAGTGACTGTCTCTGTTTCCGACTGTCACTTTATCAGAACTGCTCTAGTTTCCCATGCCAACCAATCAGAGCTCAAGTTTCATTTTTCAAAGTTGTTTATAAAATTACAGCTGATCTCAGATCAGAGCTCATATTGGCAAAACCAATCATGGCTCAGCTTCCAACTGCCACATTAGCAGCAGCAGACAATGGCTCCTGCATATAGTGGGTAATAAGTGGATTTTGGAAAATGGGGGGTGAAAATTTCAGCACAAAACCTGGTCTATGACGTTCCCAGAGTTACAGGCAAAAACTGTGCAAAATTTGGTGATTGTAAATGCAAAGGTACAGATTCCTTTAGCAGACATACATACACACACAAGCACACATACATTCAGCTTTATATATTCAATGAACTTTTACTATGTATAACAATTAAATATTTATGGACATGCATTCCAAAAGCCATACATTTTTTCTTCTTTACCGAACCATGTCAGGAATTTATTACCTGCAGAGAAAATTGTACTTTCTAATGGAGCCATTTTTATAATAAACACTGCATTAGAGACATTTTCTTGCAGTTTTTAACAAAAGTTTTTAACAAATGTTATGAGCTTTGAGTGCAAGCTCCATATTGTACCATGCACTATAGCTTTGAAGGTGAGACTATCATCATTTTATAGACACTCATATTGGCTTTCTCATGATATATATGACGGGAAACTATTTAGCATGTGTTTAGTTATGGAACTGCATTGTTTCTGCTCCTGGGGGTGGAACAATCTTTTTCTCTGTATATATCAGAAATTACAACATTGGGGGGCGGAGCCTGACCGCACGGCAAGCTGGAAGCTTAAGCTCAAGCTCCGGCCAAGCTGACCTAGCTCCAAGGATACCTCGTGTCTCAAAAACCTTCAAAATGGCCAAACCTAGTAAGGATAAGGGCCCGGATCACTTCAAGACCCCTAGAAGCAAGAAAAATCAAGGGTATCTGGAGAAATATCTCTGCAAAAAGCTGAACACGCCACCAGTAAGGCCTCGCAAGATGGCGACCAAGTTCCCGCCAGAATCGGACTGCCCTGAGGACTCTGATGCTGACAGTGCAGCAGACATAGAATCTATCACCACCTCTTCAGACACAGCTCCATTGTCTAATGCCATACTCCAGAAGGTACTCACCCAAGCCCTGGCTCCGGTAACGCAGGAACTCGCTACGATCAAAGAAGGGGGAGGGTTGAAACGCTAGAGCTCAACCAGGCAGCCATAGTGGATTTCAATGCAGCATTAGCCCACATTATATCCGCGCAGGCAGATGGCTTAAATATGGCCTTACTACACATAGAAGACCAGGAAAACAGAAACCGCCGCAAAAATGTGAGAATAAAAGGGCTCCCTGAAAGTGTTTCACATGACCAGCTGCCAGAGACAGCAAAGAAAATATTCGCTGCTTTACTATCAGAAGATAGAGCACAACAGATAGTTATTGAATGGATCCATAGATCCCTGAGACCACCACCAAAACCTGATGACCCTACCAGGGATGTAGTATGTGGCTTACTAAGCTATAGAGACACTGATGACATATTGAGAGCAGCAAAAGAGGCTAAAGAGAAAGATTATGAGGATACAAAAATCACTCTTTTCCAAGATTTGGCACCCTCCACCCTGTATAAAAGGAGACTATTATGCCCATTAACAGATCACCTGAGGAGCCAGAAGATCTTATTCAGATGGCTGTTTCCCTTGGCTTTGTTTCCCAATGGATATATCCTCATGGATGCCGGTTACAGAGCAACATCTGGACTTACCACCACTGCCAGTGATTGAAAAATGGTCAACAATATCAAAAACCAAGTCACCTGATCCATCACTGGCAATCTGTAACACTATGGACTGATAATAGTCATAATGCAAGAAATAACCTATTGTACACTTAATGTCAGTGAAAAGGTGAAATTGCGCTTCCAGATTTGTATATCTGTCTTAATGAAATATTACCATCACATGTACATGTCAAAAAATACTCTGTAACAAGTCAGACAATACGTAGGTCTAATGCATGTATGCTTCTCTTTTGTTCAATAAAATGTTTAAAAAAAAAAAAAAAACAAGTCACCTAAAAATAGGTCTGCTAAATGAATAACTGAAGATCTCACTTCGCAGTACATGACCGAATAAGACACACAGTTTGTTAAAGGCTATTCCATCTATGGACTCTATCAGCAAGGACACGCTCGATGTTCCAGTTAATAGAAGTACAATTATATGTTGCATTTCTATAGGTAACTGATATCGATAGCAGTGTTAAGTATTTGCGGTTTACATGGTTAACACAGGTGAACCGAATCACCCCTCTATATGTATCATAGCTTATCTCTACCCCATTTATTCAATTTAAGAGATATTATATAATATAGATTATAACTATATATATATATATATATATATACACTTGTTAAAGTAGACTTACATCTTTATACATGTATAATTGTAGTAGATATACACTGGATGGTGACCTAACCTAACACTCCTCCCCCCACACATCTAACACGTACGTAATATGTATCAAGAGTCACCGCCTCTGGTTCTACACAATTGACAACCCTTACCTACCATACATTATTCAACTAGATATGAAGAGACTCCTACATGCAGGCCTCCTATGGGCTGTGACATTAATTGATGTGGAAGGAGGTCAGCTAAACCGATCAGGCTCACACAAGGACACACAAGTCCCACTCCCTAAACCCCTCTATCCTAACCCCTCTCCCCTTTCAAATCCTCCCCCCCCCCATCTTTCCTCAATTGCCCACCGCCCCAAGATCATGGGCAACAAAACAAGGTATTGGCTGGTAAAAAAGATAAGATGACTCACATTGTCGCTTTGCACCAGCCTAGTAGATACATCTTTTCCCAAATATGTTTATGTTATGACAAATCTTGTGGTTATGTTTGTTTACTACAAAATGTTATATGTTATGGTGCGCAACTCATCTGCATATAATTCTGGTACACCTTGTTCAGGGTTTCCTACTCCGTCAGATCAATGGCACTAGTCAAAATAACATCTTTTAATGTCAGGAGTATTAATACTCCTAGGAAAAGAGCTAGAATGTTAAAATTATTGAGAAATGACTGCTCAGACATATGCTTTATCCAAGAAACACACTTTAAACATGGGTCAACTCCAACATTCTCCAAATACAAATTTAGTAACTGCTTCCATAGCAACTACGAGAAAGCAGCAAGAGGAACTAGCATCCTCATCTCTAAATCTGTCCCCTTCACACATCTCCTGACATGGACAGACACTGAAGGCAGATGTGTCCTTGTTAAAGGCAAAATTGGCACTACTATGATTACATTTATATCTATCTACGCTCCAAACAAAAATCAAGCTAAATGGTTAAAGTAGACACTGAACAAGGTTCAACCACTAGCTGAAGGAGTAAGGATTATAGGAGGAGAGATATAAATCTTGCTCTATACCACATACTTGACTTCCTCACATTCCCAGAAATCTCTAAGCAAGGCGTTCAAGGCCCTAAAAGAAGCAGACTTGGTAGATACCTGGAGATTGCTCAACCCTACTTGTAAAGACTATTCCCACTATTCAGCTGTACACCAATCCTATCAGAGGCTAAACTACATTTTCTGCTCATCCACTCATAAAGACAGTATTAAGTCAGCAGATATAGGCCCAATAACCATATCAGATCATGCACCAGTAGATATTACACTTTCAATTGCTGACCTTCCCAAAAAGAAAAACACTTGGCGCCTTAACGAAACATTATTAGACGCACCTGATACAGTTACTCATTTCTCTAAAAGGATTCAAACGTTCTTTGCCGAAAACAAACCAGAAGATACATCCCTCACTATCACCTGGGAGACCCACAAAGGTGTCATAGGGGACGAGATGAGGGAATTAGTATCTAGACTCAAGAAACAGAGATCAGCTACACTAAACAAACTCATACAACAAATATCAGCACTAGAGATTTTAAATAAATGGTCCAAATGTTTAGCACAACTAAATCAATTTAACAAAATGAGAAACAAACTCCTCGATCATCTTAACATTAAAATAGCAAAACAGTTCCAACATGCCAAATTCAAATATTATGCCCATGGGGACAAAGGGAACAAACAAATGTCTCACCTACTAAAGAAAAAAAGGGACAGTATGTTCATTTCTTCCATAATCTCCCCCACTAAAGGGAAGACAAGCAAAACACGAGAGATTGCAGATGCCTTTTGAAGTTTCTACCATGACCTATATAATCTAGTAAGGGAGAAGAATCTAACCCAGAAATAATGAAATGTACTAAAGAATTTCTGAACAAACTCCTACTACCCTCCCTAAACAAAATATCACAAGAAAAAATTCTCTCACAGGTCACACAGGACACAGAATTGCTGGAGATCCTGTGCTTGGAAGTTCAAATTCCTTATATGACAAACTGGTGTAACTCTTTACTAAAAGGAGGTACATTACCACCACAAGTGCTAATGGGCACAGTAACAATTCTACTCAAACTGGGGAAAGACCGCGAACAATGTAGGAGCTATAGACCCATATCGCTATTGAATGTGGATGCTAAAATATGGGCAAAACTACTTGCTAGAAGGCTCAGCCCACCTTGAGTCCACCCGGAACAAGCAGGATTTGTCACAGGCCGGGAGGGTAATAACAACTCTTCAAGAGTAATCCATGCCATTCATTATGCCTGCTCCAAAAACATACCCCTAGTCTTACTAGGAACGGATGCAGAAAAGGCATTCTATCGTGTAAAATGGTCATACCTCAAAGCTACCCTACTGTCATTTGGAATCCCATTCCAATTTGTTACAGCCATAATGACATTATATAAACACCCGAGTGCTTGTATTAAAGTAAATGGAACTCTCTCAAATCCCTTCAAAATTTCTAATGGCACACCTCAGGGTTGCCCCCTATCACCCACATTATTTATATTAGTAATGAAGACTCTGCTCCTTGCAATTAGGACACACCCACATATAACAGGCATCACTGTAGGCAAAGAAATACACCTCAACGCAGCCTTCACTGATGATCTCTTGTCACTACTGACTGACCCCTTAAAAGCTTTCCCGCACATTTTGGACATATTTAAAGAATTCAGATATATATCTAACTTTAAAATAAATTTAATGAAATCTGAAGCGTTAAATATTTCACTCCCACAGAAAGTAATATTAAAGCTACAGAAAGATTACCCTTTCATTTGGCAACCGTTTAAATTAAAATATTTAGGAATCTACGTGACCAAAAAGTGCTTGTGTTTATATAAAGAAAATTATCCTCCTTTACTAGCACAAATAACCACATCCTTAAAAACATTAGCACTCCCGTACATATCTTGGATTGGAAGGAAGAACCTTTTAAAAACCTTTATCATGCCTAAATTACTTTATCTCATACAAACTCTACCTATCTTAGTCCCCAAAGAATTTTTTAAGAAAATTAGATTACTCTTTTCCTCCTTTCTTTGGAAAGGAAAGAAGGCGCGAGTCCCATACGACAGACTAAGGCTTAAAAAACAACTAGGTGGTTTTGGCCTCCCAGACATGCAGGCATATTATGCAGCAACACATCTTAAAAGATGGGTTACACTACATAACAAAAACCTTTCCAACCCTAGCGTATCCCTAGAGCTACACACAATGTCTCAAAGCCATAAGGCACAATTGTGGAACATCAAACAATTGGAAAAATATGAGAACCCTATCACTAAAGGTACTATTCAAACAATACAATCACTAGCACAAGATCTGCATCTGTTAGGACAACCATCCCCACTGATGCCTAGTAGTTTAGTCCCCCTCTTATTAAAACCAGTCAAGAAACATAGACCCTCACACTTCTGGACATTATTAGAGACAACACCACTCAGAAAATTTTACAAACTGGTAATTGGAGACGCCAACTCACGGGAGTATTTGCCTAATCTGAACTTCCTTCAAACAGAATAGCTTAGATTTAACCAAATACAACTTACAAAGAAACACCCTCTCCTTCATGATCCAAGCTGGTTAGAGAAATGGTTACAAAAAGATGCATTACCAAAAGGAGCTATTTCCTTACTTTATGATCATATATTATCACAAGGACACCATGCAATCCCTGCCTATATAAGGGCCTGGGAAACAGATCTAAACATTAGTATTACACCAACCCAAGTCAAGAAAATCCACATGAATTCACATGGTTTTTCCAGATGTGTTAAAGTACAAGAAAATTCATATAAACTAATGACAAGGTCTCTAGTGAAAAAACAACTGCTAACAAAAGACACATGTTAGAGATGTGGAAACAGCGGAGGTACATTAGGACATATCTTCTGGAAATGTCCCAAGCTTTTCTGCTTCTGGAAGGAAGTACAATCAAATACAGCTAAAATCACAGGTAAAAAACTTAATCTAAGCCCTGAGTTAGTATTGTTTTGGTTTCCAAACAGCACATGGAACCCTAATGCTAAAGACTTAGCGACACATTTAGTTCAAGCAGCCAAACTGACGATCCCCCCAAAATGGCTACAAAAAAAGCCCCACACCATTGCTGAGTGGATGGACCGCCTAGACAACATATATAGGATAGAAGAACTGGCTAGTTGGGAGTCAAGATCACATGACCAATTTGAAAAATTATGGCAGCTGTGGAAAAAGTATAGAAATTCTAAAATACCCCCTAACACACCACCTACCTAAAGGAAGTAGAACAAAATATGAAGTGCTTGATTAAAGCTTACTATATGTCTAACGGAACAACGACATTACTTCTTATTGTAGAATGCAATGGATTGTGCACTGAAGTTTAAAAGTTATAGTTAATAAAAATGTATTAATTATTAACTAATAAAGTATAAATATACTTAAGTCCTATTAAGACGTTAGCCAACACTAACAAGTGAATATACGGAGATTTAACATTTTGTTATAAGATTTTCTCACTACAGTAACTTATCTGTAATATCACTTATTCTATGTAACTATGTAACATCAAATGGATAATTTGCTAGATGTAAATGTGAAAACTTGTAATGCAGCAAAAAACAATAGAAAAAGAGTTAAATATAGAAATGACAACATTTTTCAAATTTTCTATTAGCTCAATAGTCTCAAGCAAAATATGTACAAATCAAGCATCAGTTATGAAGGAGATTTCCAAAGAAAAGAGAAACAACATCATCCAGCTCATTGATATGAGTCTCTCGGCCAAGAAAACCACCAAACTGCATCATGTGACAGGGAAAATTCTAAATGAACCCATCCTTCAATTGCAAGACCAAGAGGTGGACGTCAAAGGAAAATCTTCAAATCAACAAGTTTGCTCATCACAAGGTCTATTTGTTTTGGGCCAAAAACACAGCAGTGGAGGTAGCTTGTATGCTTTGTGATTATTAAATCACAGATCCATTGGTTGGCCTAAAAAGGTGAAGCTTCGACTCCAATACCTTTTTAAGAAGCATTGGCTCAATGAAATGTAGACTGTAGAAGATTGAAAATTGAGTAATTTGGAGTGATGAGACAAAAGTCAAGACAGAGACAAAGCTCTGATGGGTGCAAATGGATCTGGAAGAAACAAGGGAAAAGGAGGCAAATTGATCGAGAAAGGAACTGTCAGGTTCAGTGGAGGAAGCCTGATGATATGAGTTTTTTCACAGTCAAAGCAAATTGGATACCTGTCCAGAATTGATGGTGGTCTCAATGCTGAGCTAAATATGAGTATCCTACAAGATACATTACTCAGTACACTTTAGTACTATGGGTATAAAAAGGGCATCCTACTTTTCCAGAAAGATGGAATATCAAAATCTTATGTTAAGATTGGTAATTAAATGTTTCAATGATAATGAAGTTCAGTTATGAATTACCTGCTCTGCTCCCATCCTAAACCCACGCAAACAATTGTGGATAGAGCTGAAGAAAAAAAATATTCATACCTAACTGAGTCAAGCAGTGTGCACCAATGTATAAAAGAGACCAAGTGTCAGATTTCAGTCAAGAACTACTTGAATTTGGTGAAAAAAACGCCCAGAAAAATTCAGAAAGTCAATGGTGGAATTATAGCAACCAACAAAACAACATGAAAATTCTGATTATCAGGAGCAAATCAGTAACATTTAAATGACAACAACCTGCATAACTTATTATATGCTAAATTAATGCATGAGATAGTCAAGATGGATTTCTATGTAATTATGGTAGTCTGGCGTTGACAGCTATAATGAATGGTGAAGTATGGAGCCTGAAAGTCAAATGTTCAAATTATTATTTCTCTATTATTACTTTTTGTTACTCTTTTGCTTATCGGTGTATGCTTAACCCCTTAGCGCTCTGCGCCGTAGCTGTACTGCGCTGAGTCCCGCGAATAGCGATCAGCGCAGTACAGCTACTGCGCAGAGACGATGCTGGTTCAGCTCTGCACAGCAGCCGAATCGGCATAGGGGGTCGCGAGTTTTCAGCGGTAATCTACCGCTGACATCCCCGGCTAACACCCGCGGTCGGAGCGGGCTCCGATCGCGGGTGTTTAACCCATTAAACGCCGCGGTCAACGGAAACGCGGCATTTAACATGCCTTCGATCATTTTCAGAGGCGCCGATCACTGCTATGGCACCTCCGATCGGGACCCCAGAGAAGCCTGAAGCCAGTGCCTTTAAGATGGCGTCTGTGACAAGCCATCAACCAGCTCTGTAGCCAAAAACGTAAAAATGTTATGCCACTTGGAAGACGGCGATGCAAAAATGATAGATTTTCCCCACATTAGGGTTTTATTTGGCAAATTTAGTAAAACATAAGAAAAAATATTCATGTCTGGTATCCCCATAATCGTATCGACCCATAGAATAAAGATAACATGATTATTAGACTATACGGTGAACACGAAAAAAAAAAAGTAAAAAATCCAGTACAGAATTGATGCTTTTCTACTCATGACCTCAAAAAAAGTTCCTAAATTTTCAACAATAGGTGATACCAACCCCAAAATGGTAACACTGGAAAAAGCATCTCATCCCGCAAAAAAAATGCCATCACATGGCCCAAATAACGTAAAAGCGAAAATTTTATAGCCTTCAAAATGGGGCAACGAGAAAACTAAAATCCTGGAAGCTGCAGGGCTCCTTCCCTTCTGCGCCTCGCTGTGCCCCCATAAAACAAGTAACGGTCACATGTGGGGGGTCTCTGTACTGGGGAGAAATTGTAGAACAAATTTTATGGTGGGTTATCTCTTTTTATCTTTTGGAAATGTGTAAATTTTAGGGCTAAATGAACGTATAACCGACAAAATTTGACCATTCTAAATTTCACCGCCATTTTTATTCAATTACTATGAAGATCTCAAGGGGTTAACAATCTTCGTAAATGCTGTTTCTGATAGCTTGAGGGGTGCAGATTTGAAAATGGGTTGGTTATATAGGGTGGTTTTAATGCTAAATATGTAAAATTTAATTTCAAACAGTATTTATCCCCAAAATAGTAAATTCTGAAAATACGGAAAATCGCTATTCAATTTGTAAGCCGCGTAACGTCAAAATAAATTATCCAGACATTTTAAAAATTATGAAAAACTAAAGTAGACATATGGGAAATGTTATTCGGCAAGTTATTTAGGTGTTAAATCGATCTGCCTGAAAACGCGGTGATTTCGAATTACGAAAATGACAAATTTTTCTAAAAATTCATCATTTTTTCTTTTTTTTGTAAATAAACGCAAAACTTATCAGCCAAAATTTACCACTAAAATTAAGTAGAACATGTGGGGGAAAAACAATCTCAGAATCGCTTTGATAAGTAACAGTGTTCAAAAGTTATAACCATATAAAGAGACGGAGGTCAGAATCCAAAAAATGGGACTGAGCCTTAAGCTACAAAATGGCTGCGTCCTTAAGGGGTTAAACTAATCTCTTTTACACCGAAAAACATAATTTAACTCCTGGGGGGAGGAAGCATATTGCGAAACACTTGTCGGGGCTGGCTGGTGTGGTGTCCTATTTAGTAGTATGTCTTATCCTATTGTTTTTCTATGTATGAATTTTTGTGTAATTAATATTTGACAACTTTTAGGTATGTCCTGTTAGAATACATTTTTGTACCTATATCCTATAATTGACAACAAACATACTATAAAATGCACTCTTAAATATGTCATACTGTTATTCACAGTCAATTTATACAAATATTTTAACATACTAATCTGTGTTGAAGTGTGTAGAAGAAAGTCACATGGGAAGACATTTCCTGCAAGTTAGATAAGGAAAATAAGAAAAGCAACTTCAGAGCATAAGTATACAATGCTATAGATAGTAGTGTTAAGTATTACTTTGGCTACTTCCTTCATAGAGGTATTGTGGCTGGTTCTGTTGTTGGGGTCCATGGCATCTAGCAAAGCCACATCCATAAAAATATGACTGCATATTGCTGAATTTACATCTAGTTATTATAAAGTAACTTAAACCCTTATCACCGGCGCTTGTTTTCAGCTTAATGACCAAACTTTGATTTTTAGAATCTGACCTGTGTCACGATAATTGGTTATAACTTTGGAATGTTTTAAGATATCCAGGTAATCTTGAGATTGTCTTCTCGAGACACGTTGTAAAATTTAAGGGATGTTTTGCGTTTCATTCTGAAAAATTGAAAAAAATTTGACAAAAGTTTGAAAAAATTCTTCATTTTCAAAGTTTAAAATGTTCTGCTTTCTAGACAGATCAATGAACTACTTAAAAAGCTTGATAACTAACATTTCCAGAATGTCTAGGATGTTATGAGGCTTAGAAATTTAGGTGCAAACTTTCTAATTTTCAAAAAAAATCACATTTTAAGGGACATCTCAGCTTTCAAATGACTTTAAAAGGCCTAAATAATAGTAAAATCAAATAAATTACCCCAATATAGAAACTACATTTTTGGGTTAAAACCAAATGGAAGTGCGATTTCGAAACTTTTTTTTGGAAACAAATTTATTTAGGCCAAAAATGACACTTTCATAATGAATTGAATGCTCTGCAAAGTTTGATGGCGAATTTCTCCTGAATGTAGCCACAAATGGGCGAGCGACCAGGCAAAGAATGAAAGCAGCGCCATTTAGAGCAGATTTGTATTGTTACATTTTATAGGCTATAAGATTTTTATTTTATTGGTAATGCAAACACATGAGGCCTTACTATTTGCAGGTTGAGATACACTGTATAGATAATTCATTTTGGGGGTCTATAGCATATTCTTGAGATTTTATAAACTTTTTCAAGGGGGACACAAATAAAATCATACATTTTTATTTTGGATTTTTAGCACCTTTTTCTTCCCTGCATGCCATAACATAACAATAATATTTAATCCTTATTCTCTGGTTCACTATGATTACATCGATACTTTACTTATTTATATAGTTTTGTCTTATCTTTGCAAAATTTTACTGAGCAAAACCAATATTGGAGAAAATCGCCTTTTTGACAGATGTGGATGAGGGCTTATTTTTTGTGAAGAGTCATTTTTATCAGTCATATCATATAAGGGCGGGTAACTTTTTAAATCACTTTTTAGAACATTTTTGTGAGTGTATTTCATGAAAAATAGTTTTTCATATTTTTTTACAGCATTCACTGAGCGGTGATACCACGTGTATATTTTTTTGTGTTTTTGTATTTTATATACTTTATTTGGATTTTATATGTAATTTTGGTGATTAGGGGACTTTTATTTTATTTATTAATTTAATTATTATTATAAAATGCAGCAAGAGAATATGATTCATGCTGCTCCCTCCTCTACTCTCCGTGTTTCTGTCAGTGTGGACAGACTGTGAATAGAGAGAGGGTTGTCAGAGAGACATCACATGGACTTCCTGTAGCAGTGATAGAGATGGAGCTGTATGTGTATGCAGAGGCCAGCATACTGAGAACAGGGAAAGGCTGCAACTTTTAAAAGGAGACAAAGATACAGATACATATACATGCAAAGAAATAAGACATATGATCATTATTACAAATTTTTATTTTCCATTATGTTTAATGTATTCTGTATTGTATTAATGTCTCAAAAACTTAAAAGAATTAAAGTCTTCAAATGCCGTATTTTGACACCTGTAACTTTTTAATTCTTTAGTGTACTGAGCCTGACAGGTGTCATTTTTGTGGCAGGAAATGACTTCATTGATACCATTTTGGAAACCTTTTGATCACTTGTTATTCAAATTTTTATGGATGTCAAAATCCCTGAAAAGTGTCAATTTGGGCATGTGGACATTGACATCCTTTGATGACTGATTCACAACATTTTATGTTTAAGGTTAAAACAGTGCCTAGCTTCAATGACCAGGTGCTGAAATCGCTGGACATTTTTAAGGGGGTTCTCCGAGACATTAAAAAAAAAAATCTAAACAAACAGGGGCATGGAAGTCCCATTGAGTTCTTGGATCTCCTCCTTCTCTCCGACCTCCTCCATCTCTCATGGTGTTCCACGTCTCTCTGGTCTAAACAAGCAGGGGCATGGAAGTTCCACTGAGTTCTTGGACCGGACGGAACTCAATGGAGCTTCTGTGCACCTGTAAGTAAACAGGGGCATGGCCCAGAGAGGTGGCAGCGTGGGACACCAGGAAGGACCGCTAAATAAATGTTTATTTTTTATGTAGCCCTCTAATTTTTTTAACTTCATGGACGACCCTTTCAACTAGTTTCTTCAACAAACAAACGCCTATCCATCTAATTTGTTGGGTTCCATCAGCAGGGTGTAAGTAAATGGTTGCAATAATTTAAGTCACCCTCTACTCTGACCTATATTTACAGCATATAATAAAATGTATAGCCTCCAATTTTATAAAGTGAATAACCCCCCTTTTTTATTCTAGATTAGAAACCAGAGTTTCTAGATTAGAGACCTGAGCTCATATTCTAAAAAGGTTTAAGTGAATTACTGGAAGTGCACATAAGATTTATTTACATAAAACCTCTATAAAGTAGATCGTATTGTTCAGTCCTGATTGTGCCAGATTATACAACTCTTATATTCTGTATACATTTTCAATTTCTGCTTATTTGACATAATGGAGAGAAGAAATCTCACTGGTTTAAAACATCATTGCCCGGAATTGAATATTACCATCTAGCTTTATGAGCAACACAACATGAATAGATGTAAAGAATTTGCACCGCTGGATGAAGGCCAAGAAGCTAGTAAACAGAATTCATTTCCACCAATGAAGTGATCAGAAGCACATTTCAGTCAAAATGACAACTCAAGGGCACAGACAAGATTGTTCCTTTTGCAGAGAAACATGTTGTCTGTAGAATAAGAAAACAAATGCCTTTAAGCCCTTGTCTTATATATCTCCGATCTGCAAGGCTATTAAGAAGAATCCCTTGTGAATTACATGGGAACATACCTCAAACATGGAAAACGGGTCTATTAACATTTACATCTTATGATGAATCATTTAAGATATCTACTTTCTGCCTAGACTTATTTGTAATTAACATGTTAAAGCCATATATTGTGTTATTGAGTTGTCATTCAGTGCCCAGAGCGGTTTTATAACACTATGCATCATTATAGCTTGGCCTGCAGTTGTGCTAACACCGAAGCTGTACTTGCACCATTACTTCAGCTGTATTATTGTATTGTACATTTGACCCCTTCTTCTATGATCAGTATTGGTCATGGTATCAAAAATGTTACATAGTTTATACGGTTGAAAAAAGACACATGTCCATCAATTTCGAACAAGGAAGGGAAGGGATTGGATCAGGAAGGGATTAGGGAAAACAATTCTATATAACATAACTGAAGTGCTATTTAAAAAGGTATCTAGACCCTTCTTGAAGCTCTCTGCTGTCCCTACTGTGACCAGCGCCTGAGGCAGGCTGTTCTACAGGTTGACAGTTTTCATTAAAAAAAAAAAAAGCTCTGTCGCCTTTGGTAATTAAACCTTGTTTTCTCCACAAGGAGACTTTCTCCCCTTGTCTTTTGATTTGATTTAACATGAAACAACTTTCCACCATATTTTGTGTATGGACCATTCAAACATTTATATTAACTAATCATGTCCCCTCTTTGTCATCTTTTCAGATTAAACAAATCTAGTTGTTTTAAAGAGGACCTGTCACCTATGAAAACAGCATGTAGCAGTGTTACACTGCTAGGGTTATTGGAAACCTCTGATTACGCTAGCAGACACTGCCGCGATGATGAAGCCCCGGGGAGTGACGATCCTTGGAAGGATGGCATTTTTTAGGCCGCCGGCAGCTTTACTGGTGGCGATCTGCGGGTTAACACCTGCGATCAGTGCTAGCCATATGCTATCAATATGCTATCTCTAACAGCTATAGAGAGGGCTCAGCCCATGAGCCCTCTCCATGCACTCGCACCCAGCATGTGGCGTACTGTTACGTCACATGTCGTGATTCGATATGATTCGATTCGGGTCGAATTGAATTTTATCTTAAAATTCTGCGGACCTGGTTGAATCGAATTTAGAAAAAAATGCCCATCTCTAATCAATATATAAAAACTGTTATTTCCAACAGTATACCCCGTAATGTTAAATATTGCCTAAATGTAACACTACCTAAAGGTCATACAGTCCTAGGAGTTGTATCAATGTAAAACTATTTTAAAGAATGTAGGGAACAATGAGATTAATGTATTTGAATTAGACCCCCAGAGGCAACATGTCTATATCAGAGGCTATTCATATCAGCGTTCACATTTTAGACTTAATTTTGCATGAATGGGACATTTAACATTTGTTTGTATTCTAACGACAATGTAAAGAAGGGAATGTTTTGAAAATACAGTAGGATTCTGGATTGTACAGGTGATAGCAGATATTGTTTACTTTTCTATGCATTTAGTAATGTTCATTCAGGCCAAACTAAAGTGGATCAAATAATGACTTGTCACATGATGTGTCATCCTCTTAGTCTATGATATTATATGGTGATTCATGCAGCCTAAACAATGAAGTATGAATACACTTGTCGCAGTATTCAGCCCTGGGATATTAGATAAATGCATTGTTTGCATGTGAGGATCTCTATCATTTTGTTTTTGAACCTATTATGGAATTAAAATAAAATTAAACTAAACACAAAAGGAGTAAACCATTTGACATTATGACAGTAAGATGTAGCGCTGGTCCCTGCTTGCCATCAGCAGCCGGGATGATAATTGATTACATATAAATCATTCCATTGTTCATTGCTCTTTAGCACAAATAGAAGAGGTATCCATTCAACAATCTATTGGTTTAATACATTCAATACAAAGTAACTAAATGGCAAAATCTGATGAGTTACTTTGGGATAAGTTGTCGTCTTTTCTATATGCATTTGTATACGTTGATTATTTGGCAGCATACGGATAATAATAATGGAACAATTTCAAATACACTACCCACATGCAATAACTGTGTGGTTTACCACTAATTTCCATCCTTTACCTATACATACTGTGACTTCCATTTGCAAGGGCAGGTACAGCAGTAATCTATATGCACAGCTACTCAGCCGTGTGCATAATAAATCTTTAGGATGTGTAAATTGAGCAATAATCATGCACATTTCTCCCTACAAATGGAAATCAACTAATGGCAATTTAAAGCAAGGCTTCAACCGGTGGGTTGCCTCAAATTGGCGTGTACGTTACATGTCTGCTGCGTGTTGTTTCCGTACTGCTTCTGTTTTTTGTCTGCCTCCATTTTTCCCCTCATCCATTATGCTTCTTTTGCACCATTTTTATCATGATTGCAAAAAATAAAGAAGAAGTGAAGGTTTTACCCCTTAACAACATACATACATCACAAGTCAACTGCAGGTTTTCGAAGAGGGCTCACAGGCTGTGTCCTCTCCATATACACTGAGCGTGTGCTGGTTATTGCAGCAAACACCCAGACGTAACACCTGCAATAGGTGTTAAGATCACAGCTTTGTGGATTGTGCATGGTATTCCTGCACTGTCATCGGGGAGTGACAATCTGCTGTTATGACAGCCTTGGGTCTTTGTAAAACCTTAGGCTGTATAGGATCGGAACATTTGCTACAATGTGCCAGTAGCACATTGTAATGTATGATCAGTAAAATCCCCATATACTGCCATACTGTATATAGTAGGATCAATCAGAAAAACTAGGCTTAAAGTACCCTAGGGGGTCTGAAAAGTATAAAAAATATATATAAAAAAAGTTAAAAAAAATAAATTACAAAAACCCTAAAAATTCAAATGACCCCCCTTTCCCTAGAACTAATATAAATAAACAGTAAAAATCAGAAGCATGTTAGATATACTGCTTCCAAAAATGTCCAATCAATCAAAATATAATTCCTGACGTTTAACTCCGTATAGGAAAATAGTGCCCAAAGTTGAAAAATTTTATAAAAAGTCATCAAAAAGTATCATAAAAATGACACCACACACAGCTCTAAATTTTCATATTCATTAATCATATTCATTTATTACTTATAGAGTGGTCAACTGCTTCAACTCAAGACATTAACCTTTTTAGCTGCCTCTTCTACAACTGTTCTACATGCTATTTCTACTCCATTTAACTCTTGCTTTTTACTATGGTGACACTACAGTACCTTTAAGGGGCGGAGCCCTCGGGCTCATTTGCATAATTTTAAAAGCCTTTTCTCTGTAAAAAAAACTTTGTGCAGAGCTAAAAGAAGAGTAAATCTTGTCAGGGGCACACACCTGCATGTATTTGCAAAGATTGTACTTGGTTTACAATCTTTGATCCTGGTAGTGATTTCCTTTAGACAATGAAGTGACTTGGTGCTTAACCTTGTTGCCTTGCATTACTTTAGTCCACTGAAAGACTATAAAGAACTGTAAGTGGGCACTGTCACCACAACCTAGCTCTCTAGTTTGGTAACCAAAGCTCCTCTTCTGTGTTTAAGTAACATGGTGTCCTTTTAGCAACTGCCACTTCCTATCAAAAGCATATTTTGAAGGGGGTGCATGCCCTGATAGGGGTTTTTCTTTTTTTTAAAGAAAACCACTGAAGGGACAGCATTTGAGGGAAAATAGAAAAAAAAACATACTTATCACTCAGAAAGGCATCTGTGGCTACAGCAATTACTGCCAATTCCTGGTGTTTCCATCCCTGCAGCATATCTGGAGCAGAATCACGTAAAACACTGTGGCACATCCCAGAGTGGTTAACATAGCAAATTCTTCTATGTCCCTCCAAATGATACTCTGTAGAGGTTTTCCCCAGAAGCATGGAACCCCTATTACGGTAGCAGTCAAGTACACATTCCCTTTAATCCAGCTCTTGAGATCTCTAGCACCTTCTCCCATGGTAAAACTGCCTGAGCAGAAAGACACCAGCGTTGAAGCTTTTTTGATTTTTTTTTCATTATTTCAGAAACGGCTCTTCGGAAATTCAAGCAATGTTAAGATCGGACGTATTTTTAAATGTCTCATTAAAATTTGATTGAATATAATTTGAAACTTGCTATAATATATTATACCTTTTATTCTCTCAAGAGCATCTATGATGTGCAGACTTTTCATCATCTTTACTTGTTCTTCATATTTCACACATCTACTGCTCAAGTGGATTTTCCTTGATATTGTTTGTGCTACAAAGGAATGTTTCGAAATAGTTTATGGAAATATTAATCAATATATTTGTCATTTCAAAAGGCTTTGCTACTTTAATTATTTGATTTATTTAGGTAGGGGAAGAATTATGTTGTATTATTCCAGCAATAACTTTATAATCAAATACAGCGCCTATTGAAAAAAATACATTTCGTTCTGCTGGGAATGTGATTTGACTGTTTTCTGATCACTGGGAATAATAGTGGAGATATTGTTTTAGAAGTTATTGGATCTGCTTTAGAGAGGAGAGCGAAACACAGTCAAGCAGAAAACAAAATGGTAATGTTATTGTAAAAATTCAATGAATATTTATATACATTTTGCTCCTTTCTGTTTAATATGAGGACAGTTCAATGGCATGTGTTCAGTGGTGCCTTATGAAAAATAAATGAAGATTAAAGAAAAAGAGAAGAGGTTTTCACATGTTTATCACCTCTACCATTTATTAATAAATTACACATTGATAGGGAATGTGGCACATGGTCTTCCTAGAGATATTGACATCTTTACCTTTAACAGTGTAGATCCAATACCAAAGGGTATCAAAAGTCAGAAGGGTCAATGGCTGTGTTGACTGAAAGAGTCCTCAAAATGTGCGTGCACAATATAACTCAAAATGTGCGTGCACAATATAACTCAAAATGTGCGTGCACAATATAAAAGAATCTGCAATGGTCTCTAGGGACTCAGGAGTAATTAGGGGTTAATTTTTTTCAGTTCTATTTCTTGTGATATAGTCTTGTGTTTGATAATTGATATGTAATGCTGAAAAAATGTGACGCACAATTAAATTGCATGTTCTACTTCCAGAGTTTACAAGAAAAGAAGAATTGTGGGAAAAAACCCTGAACTTTAACCATAATTATATTTATTGTTTAGTATTTTTGTATCTCTGTACACACATGTGCCACATTTACCGATAGGGACTGAAAACACTCAGTTTGCCGTTTGCCTCAGTAATGTGCAGAGCGCGCCAGGTTATTGAATGCTGGCGCATAGTCTTCAACAATCTGTGCACCCTGCATGTGCCATCATGCTTAAGTGCACCAGGTTTTTTTTATACACTTGGTTTAACGCACATATTCCACATTTCAGTCAAGTCGCTATTATATATGTGGCGCATGGTCCGAATCTGCATCTGAACATCCCTTTTGGTGCAGAGTTTTGTGTTGAGGCAGATATAGTGCAGCCATGACACAAAATTGGTGCAAAGACCCAGCAATCTGCATATGTACGAATTTATGTGCAAAGTACAGCAGAAAACTGTTGTACTGTTGTACGTTGTAAAAGCGGACGATTGTCTCCCTATGAGGGCGATTGAAGTGCCCCATTTTGATGAGTGCAACCTCATCAGAGAATGTGTTAACATGACAACAATTTTCCCCACATTTTGTTGGTAGAAGTTAGCCATTGGGGGACACGTATCTTTATTTCTGCTAGTAAAATTGTCTAATTTTGTCTAACCTTGGTCTGCACCGTGTGCAGTGCTCCTTATGTATCCTTATTTTCCAGATGTTCCATGCAACTTTTCAAATTTACATGTAAATAGTAAATTTTAATTCATACATTTTTGCATTTACATTTTTTAAAATATATATTGGTTACTTCTAAAGGTGAGGATTTTTGGTTGCATTTGCCCAATTACATTACTGTTAACACATGTTTGTTTCAAATCAAAATGTAAACTCAATGTTAACACATATTCACACCATGTTTAAACATATTCTAACAATGTGTTAACACATGCGCTTTGTAAATTCAAATGTTAACAGTAATGTAATTAGGCAAATCACCTCTCCTCAGCTGTAGCAATTTCTTTCAAGACGCAATGATAATGCAACACAAACTTCCCCCTTAACACCACATGTTAACGCAGCCTCATATTTTGTCATCTCCCTAGGGTGTGACTAAAGTGCTTAAAAATGCAAAATCCTAAATTTACATTAGTGTACACTCCTGCATATGACCCCCTCATATGGCTTGTCTCCATGTGGATTTGAAACATTTTCAACAAAAAGTCTCAAGATGAAGCCAAAATGTTTGCCTGCCAGGATAGATAAAACTGAACATGTATCACAAGAAAAAAGGTCTCTTGCTCACCAGGTAACCGTGCATACAGGTATCCAGCTCACAGATGTGTATATACATGCATCTAACTTATGCTACTATGGTTATTTGTTGTAATTACTTCTGTTAGTACTCTAGTGAACTGGATGGGCACATATAATGCTGTTGCAATCTACATATTTTATTGCTTTGCCCTAAATGTCTAATTATTGAACTCCTGTATACCATAACTCCTGGTGTGTACAAACTTCTACCTCTCCTGTTACCCCTGATTTTAAGATGATTTTATCATGTTGTGTAAAAAATTAAGTAATAAAGCTTTTCTTCCTAATTTATTTCTGTTTCCTCATGTACTCTTTTTGGTGTTATATGTTCATATTTGTGAGGAGGACTTTAAGTTCCCTGGCAGACATCCTCTTACATGGGTACAGGTTTGATCATACCCCTAGTATATTGATATTGAGTTGTTTGTTTTCTTTCTTTCTTGGATAAATTCTTAATGTGATTGCAGAACACATAAAATGTGTATCCTCTGAAATAGCTCGGAACAATTTGCTATATATTAGTAAAAACAAAGCAAAACATATCAAAGGGAATGGATACAAATGGAGCTAATCGATCAACGAAAGGAACTTTATAACTAAAAATTCATGAAAAACTAATATAAAGCACCTGCACTTGCATTCATCTAATAAATTGGTCAATCCAAAGATTGAGTGTCAGGATCAGAAGTAATGGACCCCCAGTGAGTGGTGATGTAAGCCGACACCTGGGTGCGGAGTCTTAGTGGCACTTGGTTTTCACCAAAGCCCACCACAAAGGGGGTTGGACTTGCTGGAGTGGGACATCACCTGGTTGCTCCACAGGCATGACTTTGCGGCCAAAGAAAAGGTACAGAATCATAAGGCTAAGATGGAGTCTTGGACAGGCTGAAGGTGACCGGCGTCACATGATTGGGGTTAGTAACAGAGCAACAGGTCAGGACTGGCAGCAGCTCAGGGCTGGCAGCAGAAGTGCACCAAATAAAAGTGGTATACTGTTAGGGCAGTGCAAGATTCATGAAGAATGTGCGCTAGAAATCCTATTCACACAATAATTAATTATATATATTACCATAATATTTGCTATGCCACTATGTAATACAGTTTAAATGCAACCATTTCTCATCCCATAATAAATGATGGCATCCCTTTATCACTTGAGTTTGCTTAGGATGTTTTACTAATTTGGATAAATTATGACATTTCCATGTCTCAAGAGCTCTGGTAACTCTTTCTAGTTCATAAGCATATTCTAGCAAGTTTAGTTGCATAAAAGAAAGCGCTAGGGTTCTGTTTCCTAACCAATATATTTAGCTTGATTCTATTTAATGTAAATGAATGAATATGTTTCAGTCAACAGTATCTGTATTGCAATAAAAAAAGGATAAGAAAAATGGGATTACTTGCACAATATATTCGGTTAACTTCGAAATGTGATATCTGCATAGTATTTAGGATGATTAATGTTTTATATTTGATATCTCACTTTATCAACTTCTAAAATGTCAAGTTTTATTTGTGCTTTGTCCACAGAGTAAAATAACACATTTGACTCGAAAGCTTCTGGAAGACCTAAAATAAAAAGTTGACCAAGTAAAAGAAATATTTGTTTGGGAAGTGAATAAAATGAGATGAAAGCCCTTTGCTGTTATTATGCCACTGAACATAATTCAAATGTTTTCCGATACAAAAGAAGAGCCGTTTCATTCAAGTCCTCATACCACCTACTGCTTTCTCTTTGCCTTGGGTCTGGTGCCTCATGCTGTGAGCCCAAGCAAAGCTTAACTATTCCCTGAACCAGGAACACAGAAAGTTCAAAGATTTGGGTTTACAATGTTTGGAAATAACATAAAGTTAAAGAAAATATTCTGGCTTCAGTCAGAATTACATATCACTGCTGCAACTTTAATATTCTGAGACGGAAATAAAGGGTAACTCCAACTAAATGTCCTCTTTGATGTGAAACTTCTATGACATCCAACTAGCTTGATTTATTAGTTGCATATAATGTATAATTTATGTTTATTTGTAATGGCATTGAATCTAAGTTATACTGTGGGGGATGTATCACATTCTTTTCCATTTGTTTGCATTTCTCTTTGCCACATTGGTGGATTTGCGTCTTTTTCGCCACGTTTTACTTGTCCAGGCAAGTTTGTCGCAAGCTAGTTTTCCAGTGAAGCACCTGATTTATCTTTGGAATCTAGATGTTGATCTTTTAAAAATTTGCTAATTTTTGCAAAGCTCCCTCCCCCCTTTCCCACAAGAGAGGGACAAATAACCAGACTAAAGATTAATAACTCCTATGTTTTTTAGTTTGCAAATAGTTTTACTAAAGCATGCAAAAATATTAAGCCCTACAAACTCTCACAGCTACTATATCCCCTTGCATGGGGTCACATGTGAAACAGGCATAATGGGTGTATTGCATTATTTAGATTCATTCATTGTTGTGTTTTAGTAGTACAGCCCTTAACATTATAAAATAAAAGGTAATACACAGAATACACTCAACAAGTACTGTTACCCTTAACAATAAAACACAGGCAAATGGGAAACGGAGTAAGGGAGGGGAGGAAGGAGGTCAGTGGTTCACAACTATCAAAATTCGCTTGTTCTATAGTGGCAAAAATTCCAATTATGGAGACAACTGTAGTGCTCTATTAAAGGTGGGGGAGGCCGAGAACACGATCCATGGTTGCCAAATGTTATTAAAGTGTCTCAATCTATCCCACCTTGTGGCCTCAATCTTCTCACACAACATAATCAATGTTCTTGACATCACTTCCGATTACCACCCTCAGTGACGTCGGGCCCTCTGTGCCTAATGTATTTTAGACTTGTATGTAAATATCTCACCTGATGAAGGCTCCGGCCCGGAGCCGAAACGCGTAGTGTTTCTAAATAAAATAGCTTTACATCCACCAGAGTGTACATATTCACTCATTGCAAGAAGCAGCGCCTCCAAGAGCGGGACAGTACTTTGAGTACCTCGTGGATCTTCGTATCGATTGCCAAGTCTGTCATTTTGCTAGATGTCCGGACCAGGAACCCCTCCGGCAGCAGCTTCTCTCTTTTGCACATACCCATTATCTGCTTGATTTCCTTGTGGAAAAGGTGAGAACCATTCTTCCTTATACAGCTCTTCTCACCCCAAAAATACGCTTGAATCTCTTGCGCTTTTTGTCTCCCTCTCTCACTGTGGCAAGAATTGGTGCACATCCGTGGATCTCCACTCCTATGCACCCATCTCTAGCACTTTGCTTAACATAATCAAATTGAGACGGTTAATGACCGCTTCCATAGAAAGGGAAGCTTTACGCCATTTTACTCCTTTATGAAAATTTGCTGCAAACTGTATAAAGCGATGGGTTCTGTTATTAACTCTGGAGGGTTTATCCCCTAACAGTAACACAGTAGGGCCTAAGACAGCGCAGACCAAAAAACCACTTGGCACTCACTGAACATCAATACGTAAACGCTACTTTTTTGGTACACGCGCAGTGTGATCTTGATGTGGATATCCAATTATAGGTGAAATCAACACTTCCACCCTGTGTACACTCAATAACACAATACTTGCACTTTGTTTCAATTTTAATGCACTTTATTATTGTATGTATAACATATGGGGTTGTTTATATACATCTGTATATAAGTGCACTTGCACTTTACTTTAAGGACACAACCCCTTATATGCATGGCACACCAGGTTTCCTTTATATACCCTGTGTGGTTCACTTGTCAAATTGCTTGAAAAAGGTGTCCAACACCGAAACGTTGCCACTTGCCTCAATAAAGATCACCAACTTTTGAATTTTACCTCTGGAGTGCTGCTTGCTTTTTCCAATTTGACCAAAAAACTAGATACCTCCGGGCAGGTCCACCATATATGTCGATTATTATCCTTCCTCCTGGCAACCCTTAAAACATCTGATACATTGTGATATATTTCTGTTGCACGTTCTTTTTAGTGCAAACTGCTTGCACATGTATTTAAGAAGTGTCCAAGACACAGATGTCTTGCACGTGACTCTTTTTATGGTGAAGCTGCACTATTCATTATGCAACACAAATTTCTGCAGTAAAGGGGGCATTCCGGTGCTCAGTCAGACCGTGCGCCAAAATTAATATGCAAAGTCTGACAGAAATGTGTTGCAGAGGGCGACCAGATTCATGATGAATGGGTGCCAGACATCGTGAATCTGGCGCCCCCTGCATTATACACAGACAAAATGCGCATAGTGCAGTTTGCACTAGTCTTAGTAAATGTGCCCCAAAGTGTTCTGTGCAATATAGGCAGTTTTACCTCTGGTGGAGGAGTGTTAAGGATTGTATACACGTAAGAAGTTGTCCCCCTGCAAAATGGTTCCCGCATGCATATCCATTCAAATCTAGTAGAGCTAGGTAGAGCTCTCAAATTGGGAAGTCCATTTAGAAAGTGCATCACCTGGAGGAGACGCCAAAATGAAATAGGGAGGGGGGGGGAATGCAAAGTCTGAAACTTGGCTCTGGTGATAAAGCGATCCTTCGCCCGAGATGTATTTTAAAGATACTTAATCATTTGCATCTACCAGTTAAAGCCCTGAACTGTCAATCCTAGCTGAAACATGGGATTATGTGACATAGCTAGGGAATGCTGAGTTAGCCCTCTCAATAGAGGTCCTGTAGCCCACATTAAGCCCTCAAAACTAAAGGTTCCACAAAAGCAAATTCTAATGAGACCCAAGCCGGTTTGCGGTAGCCCACCAATATAAAAGTTTTTTGAGAGATTTGCATTGCTTTATAATATTTCTGGAAATGTTCATAACCCACAAACTGCCTGTATACTGTATTATAGAATAAAGTGTTTGAGTTTACAATTCTCTGGGAATGTAACTGTTCATATTTTTCACTACTAGAAAACTTTGTCTCTCTCCATTTGCTGCACAGGCACTTTTGGCTGGGCTGATCAGTCATGTGTACAATGGAGTCAGTAGAGATTGTTAATATTCTCAGGGGCTGTTCATGACCAGAAAAACATGGCCACTTTCTTTCACCAATTACCAATGTTGTAAAATAATTGGGGTTATTTAGCAAGTAAAAATAAGAAAGGTACTCGGAAGGGATGAAAAATATCCTTACGCCTGCAATATCACAACCTATGGTGAAGTACTTGCTCTGGCACCGATTGTTGGGGGCCCTTTGCAAATAAGACAAACCATTAACAACAGGTATTTATAAAGATTATATAAAAAATATAAGGTTTTTTCGAGGGGTTGCAGAATTAAAGGGTGGAATTTAATAATCACAAAGAAAATAACAGAACAAAAATAAATAAATTGGAGGAAACTATCATGTGTGACATCAATGAAAAATCTGGAAAAGTGTTTAATATGTTTAATTTATACAGAGAGATAACTAAAAATAATGCAGACATACATTTCTGCTGAGATAAGGTTATTGTAGACATAATTTATCAGTAAAATGCTGAGAACTCTTCTTTATACAATATTCCTCCATGGCCAGCTAGGATCTGAGCTGACTTGGTAAATCCATGTATGTATGAACATTTGTGTATATAGCACAATACAGCTGAAATAAATGTTTTTTTTATAATTTGGGAGCAGATGTCTACAAAGCAGAGTCATTGAAATGCTATCTATGCTAAATATAGTTCTACTGCACATACTGTAACGCGTGCAAACTGAGTAGATCAGTTCTAAAAATAGAATTTCTCTTTAAGACAAAAAATCTGCAAGGAAAAAAAATGTGTGCTACACTTACATGTGCATAAAAAAGCACAATAAAAATATTTAAATAAAATTAGGTTCAAGAGTTTTTTTCCACAAAAAAGCACCACATGGATTAAAAATGCAGTGAATAACTACATTTTAAGATTATGTACAGTGAAGCATGTAAATACGTTTCCCAAGGTGTTAAATGGAAAACAATGCCTTCTTTTGCTACCTGGAAATGCAGCCCCCTTAACACCAAGTATGACCTACAAAAAGTCAAAAAACATGATGTGGGATTAAGCCAATCCAGTATACCTATTCCAGAAGGAACAGACTCCCAACTGTAGACAGCACTGTTTCAACCTGGTTGGGTCTCCTCAGTACAGTATATCTATTGCTTCTGGAATAGGTATACTGTGTTGGCTTAATCCCACATCAAGTTTTTAGGTCATACTTGGTGTTAAGGGGGTTGCCTTTTAGTTAGCAAAAGGAGGTATTGTTTTCCATTTAACACCTTGGAAAATGTATTTGCATACTTCTTAAAATTCCCTAGTGGAGCATCTATGGCTTTAAATCTCCACATGCCTTTAAGGTGGCCTTAATTGGCAATCTCTCCATAAGGAGAACACCTACCATCTGACCCTAAGATTATGTACAGTCGGCTTTCTTCACCAGCTTTTCAATTTACTGATTTTATTTTCGTAAAATCTCAAGATCATGCTCTGCTGCCATAGTATATAAGAAGGTGCAGTTTTCCACAGATAAAAGTGCATTAGGATGTGGTATATATCCGAAGATGAGGGCTGGACTTGCAGGATGGGGAGGAACCTAATGATCTGCCCAGCCATACCTTGAAAGAGTCGTTGTGACGAAAGTGATGCAAACACACAGGAAAGTAAATAAAGCCCTAGCATCAAGCTTCAGGCCAAATAAAGGTGAGTGTGACCAAAAGTGTTATAGTGAAAATGTGCAGTCACCTAGTGTGATCCCACCTCCAGCGAGTTCAGACAACCCATGGCCACCTCTAGTTTTGTAACAATTTGTATAGTAGCTTGATATGGTAGTTCCTGATTACCTTTATGACCCTTTGCGTAAATTGAGAATTTACATTCTCCCACTGGGTGGTTCTTCATTCTGCACAACGGTACCAGTCCAAGCCACTAATACACACAAGATCTTAGCTAGAAGATCAAGAAGTTTTACCAAGTCACCATGGTATCAAAGTGGATGTAGTCAATACTATCATAGTGCATTTTCTTTTCCTCTTCCTCTTTTCTACACCATATACAATTACAGACAGTGTTCATGTAGCCTCAGAGATGCCATAGGAACATGCGTTCTGACAATGCAAACATCAAGACAAGTCATCTGTGATTGACAGCTACATGACAGAAGGATCATAGGTAGAATTATCTGTCTTTATCTGTATCATGGGCAACTCACAGCATGTGATGTGAAGTTATATATCCTACCCTCTTTATAGGGCCCATCAAACACTAATGGTGTTGAGACACAACATTTGCAGCAATTCATGCATTTTTAATATATACTGTTTCAATAAATTGTAAAAGGTCTAGGAGAGCTCTGTTTTTAGAGTGGTGCTGCCTCGAAATTAAAGGCTGTGTAGGTGTCACTGTTGTTCTGTCGTGCCATTGATGTGCCTGTTATTGGATTTTCTTTTTTCCCACTGTGATATCCTGCTGGTTTGACTTTGGGCCATCAGTATGGGCATTAGTGGTACTTAATTATACACAAGCATCTGATCTTCATCTTAGATCATAAGGCCACTACCACTTGTCGTAGTCCTGCTATGGTTGCAGCTGGCCTAGGTGGATCAGAGGACAATGTTGTAAAGCAACAGGGTTCAGGCGGTTTTGAGGGCAGGTAGCAATGCAGCATAGCCCAAATAAGAAGCCTTTTCTCTGGGGAAGGCAGCAAAGAGACATACATATCTGGGGTCATTAATGTAGCAGAATACAGAGACATGGAGCTGGATCTGAGTCAGGAAAAGGAACCGGGGGTCAAACACTGAAATACAGAAACTTGCAAACAGAACAAACCTTTGCTGGGAAGGCAGGGACCAAAACACTCACCAGCACTGTACCACTCAGTGGGGGAGAGTTCCTTTAATCAGTTAAGTTGTACTCTATTTGGTGAGGGACAGATTTCATGTGTGCACAAAAAGCCTTTAAAAGTCAGGCAGGATCAGGGGTGTTGCTATGGTGATAAAAGATCCGGGGCACGGGCCACAAAGCATGTGTATCACACTTTCAGTAATGCCCCCTTCTGTACATAACCCTCTCACATGTGGTTGTGCCAAAAACAAGGTTATTTCTAGTATATACAGCTACAGAAACACCAGAGAAATCCCTACTTGTTACATCTAGTGCCTGCAGGTGACGTGTCCTCCATCTTCTCCATTAGGCATCACCACATCTTATGTACATCAATGTCCTTACATCTTGGTTCCCTAACAGCGTTATCCTGGTGCTGCCCCGATCCATCTCCCCAAATACTGTAAGGCTGCACTCACATTTTTGTCTTGCATTTAAACAAAAACAGGTGCTTGTTACCCATCACATATGTATTACTGGAAACGAGCCCCAGATTTTTTGACCTAGCGACGCCTCTGGGCAGGATGATGTTAGTGGGCCATAATATGCTGAGGATATTGCCCAGCAGCAGTGGACAGCTACAGTGCGGTACATGTACTAGGTGTAGATTTCATCCCTGGCAAAGACATCGAACAGATGGCAGGCTTTGGAAATGTTTATCACAGCGGCCTTTTAGATGAATACCCAATAATGTAATTCATGTATGTCTGAAGAAACCGAGAGCTATAGTATGTTAGCTGTTCTCCTTTTTGGCTCATAGAAGTGATTCTAAGTGGGGAAATACATCTTTATGTGGTCCATATTTGCTTATACAGTATTGACTAGCATTAAAAAAACTTAGTATATTCATTGTGAATCTATGTCATAGCACATTAAAAGGGCCTTAACAAAAAATACACTCATACTTGACAATTGTGAGATATGTAATATATATAATTTATATCTGGAGTTCTTAATGCAATCACAGCAAAGGCTTTCATACTGATTCTGATTTTGTTTCACATTATTTTTCACCTTCTGAAAACTCAATTATCACTCCATGATTGCTCTGCCACAAAAATCACAAAACGCTATAATAAAAATATATTGAACACATCATAATTTGGGAAATCATTCATCTCAATATTTGCCTTGAGTCTATTAAAACAGTTTGAGAACTGAAGGGTAATGACTGAAATATTTGTTTCCCTATTTTTAATGCAAGAGCTTCAATAATTTTATCCGGAGAAGGGTTTGGAAAATCATGAGAAAATCATGAGAGATCAAGAGGCACTTCTGACTTTGCAGGTGTGATAGAAAGTATATCATTATGAACTTGAATATCACAGTTCTGCAATTATAACAATATGGAGCTGCGTTTAACAACCACTTATTCTTTCTGCTTCACTGTCCTTAGGTCTGATACTTTCATTTTTGGTAACATTTATTAGCTGAAAGATAAAGTACAGACCTTTTTAATAAATTTCTCTTGAGCCTTATAGGGAATCTGGCTGCAGTTTCGAACATTCATACAATGTTAGGTAGCCACCCATGATCGCAGTATAATCATACTTTTCGATATGTTCCAATACCTATACATTTCAGAATCAATAATGATCAGGCAATAAATGCAATTGAAAAATTTCTTAGGATTATCTGTTCCTGATCATTGTCCTGCTTATCCCAATGTATTAAAAATGTATCAAAACTTAGAGGAAATCTACCATCAAAATGAAGCATGATAAACCAGGGACCCTTACTCATAAAACAAGTTGAATAAATCAGACACCAGTCGGTACGTCCAACTCTCTAAGGATTCTTTTTATGAAAATTCACATCCATAAAAACAGCATCATTGTCCCATTGTAAAGGTAATTGGCCTATGCCTTTCAATTGCTACAAGGTGTTCTTATTCATTTTCTTAAAGAACCCCTGGTTAATTGAACATACCTGCTAGTGCTGGATTTCTTTATCTTGTTTTGTGCTGCATCATCAAAATTCTGGATGTGGTCCTGACCCCTGAGGAAGCTAGGCGACTAGCGATACGCGTGGGGTCTTCTCCCCAGCTCTTCTCCTTCCCCCCACCGCATTCTACGACAGGACTTTGCCATCTTTACAGGTAAAACCGAGCGTGGACCCTGGGCTAGCGCCCATCACACTTTATTTTAGTATCTTGGGTTTTTTTTCCCCCCAGACTTTGTACATTTGTACACTTAGTCAAACCGCACCTTGGTTTTGGGACATAGCAAGGTTTTTTCCAACTGATTCATCATCGTACATTGCCTTACACTTGTGCAGAGGAAGGGGTTCTCTGCAGGTAGGGGGAGCTGGTGATGTGCAGAGCAACCAGCATTATCATATGCTGGGTTGCTCTGCCTGTTGAATTTGTGTGCTTTGCACACTTTTTAATGGTTTTTATTGTTGTTTGTTCTTGCTGTGCTCTTTTTGCATTATTAATAAAATTGTATATCTTTGGTCATATAGCGTACATCTGTGTTCATTTATAATATAAGTCCTGAAGCACAATCACATCTACATGGAAGTGGGGTGATCTGATCTTCTCCTCTCTTTTGTGAATAATAATTACTCATAGGTCCAAGCACCGTGATTATGGTAATCTTCTTATATTTGCTTTCCATAAACCCCTTACTTTAAAAGTCAACTTTTAAAATTATGCTTATGAAACAGAGATTGGGAATAATCTAAAGCTTCCAGAGAATGAAAAAAAACCAAACCAATAGTTTCAAACAGATCTAAAAGGAAACCGTGTGACAATGTATAAGGACTCTGTAAGTGTCCCCATGTGGGCTCAAAGAGCACATTAAAAAACGATTAAAGTGATTGTTGCGCTTTTGCACATCTGTTCTTTAGATCGAACATTCACTTTATACGTTGGTTAGGTTCTAGATTTAGATATTTAGTAACTAATGTAAACGTATCTGACAGCTGTTACACATGTTGACATCCTCCATTTATGGTTTTGTCAATAGGTAGTGCAACATCTTAACTCTTTTCTAACCACCCATACATTTTTGTTTCAGCTTTACATGTTTAAAACATTTTATGATAAAAGAGCATCAAAATTTTTGTATGAATCACTTTCTTCCGTAGTTTTCTATTGCTCAGCATTAAGAGTATACTTTATTAGCAATAATAGAGAAATACACAAATCACATCCCTCCTGCACATCCCCATCACTTGTTCCAGGGGCATAACTGGCAGCTACTATGGGGCCTGCAGTGTAAGGGGGACCAGCCACCTGACTTGCCACACTAAAGAATGGAGGATGTGCACAGTAAACATGCTATGCTACACTTCCACAGAACACACCTGAGCCAGCAGCTCAGATACGAAATGTCAGGGGAGGGAACAGCTGTATGCAAAGACTAGGGGTCTCTCATCTCTACTTCCTGCCATCTACATGTGGTCTACAGTTACTTGGCTGCATGGAATCACATCAGTGACCACTGACACCCCCTAGGACAGTGATGGCTAACCTATGGAACTGGTGCCAGAGGTGGCACTCAGAGCCCTTTCTGTGGGCACTCAGGCCATCACCAGAGAGGACTCCAGATATCTTCCTGCAGTCCCAGACAGCCCAGGACTTGCTGTACACAGAGCTATTTTTAAGTGACAGCTCAACCTGGGACTAAAAGGTTCGCCATCACTGCCCTAGGATATGAAGACTGCTTACAGTAAGTATATATATATATATGTGTGTGTGTGTGTATGAGTGTATAAATGTATGTGTGTATCTGGTGTATGCATCTGGGTATAGCTGCTGTATGTGTGTATATTATATGTATATGATGTATGGGTAATTACTCTATGTGTATATATGGTGAGCATGTGATGTGTTTGAATATGTGTTTTCTGTTTATGTGTGCATAAGATCAGTATATGAAATCTTATATATGGTATATACACTCACCGGCCACTTTATTAGGTACACCTGTCCAACTGCTCGTTAACACTTAATTTCTAATTAGCCAATCACATGGTGGCAACTCAGTGCATTTAGGCCTGTAGACATGGTCAAGACAATCTCCTGCAGTTCAAACCGAGCATCAGTATGGGGAAGAAAGGTGATTTGAGTGCCTTTGAACGTGGCATGGTTGTTGGTGCCAGAAGGGCTGGTCTGAGTATTTCAGAAACTGCTGATCTACTGGGATTTTCACGCACAACCATCTCTAGGGTTTACAGAGAATGGTCCGAAAAAGAAAAAACATCCAGTGAGTGGCAGTTCTGTGGGCGGAAATGCCTTGTTGATGCCAGAGGTCAGAGGAGAATGGGCAGACTGGTTCAAACTGATAGAAAGGCAACAGTGCCTCAAATCGCCACCCGTTACAACCAAGGTAGGCAGAAGAGCATCTCTGAATGCACAGTACGTCGAACTTTGAGGCAGATGCACTACAGCAGCAGAAGACCACACCGGGTGCCACTCCTTTCAGCTAAGAACAGGAAACTGCGGCTACAATTTGCACAAGCTCATTGAAATTGGACAGTAGAAGATTGGAAAAACGTTGCCTGGTCTGATGAGTCTCGATTTCTGCTGCGACATTCGGATGGTAGGGTCAGAATTTGGCGTCAACAACATGAAAGCATGGATCCATCCTGCCTTGTAACAACGGTTAAGGCTGGTGGTGGTGATGTCATGGTGTGGGGAATATTTTCTTGGCACTCTTTGGGCCCCTTGGTACCAATTGAGCATCGTTGCAACGCCACAGCCTACCTGAGTATTGTTGCTGACCATGTCCATCCCTTTATGACCACAATGTACCCAACATCTGATGGCTACTTTCAGCAGGATAATGTGCCATGTCATAAAGCTGGAATCATCTCAGACTGGTTTCTTGAACATGACAATGAGTTCACTGTACTTAAATGGCCTCCACAGTCACCTGATCTCAATCCAATAGAGCATCTTTGGGATGAGGTGGAACGGGAGTTTCGCATCATGTGGCAAGCGTGTGATGCCATCATGTCAATATGGACCAAAATCTCTGAGGAATGCTTCCAGCACCTTGTTGAATCTATGCCACAAAGAATTGAGGCAGTTCTGAAGGCAAAAGGGGGTCCAACCCGTTACTAGCATGGTGTACCTAATAAAGTGGCCGGTGAGTGTATGTTGTATATGTGTGTTTATGCTGTATGTGTGCACATGGTATGCATATGCTGAATGTGTGTACATGGTTTGGATTTTATGTATATGTGTATATACAGTTTGTGTGTATGGATATGCTGTCTCTGTGTGTATATGCTGTATGTATGGTGTGTATATACTGTATTTATGTGTGTGTCTTTGCTCTATGTATATGCACTATATTTATATATGCTGTTTTTATGAATGTATAAATGTATATGAGTACATAAATGTGTGTATGAGTGTTCCTCAGATTCTGAACCCCAGTCTATCCAAAGCCAAAGCAAAAATTCCTTTTTGTTTTAATCTACTTTAGTTGCAAGAAACCTAACTCGACTACTGTTCCAATGCGTATGAATGAGTATCTTACTTTAGCATTTAAAGCACATCAGAATGGACATACAATATAAACATAGGCAGCCAAACTCCAACCAAACTTGCAGTCATCCTTAGGGTCAGTTCACCTTTCAGACATTGATCTATAAGGGTCTTGTCACGGGTGCTCCCTCGACCCATATCATGGGTCTTGGGCTCAACGGTGCCCCTCTCGCCCCGCCAGTGCAGCGCCCATATCACTCACCTGTCGTCATTCCTCTTACGGCTCAGGCAGCTGTGTGTGCCCATCCTCGACTCATAGGGCACATGTCAGCTTGCAAAGATTAAAAAGGTCAGAGTGCCGCCGATTGGTGCTTGCCATTCCAGGATATAGATAAAAGCCGGCCTCTCCCAGCATTGATCCTGTTCTGCCTGCCCTGACCTGTTGCATCGTCCTGACTCTGATTCTGTGCTGCCCGTCCTGACCTACTGCCTGTCGCCAACTATGATCCTGCTTAACGTCTGTGTTCCTCGCCTCGGTCGCACCTGTGGAACACCGGGTGCCACTTGGATTCTGGTTCCATGTGTCGGCTTAGATTCTGGTTCCATGTGTGGAGCCTGACAGGCCTAAACAATAGCAGGCTGATATAATTGGGTCATGCTCTGTAATTTGTCACAGCGCGGAAAAGGTTTGTAGGAACATGCAGTCAAGATTCTGGAAAACCTGAAAATACCATACAATGGATTGTAGTCCAACATATACATATGCAACTTGTTTTTTGTATTATTTGAATATCTGATTTCATTATTCTTAGAAACTTGTGTTCCTATTCAGTTATAAGGAGCAAGTCGATGTGCTATTTATTCACACAGCAGCAAGCTAAGAATGCTTCTGAGCGCTCCATACACTGTTGATGTGAGTGCCAGAACTTGCTGAGTAGCTTGACCTTCCACTACATCATTTAGATACAACCCGATTCTCATAATAGGTTGCAGTCCCCGCGATTCACATTGTTATCCAAATCAAACATAGTACAACCCCTTTAAATGAATGACATGTTTTATTGAATCTCTAACCTCAAAATAATACACTTTGTTTGGATACAAATCAAAGGAAATGTTCAATGTGTAAGGGTCACTTAAAATAACTGAAATAATTTGAACTAAAATCTAATGTATTTAAAATTCCTCCACTTTTAATTTCTGCAGCTCTATATGCATACCGAATAACACACATTATTTCTATTGAACTCTATAATTAATGTTATAGTTAAGCACCACCAAAGAAAATTCAATATATTTGACTTTTCTGCATGAGAACGTATTTATTGCACCGGTGGCTGGTTGTTGTTGAAAGGCTCTACATTTTTTACTCTGGAAAAAGGGATTGAAGCAGTCATTCTCTGTGATTTCATAGAGTATTTTAATTATTTCATCAATGCAAAGCCATATACAAACACTGTTTCAGGCCAAGTGCATCTTTTTATCTTAGCTCTTCATGAGAATAAACAAATCAAAGAGATTCTCTGCATTACTTCTATATAATAAATGTGCTCAGAGAGCTGAGAGAAATAGAAACCACCTTGCAAATACCTTGACATGCAGAGATAATCTCTTTCAACAGTGAATCTAATTGGTAATGTTTACTGAAAATACTTCCCCAATAATGTTATTTGCGCTCTACAAATCACAAAAAAATGTATAATACAAATAGAGATAAGCAAATCCCTGTAGTTTGGTTGGCTAAAATACCTTGGCAGCTTGATATGTGAAAATCAGAACGTAAATACTTAAAAATTAAACCAATTCGACTATTAATGCAGTCACATGGGTTCAGCTTATACCTCGCTATATATAAAGATGTAAGCACTACATCTCTACATGTGTATTGTAGTATCATAGTATCTTAGTTAGAACAAAGACACAATTCTGTGAAGTCCAGCGTGTAATCCTTCAAAAGATAGGAAGAAAAGACCTACTCAACAAATTCATCCCCATCTCTAATATAGAAGCCCTAGCTCCCATCACTATGTGAGGTTTTTCATTTAGTGTTCAGCAACAGCTAGCTCCATAATCCAACTAATATAAGAGTAAATATCCCTTGTCTGTGACGATGGTGAAATCATCATTCCACTAGATAAGGAAGATTCCACAGGTCTAGGTGTAAAAATATTAGAAAATCTCTGTACTGTTTATTCAAGTAGCTTTACATTATAATTTGATTGTCCTGTAACCATCTTTTCTTCAAAATAAAATAACTTTATTTGTCTTCTAATCCATTCAATCTCCTCTTATATCACATACACCACAGCTACCTGTCAGTGGTCTTCAAAGCTAAGTGTTTAACCCTAAGTCTATTTTTGCTGCTGAATTATAGTATTTTAGTACATAACCTTAACTTTATCTACATTAATCTTTATTGTAGACAAAAAGAAAAAAATATCCACTTTGTCTGCATTGGTAAAAGGTAAAAAAAGTTCAGCAAAAGTTTATTAAATTCAGTGATAAATAAAAAAGCAAAAACAAAAAATCACTCGTTTCGGACAAAACATTATGCTAGTCCTTAGTCATACCTGACTGAGGTATGACTAAGGACTAGCATAATGTTTTGTCCAAAATGCATTACCGCATGCATTTTAGAGTGATGGTTTTTTTTATGTATCACTGAATTTAATAAACTTTTGCTGAACTTTTTTACCTTTTACCAGTGCGGACAAAGTGGATATTTTTTTTCTTTTTGTCTACACATCTACCTTGGATCCAGCACAGTGCTACAGTCGATATGCAGTTTTGAGGGTGAGCATTAGCACTTTCTTTTTCTTTTTTCATATATATTAATCTTTATTAGCCAGTTCTCCACTCAAAAACCTCAAACTAACACAAATCCCCCACATATTCTCCTCCTCTGTGGTCATTATGAGTTTAACCTCATTCCCAAATATTGAAATTCTGCTTTTGTAAGCGCCCTAGGAAGTCATAAATAAAATATTAAAAACAAGAGGGACAATACCAATCCCTGTGGCACTATTGGTGACAGCAATGAAATGTGAGATTGTACCATTAAAGAGGGCCTCTCACCACCTCACATATGTGGAGATTAGTATTGTGTAGGTGCCGCTAAACAGATTCTCAGGCACTTTGAGTTTTCTTTCTAGCCCCGCGGTTGCAGAAATATTAGTCCTGGTATGTGACCATCATAAACTGTCAAAGAGGAGGAGCTGGGGCTGAAGGTGGAGGTGGAAGCATTCTAAGCTTCTTTTAAACTGTCCAATCAGCAGCAAGCAATGTCAGAGAAGTTACAATGAATAGTAGTGAGCTCTATGCTCACCTTATCTCTATGTTCACACTCAATATGCTCATATTGCGGTGTTACCACAATTACAATGTAAATGCAAATATAATAACATGACGTAAACGTGATGTGAATGCAAACGCGATCAAAACTCAAACGCAATGATACCGCAAAAACAATGTAAAGTGATGTAAAAGTATTTACATTACATTTATGCAAACATCACATTTGTGTTTAAATGGCATTTGTGTTGCATTTATGGTTATGTGGTTTTTGCATTGACATGGCGCTTGCATGGAATTTTGGTGGCGCTAACATTTTTGCATAAAAAATTGATAGGATAAACGGACTATCACACTCTACTCATATAAAAATGCACATTTATTGAGTCAACGATAATATACTACAAACCAAATCCACCTATGTGCTTGAAACACAAATTTGGCCAATCCTATTAATAATATTAATAATACACCTGTGAATTAATCTTGATATTTTGGCGTCTGTGTTTTATTTGCATTCACGTGGTGTATAGTCACATTTACATTGCCTTTGTGTTACATTCGCATTTATGTGGTGTTTGCATCATGTTTACGCTTACATTTGCATTTGCAATTATGTGACGATTGTGTTTGTGTTGCATTTACTTTTATGTGGCATTTCTGTGGTACTTATATCACATTAACATTTATGCTGTGCTTTTGTTGCATGTTTGTGCTGTGTGTTTACATGGCGTGTGGCATACGCATTAATATGGCATTTTCAATTACATAGTGTTTGTGTGGCACTTGCTTTTATGTTTACATGTAAACTGTGTTAGTGTTTTAATTTAGATGGTGTTTACATTGTGTTTGCATTTATATTGCACTTGATTCACGTTTGGGTTTAAATTTAAATACCATTTGCGTCACATTTGCGCTTAGGTTGCATTTGTGTTCACAATGTGTTTGTGTTTACACCCCACTCACATTTCCATCCCATCACTCTTGCGTTTCCATTTATTTAAATCCCGTTAGTGTTGCAATTTGTAACATTGTAATTTTGTAAACCAGGTGTTAATGAAATGTTAACTGTATATTTGCAGAATGTTCATATAATATATAAACATAACATCTAGAAGAAAATAGATGGATCACACACTCTCTGACACTGATTGGACAGTATGCGAGTGGATTAGCATAACACACGCCTCCTGCTCCAGCCCCAGCTCCTCCTCTTTGACAGAACACAGATTACAATGGTCATATACTGGAACTGATATCTTTCCAACTGTGGGGGCTTAAAAGAAAATTCAAAGTGACCCTTAATCTGTGTAGCAGTTCCTACCGAATGCTTATCTCAACATATGTGAGGTGGTGAAAGGTCCTCTTTAATTATGACTCTTTATTTTCTATGACTAGACCAAATTCTAACCCAAATACACAGATGTTCCTCCAGTCCCAGCAGCCCTCCCCATAGAAGCTGATTGTATTAGTCTGACAAGTTTGATCCCTCATAAACCAATGTTGATTCTGGGTTATTGGGTTATTTTCATTAGGATATGCCAGGATGCCATTTCTACGTAGCGTCTCAAATATTTTCCCTACAGCAGTTATATTGTTTTCCAGCTCACATTTTGACCCCCTTTTTTATTATATTGGCACTACATTTACTTTGTATGTTCTGTGAAACAGAACTTGTCTTCAAAATGATCAAATATTAGAAAAAAAAACTATTTTTTTTTTACTTTCCTTGGCAATTTGCTCTTATGCTCTTTTTTGTTGCTATTATTTGTCTTTTATTTTCCTATTTGTATTTATTTTCCTCTCTAGAAATTTAGAACGCTCATCACTACCTTCTTGTTGTAGAAGTTTAAATGCTTTATTTCTCATGTTACCTGACTTTTGGTATTGGTTTACCACTTTTTTCCTGTTTCTGATATGTTTGTCAATGATTTATTACATTTACTTAAACAACAACATTAAATTATTACTACTGGCCTTTATGAAGTGAATAATCTTAACATTTTTAATTGTTAATTATTAAAATTAAAAGTGTTAATTATTCCAAAACTGAAATCCAAACCTACTCAGTACATAACTATGTCACCATCTACATATCTATCAATAATGCTCCACCCCAATGTTACCAGGGGAAGAATTTCAAGCATCAAAAAAGAATTTAAATTTGCTCTTTGCACCATTGGGGTCTGATGAAGCATAGTTGATTATTTCACAGACTGATACCTTCATTTCCCAGTCATCTAAGATGAGTGATGTCACTTTAAAAAAGAAGTGACATCATTTAATGTCAAGTGATTAGTTATAGGGCTAAGCATCAGTGACGAGGAGAATTGTCATTGATCTGTTCTACAATTTGCGTCAGATGAATGGATTTGGGCTGCATGTTCTCAACTATTACGGTTGAGCACCATCATTTCAATGACATTTGAATGGGTTTCCCTGTTCAAAGTACTGGATAAAACTGGTATGAGGTAGCCAGTTTATATCTTAAAGGGGTATTCTTGTCTGGGCACTCACATTCAGTTTGATTAAACTGCCGTACATATACATTTCTTCAATTAGATTTTATTAAAAAAATGTTCCTTTGTGAAGATATTTTCCCATAAATGTAGTGATGTGGTCCCTTAGAAACAAGACTGTGTCCTTGGATATGTCCACCTCTGCTGGAGAGATTACACAAAGAAACAAAAGGTTTTTGCATATGAAATGTCCGGGAGTTTCTGCAGGTTCCACAGCCATCCGGTGGTAATGATCGCTGAAGCCAGGGGGTCAGGCAGGGCTCAATACTGCATGTCTGGTCGCTGCTGTCTAAATGTGAGGTATCCGAGGAAGCTGTCTTGTTTCTAAGGGACAACATGACTGCATTTCAGAGAAATTCTCTTCACACGGGAAATTTTTTTTATTAACATCCATTGAAGAAATGTTTACATATGGAAAATAAATTTAATTAAATCTAAATGGTAATACCCCTTTAAGGCTCAGCACCATTTTTTGCATTCACTTTATTTGGTTAGAACTATTGAACACTGTTTCTGATCAAAGCCATTATGAGACAGTTTTTTCCTCACATGTTATACTTAATTTTATTCATAAATTTTGGCTGATAAGTTTTGCATTCATTTACAAAAAGAAAGAAAAAAAATATGATTTTTTTTTTTTTTAAATTGTAGTTTTCGAAATTCGAAATCATCGTTGTGCTTTCAGGCAGATCAATTTGCCAGCTAAATAATTTGCTGAAAAACATTTCCCATGTGTCTACTTTACATTTTCATAAGTTTTGCAATGTCTGGATAATTTATTTTGATGTCACACTTACAAATGGAATATCGGATTTCCGTATTTTCAGAATTGACTATTTTGGGGATAATTACAGTTTTGAATGACATCTTAAATATTTAGGATTAAAAAAACTATATATAATCAACCCATTTGCAAATCTGCACCCCTCAAGCTATCAGAAACAAATTTTAGGAAGATTGTTAACCCCTTGAGGTCTTTATAGTAATTAAATCGAAATGGAGGTGAAATTTAGAATGGTCAAATTGTGTCAATTATACATTCATATAGCCCTAAAATTTATACATTTCCAAAAGATAAAAAGAGAAAAACCATCTTAAAATTTGTTGTGAAATTTCTCCCGAGTACAGAGACCCCCAACATGTGGTCTTTACTTGTTTTATGGGTGCATAGCGAGTTGCAGAAGGGAAGGAGCGCCCTGCAGCTGCCATGATTTTAGTTTTCTCATTGGCCCTTTTTGAAGGTTATAAAATTATTGCTTTTTAGTTTTTGGGGCCATGTGCTGCCATTTTTTTTGCAGGATCAGATGCTTTTTCCAGTGTTATCATTTTGGGGTTGGTATCCCCTATTGTTGAAAATTTATGAACTTTTCTTTGACTGCAGGAGTAGTAAAGCATCATTTCTATTCTGTATTTTTTCCTTTTTTTATGTCAACTGCCTAATAATCATGTTATCTTTATTTTATGGGTTGATACGATTACAGGGATACCACACTTGAATATTTTTTCTCATGTTTTACTAAATTTGACAAAAAAGGATCAAAAAGTGAACCTGGTTGAATATGAGTGAGTCTGTGTATGACCCCTTTGGTTCTGATGGTGAAGGTCAGACCTGCTGCTAATTAGGTCAAGTTTCTATGAGGAGAAATGTTAACATATTCACCTCAATATTAATTACTTTACACATCTCCAAATATTAAAATTCCACTGTGTAAACCCTCTATGATGTCATTAATAAATATAATTAATAATTCAGGCAGTGGGGGGGGGGGGGGGGGGGGGGGAGTATGCCACCTGGGTCCAGTTATTTGTCTTTTTTAGTGATTAATTAGATTGGCCCTTTCCTAATCCCCTTCAGCCATGAAAGAGTTTTTTTTTCCAAAATGTATTCTCTCTAAATCATGTCTGAGCCCCTCTCTAAATCATGCCTTAAATTTCTCATTTATTGCTTGCCTTACCTTACTACTTAACTACATTGCTTGTTTTCTTGACAAGATAGTTTTCTTTCTTGTTTCTCTTATGCTTCTTTCCATGTGATACGTGTTTTTCAGAGGACCTTTTAAAAATGTTTTGGTGCTTTTGTTTTTGAGACCATTGCCCCAGTTTATGCCATTAATAGGAACCTGTCACCACATTTTTCACATATACAGCTAGTGAGAGTTTCACCTAGTGGCCTATTAAGTAAATGACACCCTTATTTCAACTAAAAATTGTTTTTCTCACTTCCCCATTAAATTATCTTAGTTATCTTACCTGGCATAAAGCCAAATCAAGATGTAGAAAAAGGAGTCGTGGCTTCCTTATCTTGGTGAATGCCTTCTCCTCATCAGCACTTCAGGGCATGTGACCAGGGTGATGTCATATAAGGTTCTTTACCCACTAATATATATATCTGATCCCATGAAATTACAGCATGTCTACATGAACTTCTACTCCTACCCTTACTTCCATAGAGGAATGCTGTTACTTCATGTGATCAGCATTCCTGCTTAAGGAAAGCATACATGGCACAAAGGATACGTACTGTGTAGAATTGGAACATGAATTCCATTGCACTAATGAGGATTACAAAAGACAAAAAAATGCAAATTCACAAAAACAGAGTATAATCTTTATTTGCAATTAATCAAACAATATATTCATGATATCTGGTAGATGCCAAAAAGTAAAGTAGCAGGGAAAACTTAAGGAAAAATACTAAGGTGAGATAATACAATACGCCAACTCTAACATGTGTTTTGCTATTTAGTGCTTCCTATGGGGTGTATATATCAATATTATTGATTAAATGAGATATTGAAACTTTATAATTGATTGATCTATGTATGAAATATGTAATAATAGAATATATTATATATATAGTTCTATATATAATATAGAAGCAGAACAATACTAAGAATATATATTTTTTTAATTATATTATTCCAAGTGATTAATCTACACTCTTCTCAATGACAATTTTTAAAGTGGAGTACTCGCATATCTCCTGTTTGTTGAGCTGCGGAGTATATGAAGGTTAAAATCTTGAGTGGCTTGCTAAAATCTTCCTATGAGGCTGGAATTATTTACCTGTGTATTTATGCTCCTTGATCTGGATTTGAGTGGCCTTCCTTCTCTTTGTTCTCTGACTACTTCTTGCCTCCTGATTATGTACTGCGTTGCCATCTGTTTATGACTTGATTCCGTAAATCTCATTATTGCATAAGTTTCCCAGATGCCGCAGCAGTAGACAAACTTGTGTAGTGCATCCTTGTATAACTCTGTCAATAGTAGGGGGTCAGATAAGTTGTATTGTGGAAACATAACGATTTGGGCTTGCCAACTATTTGGGTTTACTACAGCCAATGCTGATCACAGCACTTATTTACTGTAAACTACTGTTTTAAAGATGAGCTTTTTAGTCTCACCGTGCTTCTGCTCACCTATGCAGAACACTTTTTGGGCCTAGAACAATGAATGTCAGACCACTATGACATTATTGTAATGATGTCCTAAATCTTCATTCATCAAGTAAACCAAGGTCACCTAATAAAGCAGAAGAACCAGTCATTCCGAAGAGGGACCCAAGCAGGTGATACCCCTAGATGAAAATCCCCTTTTATGTTAAATGCATACAAGAAATGTAGCCTACTAGTACAATGCCCGGTATTATTCATTGGATTATCACAATTATCTGCAATACCAAGAAAAGCCTAAGGAGAAAAAAAGATATGTTGTTTCCAATCTCTTTTTATTGTTACAAATTCTGTTATAATAATCATCTACAATTATATACTCCAACTGGAAAGAGTCTACATTCCTGACAAAATAGATCAAATTAGTAGTTTAATAATATTGTATACTTATGGCTTGTGTGATGCTTAACTCTTACTCTCAGTCTGATTGATTGCTATTATATTCTGAGTCATTTGCTTATAATTGCCACAAAACCAATAATGCATAAGTGGTAATAATAGAGCACGGTGTCAGAATACAGAGAATATATTATACTGCACCCATTTTGTAATGTGCATGTACACCAACCCCTCATGGCTTTACATAAGAAACACATAAATGTTAAACCAAAAAGTAGAGATATAATTAAGAGCTTTCCTCACTAAACATGGGATCTAATGGTTTGCTTCAGTAGAATTGCATTAGTAATGAGACAAGGAAAAGTGTGGTGCTTGATATATTATTGATTAAAGTTTTTTTTCAAATACATGTTTGTCATGGTCCAGAGTCAGATCAATGACAATATAGGTTTGTCCAGTAATTGTACTGTCACATAAATATAGCCGTCCTAATAATGTATATTGTAAATACAACCACCAGGGGCATAACTAGGAGAGGTGGGTCCCCCAAATATTTATACATAGTTTTATACAATCACACACATTTATATATTTATACACACACAAATACAGTTCTACACTCACACATTTATCCACTCATATGCACACATTTACTGTATGCACAAAAGGGGTGTGTTAGTGCTTAGTCAGAGTTTCTGCCACATTTATTACTGACGAGTTCCACAATTCTTTCTGCGCCACAATTCTGCTGCATGAGCAAAGTATGCCAAAAAAAAAAAATGGTGCACACTTCCAGAGCAGTGCAGGGGCCGCCGGATTAACAAAGACCGTGCGTCAGTTTTGATTTGGCGAACTCTGCACATTCCTCAGGCAAACTGCACTTGTCTTGATCAATGTGGACCATTGTGTCATGCTTTTCCATTTTTCATCCTTCTGAATAAATTGACAAGTGGATATTAACACTGATTGGACAGTTTGAGAGTGTGCAATGACGAACACGCAATTGGCGTCACATAGTTGTTAATTATTTGCAAATATCTTATGACAAAAGATAGATAATAGACATGGTTAGAAATATCAGTTACTCTTTAATGGTATATTGGAACTTGCATTGCATTTTTAATTAAGTAAATCAACCATCAAAATACATAATGATAAACTAAGGGCACTTCTTCATGGATCCAGCCCCTGTAACTGTTTTAATCTTCTTATTTTTGTTAACCATGTGCTCCTTCCTTCTAAAATCAACTTTTATAATTATGCTAATTAATCTGAATGGCTCTGGTGGGTTTTTCCAGGGCCCCTTAGTGTTGTATCTTCATAGGCTGTTACAAGAAGCAGAGCAGGTCTCCCCTCCCCATGCACTTCCTGCTGCGGCTAGATTACACAACCAGAGGGATTAGGGAGAGAGCAAGAGGAGGATGAGACATGTTCTGCAGCACTAAGCTGCAGCACTAATGGGCTTTGGTAACATCCCCATAGCCCTTCAAGTGAATTTGCATAATCTTAAAAGTTGATTGGGAAAGGTAGATGCCATGCAGAGCAAGTACAAGATCAAGAAGATTCCACTAGTCACAATGTCTGGATCTATGAGTAAGTGCCCTGATTTATCATGCATGATTTTGTAGATAGATTTTATTTAAACAAGTAGATTGTATAAATATACTGTATTAAAATAATTCATATCACTAATAGATATTGTTACATAAAAATAGATGTTCACAATATATTCAGTCTTTAAGCAGATAACAATGTAGACAAGTGGTGAATGTAACCGAGCTTAGTGCAGGTTGTTCTACTTGCACACAATACTGAAGTGTTTCAATCCTAATATAGAAGAATGCTGCAGAGAAATACATGTAAAATGCAAGAATGATAAGAAGGAAATTGAGAGGGTTTTTAATAAAAGACGAAACACTGTGCTAGGTTTTATCTTAATTATGCTATAAATTGTCTTTTTTAGGCTCCATTGCTATTAAGCAGAGAAAAAGCACAAAAAAAATCAAAAATTCAGAAAACATGATATGACACGTTTGGCAATAACAGTAGCTTTATTATGCATCTTGCTTTCATCTTGATGCTAATGTAATATTTTACATACAAATCAGGAGATGCTGTTTACCCTTTTCTACCCCTTTCTCAACATGCACACGGCTCAGCTGGACTTACATGATACGGCACTGCTGGAGCAAGACACACTTTCATCCTGCTACACAGGATACAGCCGTGACAACAAGCAGCTTGCATGCCTTAGATGTGGCCTACTTAATGTCATCTGGCTCTCCGTGACGGGTAATGAAGGAGCTGCTAGTAGAATATTAAGAAGACAATGTTCTTGCAGCCACTTTTTGCTAACATTTGAGCCCAGCGTTGCTCAGAACTATGTCGATTGCTTTGCTTAATTTAGAATCACTTCTCTGTTGTCAAGATTTATTGTTATGTACACACACAAAACACATCTATTAGCACAACGTTAAATCATAAAGAACGCCTTCCCCCTGACACAACAAACAATATATGAGGAAAATCATCAAAAGAAGATGAATATTTAAAACAAGCTACATATTCTCTGTTGCCCTTTTTACAGCCTGCAGCAATTTCCCATCTAAATGTCATTGAAATGGCATATAGATATATGTTCTCAGAGGAGAAGAGAAATTCTGTTTTCTATAATATTTGCATGGGCACTCGCGGATCATGGGTGTGTTAGTGCTTTGTGTTTAAAAATCATATACAGTGAATTGTAACCCTATATGCCCCTCCCAGATACATAGTGGGTATGGAAAGTAATAAGACCCTGTTAAATTTTTTTATTCTTTGTTTCATTTCAGCCAATTGGTAAGATCAAGAAAGTTTACTCTGCTCCTTATTTTTGAAAAAAACCTGGAATTTAGATATTTTGCTAATTTATTATAACATGAAAAACTGAAGTACCACATGGTCGTAAGTATTGAGACCCTTTGCTCAGTATTGAGTAGAAGCAGATTTTGAGCTGATACAGCCATGAGTCTTCCTGGGAATGATGCAACAAGTTTTTCACACTTGGATTTGTCAATTCTCTTCCATTCTTCCTTGTAGATCTCCAGTTCCCTCAGGTTGGATGGTGAACATAGGTGAAAAGCCATTTTCAAGTCTCTCCACAGGTGCTCAATTGGGTTTAAGTCGGGGCTCTGGTTGGGCCAGTTAAGAATCTTTGAAGTTGTTATTTTAGCTGTGTGCCTGTGAACCTTCCACCCAGCCTGAGGTCCAGAGCACTTTGGAAGATGTTGCATTTATCTTTCCTTTGATTGCAACCAGTCGTCCAGCCTCTGCAGCTGAAACCACCCTCATAGCATGATGCTGCAACCACCATGTTTCACTGTTGGGATACTACTTGGCAGGTGATGAGCAGTGCCTGGTTATACCACACATAACAATTAGAATTAACATTAAATAGTACAATCTTTGTCTCATCAGACCAGAGTATCTCCTTTATCATAGTCTGGGAGTGCTCCATGTGCTTTTTTGCAAACTGTATGTGGGCTTTCATATGAGGAGAGGCTTCCATCGCCAAACTCTGCCATAGAGCCCCAACTGCTGTAGGGCTGCAGTGATAGTTGATTTTCTGGAACTTTCTTCCATCTCCCGACTGCATCTGTGGAGCTCAGCCACAGTGATCTTGGGGTTCTTATTTACTTCTCTCAACAAGGCTCTTTTCTCAGGAGTTCTTTGTTTGGCTGGACAGCCAAATTGAGGAAAAGTTGCGGTTATCCCAAACTTCTTCATTTTAAGGATTATGGAAGACATTGGGGCACATTAATTACCCATTGCGTAGAGACACAATCCCAGCGCAATCTCCTGTTAAATACCTGTCAAAGTTGCGCAAATCCCGTAACCACCAAATAGTCAGTCGAAAGTGCGATCCGCGACCCCTAGTAAATAAGCCCCATTGTGCTCTTAGGAATCTAGAGTACTGCAGAAATTCTTGTCCAGATCTGTGCCTTGCCACAATTATGTCTCTGACCTACTTGGGCAGTTCCTTAGACCTTTTCATTCTCATTTGCTTGAAATGCACTATATGCTGTGCAGTCTTATACAGACAGATGTGTGTCTTTCCTAATCAAGTCCACACAGTTAAATTATACACAGAGGGATTCTAATGGAGGAGGAGAACTATTTCAAGTGGGATTAGAAGAAAATGAACAGCATGTGAGCTAAAATGAGTGTCACAGCAAAGAGTCTGAATATCTTCATTTCAGTTATTTTTCTGTCAAAATGGGGAGTAGAGTGTACATTAATGAGCAAAGAAAAGAACTTTTTGTTCTTACCAATTGGCTGCAATGAAACAAAGAGTTAAAAATTTTACTTTCTGTATCAACTGTATGTGTAATAATTGCTATGACTTTTATCCAGTTTTATAGCTGTGATTGTGTTGAATTAAGTACATATCCATTGTCGAAAATCTTTTTGGTTAAATTAAAATAATAAAACCATGGAGATAACTTAATGCTCACCTGTTATTAGTAACAATTTGTATTCTCTTAGAATTTTGCAACGTGCTCTTTCTCTGTTATGCCTAGAAATGTATATACCATTTGACAACTAAACTATCTTGTTTATCTCAGATCAGACCATTTTGTTATCTCTTGCTGTTTAAAATAGATTGACTAGCATTTTGGGGTTTTTCTTAATGTTTCAGTTTAACTTTAAAATTTAAGAGTGCCAGAGCATTTGTATACAGTGGAATTCAGTCCCATATTCCAAATTCAGCCACGCGTCTGTCACTGCCCGAAACTAATCCTGTAGGTGCGGAGCTGTGGTTGGGATGGCACTAATGGCTTTTGTATACAAATAAAGGCTGGCAATGATGGAAGTGAGGAGAATTGTGGGTATGTGCTCTTTATTATTTTAAAATACATATTTTTTGGAGAATCAAATGTTTTTTTTTATTTTGTAAAGATTCTTTTTTCTTGAAGTATTAATTTGAGGATGATTGTTCATAGGTCAGTTTATTACTTATTGAAGAAAAATATCACAAAAATTATTCAGCAATTTGCATACTGAATTTTCACTGGTCACTAAACCAAAAACCAATATTCTTTATATTCTAAATATGCTAGCTTATTTTTAAAAAGTGTCAATCCTGCTCTTCACCAGTATTGACCACAAAGAAAATATTTAAAAGAACATATAAATTGAACATAAGGTCTGCTAGGTGCAGTATCTTTTATCCTTATCATACCTTCCTTGAGATAACATGGGCCCTGAATGCAGAGAAACGTTAATTTGTAAATTATTATTTTGGTACACCATGGGCATGGTTATGAAGTTCAGTTTTACAGAGCAGCAAGACTCAGTTAGGGCTCATGTACATGGCTAGGAATAGAGGACATGTGCTTACCATTTTTTTCTACAGCTGGGACAGACCCCTATTCACTTCTATGAGGTCATGTACAAAGTTATGGATTCCACTACTCTGTGCATACGCCAACTGTTTGGGCCGCAAAAGAGAGGCCAGGTCCTATTCCTAATGTCCTCCACAAATTATATGTTTCTGCACATGTCATGTGGATGGAAGTTAGCATTTTTTTTAGCTAAATGCAGTATGAGCAATAGATAGTATAGTGCCATCGCACGGTTTTCACCAGATCCCACCACAAAGCAGGTTGGACTTGCTGCAACGTGGTACCACCAGGTACAGAAACGAAGACATGTTCGTAGTCGGAGACAGGCATGAGGTCAGGACAGGTGGCATGGGATCAGGGTAAGATGCAGAGCAGAAGGTCAGGGTTAGCGGCAGATGGGCATAAAGGGGAACAGGTCTGGGGTCACAATGGGAAATCACACTAATTGCAGAGGACATGGGAGTAAGCTTTTTCTAAGGCTGTAAAGCACAAAGATCTGGCGGGGTGTGCAGGGAAAGGCTGGTTTTTAAAGGATTCTGGGTACGGCCAGTGCCAAGCAGTGGCGTGATGGTATTTTAAATTTTCTAAAGCCGGCTTGTGAGGCACCAGACTGTAAATAGGAGCAGGGACGGTTAATTGTACTTTGGGTATTCAGAGCGATTTATTTACATAGAGAATTAAAGAAGCAATGGAAAACCCCAAACCCTGCCTCTGATTGAAGTTAAAGGCACTCTTGGTGTTCAGACCCAGTTTGTCATTCTTATCATGTGTCAGTTGTGAGGTGCATCTTGGGACTAATTTTGTCCACAACCTGGTAATGCAGAGCTATGACTGTTTGACTGAAAAAGTAGCGGCAGCTGGGAACTTCATACTGAAGGACAACCACCGCCATCAAATCTTTAAAACTATCTGTCTTCACCAGCCTGAATGAGAGCATTATAACGGACAGCAATTTTGAAATTCTCCAGTTCAGGACTATAGCTTTTGCTTGCCAAGGGCCAATAGGCTTCTTGATGCTGTTGCTGGTGTTTTGGTGTCACATCTTGCCTTAGTAGGGAGACAGGCGGCCCTGTGAATAGTAAGGCAGTGAAACTGGGCCAAGTGAAGCAGCAGGGGAAATAGGTGTTTCTAGGTTTTTTTGGAGCCTATACACATCTGAGGTGCTCATATTGTCAAGGCAAATGACACATGTTCTGTCTACTGCACTCTTTGCTTCCTGGTCACTGGGTGTGGGCTGTAGCAGTCAACAAAGTGGCAATGGGTTGACAGCTGTGTCTTGGCCCCCTTTCACTTGTTGGCCTGTTATCTGCCTTCGGCATTCTGGCCATCCCCTATTAGTTCAGAGTAACACTGATTTCCACCAAGGTAGGGTCTAGGACCTCATCGCCACTTGGAACTTGGAACTGTATCTCTGGAGTTCTCTGCTCTTCCAACTTCCAACTAAAGTTGTCTGCCATGTAATTGACTAATGCCTCAACTTGTGGCCTAAAAGGAAGTACCAGTACACAATGAAACCCTGGTGCCTACTTTTATAATAATTCCTTTATTTATATAGTGCACACAGATTATGCAGTGCTACACATAGCTTGCCAAATCAGTCACTTGTACCACATGAACTTGTAGATGGCAAAGCTGGAACACATTCTCTCTTTGAAGCACAAACTCCATCACTACCACCATCTGCAGCACCATGGCCATGTCCCTGTGTCTTTATTCCTGATATCTTTATATCAAAGACCTGCAATACCGTACAATACTAACATCTCCTTTACAAACAAGGTGCAATTACTGGACATGATTCAGAGACTTTTATGATCTGCGTGTCAGTGTGCACTTTTCACAGGCAACAGAACTTTTTTGATCCACGTATCAGTGTGTGCTATTTATGGACAACAAAACTTTTCTCTTTCACATATTAGTGCGCTCTTTTCAGAGACAACAGAAATTTTATGATCTATGTATCAGTGCGCAATGTGCACTGACAACAAAACTGTTCTGGTTCATGTATTACTGTGTGCTTTTTCCTCAAGACTTTTCTCATTTGTGTAATACTGCATGATATTCACTGACAACATGATCTTTTAGTACAAGTTTGCTCTGTTCAGGGACAACAAAACTTTCCTGATTCACATACTGCTGCACGCTTTTCACTGATAACAAAACTTTTTTGATTAGTACTGAGTGCAATACAGTATGATGAACACTTTTATGATCTTATTAGTGGCATGAGCAACTTTGCTGTGATTGTGGTATGATTGATAATAATAATAAATTATGTTTTATATAGTGTTGAATACTATATAGAGACAGGAACTTGAAGATCTTGCTAAATGATGCAGTAAATGGTAATAATCCTGTCTGGTCTTTGCAAGTATTTCTGTATAATCTTTTTTTAAGCAGCAAGAATATATTCATAGTAATACAGAATAGCAGCGTGATACAATTCTTCAGATTTTCACCTGAACCTAATAATAAAAGCCTCTTGTATACACCGGACAAGGGCAATAGCTGGTTTTTCAGAAGTACCTGCCTAGCTGACTGTTATTATAATGAGCAATAACCTCCCCCTAGCTGTCACCTAAATATAATTGTGTCTGGATATGTGACTTTACTCTTGTACTGCAGAGTCACATTTCCATCTCAGCCAATCACAAGCATGCTTACAGAGGACATGCTGTGGTGCTTTTACCCAAACACAGACCCAGATCATAAGCAACAGCGCTTGTTTGTTACTCATGGTTCATGGTTGCCAAACCAGCTACATTCGGTATGGACCCAAATAGTGCTCTTTGGATTTGCTCATCACTACCTAGGATTATACACTCACCGGCCACTTTATTAGGTACACCATGCTAGTAACGGGTTGGACCCCCTTTTGCCTTCAGAACTGCCTCAATTCTTCATGGCATAGATTCAACAAGGTGCTGGAAGCATTCCTCAGAGATTTTGGTCCATATTGACATGATGGCATCACACAGTTGCCGCAGATTTGTGGGCTGCACATCCATGATGCGAATCTCCCGTTCCACCACATCCCAAAGATGCTCTATTGGATTGAGATCTGGTGACTGTGGAGGCCATTTGAGTACAGTGAACTCATTGTCATGTTCAAGAAACCAGTCTGAGATGATTCCAGCTTTATGACATGGCTGCCTCTGATATCTACAATGCTCATTATCCTGCGAAAGTAGCCATCAGATGTTGGGTACAATTGTGTCATAAAGGGATGGACATGGTCAGCAACAATAATACTCAGGTAGGCGTGCGTTGCAACGATGCTCAATTGGTACCAAAAGGGGCCCAAAGAGTGCCAGAAAATATTCCCCACACCATGACACCACCACCACCAGCCTGAACCGTTGATACAAGGCAGGATGGATCCATGCTTTCATATGTTGTGACGCACTCAATTCTCACCCTACCATTCGAATGTCGCAGCAGAAATCGAGACTCATCAGACCAGGCACATTTTCCAATCTTCTCTGTTCGTTTCGATGAGCTTGTGCAAATTGTATCTCAGTTTCCTGTTCTTTAGCTGAAAGGATTGCAACCGGTTTTTCTTCTGCTGCGTAGCCCATCTGCCTCAAGTGTCGAGTACTGTGTGTTCAGAGATGCTCTTCTGCCTACTTGGTTGTAACGGGTGGCGATTTGAGTCACTGTTGCTTTCTATCAGTCGAACCAGTCTGCCCTTATCTCCTCTGATCTGGCATCAACAAGGCATTCCGCCACACAGAACTGCCGCCACTGGATTTTTTTCTTTTTCGGACCATTCTCTCTGTAACCAAGATGGTTGTTGCATAAAACCCCAGTAGATCAGCAGTTTCTGAAATACTCAGACAGCCCTTCTGGACCCAACAACCATGCACTTCAAAGGACTCAAATCACCTTTTCTTCCCCATACTGTGCTCGGTTTGAACTGCAGGAGATTGTCTTGACCATGTCTACATGCCTAAATGCACTGAGTTGCCGCCATGTAATTGGCTGATTAGAAAATAAGTGTTACGAGCAGTTGGACAGTGTACCTAATAAAGTGGCCGGTGAGTGTATAACAAACACTTTTTTTAAAAATGTAGCTAGCTTGCCTTTATTCATCCCAGCTGCAGGATTTAAATCTTGAATATTTGCTGATCTTAAACACCTCTACCATTTACCAAGGACTGTTTGACAGAGCTAATGTCAGCCCGACAATATGCTCATCCTTGGATACTTTTTGTAAAGGTGCATTACTATTGGTTATTCCATAACTACTGTATTCCACAAAAAAAATAATTTAGCTCTTTCGGTATTGTGTATTTTATTTGGTCCTTAGTGAGAGCTACAGAAACTGATATGTATTTGGATAGTGAAAATCAATAACAGTAAAAAATAATGACTACTTATAACCAGTAATTTATACTTTATAAATATTACCATAAACTACATCAAATGTTCTTTATAAAAACACTTTAGGTTTATTAGCAGTGTTGATTACAATGTAGAGAAAACATGGAGGGAGAGTGGATTGATCAATCACGGCACATTGTGCGCCAGAGCTTGATGTTCCAACTGCCACATTGGTCACGTTGTATCAACTAAAATGTTTTGCTCACTCAATATATCTGGCACAGGGTGCAGGCTATGGCTAGTTTTGTTCTGCTAAGTCCACTACACGTATGATTAATGCTTCCATATATGCCGTTAGTGCAGTTTTTAGGTGAGGTTTCATTCTGCAGTTTACAGAGGTTTGACAGGTTTTGATGTATCTAACACCAATATTTTAGGCAAAGCTGTATTAAAGTAACTATTCATTCACCATTTTATTCTTAGTATCAAAGCAAAAAACTAAAAAAACAAAGAAGATTGCCAAGTAAAGCATCATATATTAATGAAATTTGGAAAAAGTATTCAATTTTTGATTAAAATAATTTATAAAAATAAAATAAAATTGTATTATAATATAAAGAAAGCTTTATATTGTTTTCATCTTTGTTTCTCTCTTTAATTTTATTTTCATTGTTTCCTTCTCACAAACCTTTGCTAACTACCAAGATCCATCCATAAGTTTTACTTCTCATCAGCATATCGAAATGACACTCTCCTAACAGTTTGTAATATTTTTGAGAAAATCATAATGCTGAAACCCTTAAAGTAACACTGGAGGCTAGAATAGTTCCACTAATCCACAACTTTTTATTTAAAGAATTAGCATAGAGGAATATTTACCAACTCTGTTATGTTTGAAGCATGGTGTGCAAGTTACAGTCTATGAGACGTTGTCCTGTAGTCGATCCTACTTGATCCTTTAGCCATGCAAATCAGGAGATGACATACTGTAACTTCACAGGTTTATTTTTGTTATGGGCACAATGAAAGTGTCTAGGGGCCCCCTCAGCCTGACCAACTAATGTCATATACAGACTGATAACATAGGTCCAAGCATAATCATATTAATGTGCTAACCACTTATGCATGGTAGAAAATGGGGTGAAGATCTAACTTCACCCTAAACCCGTCCTACCTAACAAGCCTGCATACCTTATGGTTAAAGACTTTTGTTCCCAATCCCTACTGTGACTTAGGGGAACAGATTACAGTATCAATGTGATTTCAGAATGGGGTTAGTAAAGGGTTAAGGCAGAAGCACAGACAGGATAAGGGTGAGGTACAGTTTTGAGATACACGGGTTTTGGCTAAGGTTGGGATTACACAGGGTTCCCATTCAGACTTGAAGGTACACAGGGTCCCAGATCAGGGTAGGGGGTAAATAAGGTGTAAGAGGTTCGGATCAGCTTGGGGATAACACATGTTCTTGCTTAGGCTGGGAATATGCAGGTTCAGGTCACAGAAGAATCATTTAACCAGCCCTGAGCGAACTGAGCCCTCTGAATTTTCCAGGGCCTGGATTCCACCCCAAAAAACTTATTGGCAATGATCTGCATTACTCAAACACCAGCTGAGAAGAAACAAAATAGACCTAGACAATGAGCCCAGGCAATCAACTTTGCAAGGCAGTAACAAAACCCTATCAGAGAGTAGCCCGGGTATTTATTATTAATAGTAAATTGCAGACCAGTTAAGATTTGGTACTGCAGAGTTTGACCAAATCCAAATTCTAAAGCATTCGGTTCTGGGTTTGACCCTACCCAGTAACACCCATGATCCATAATCAGCACTGATCACGGACACCTGTCATCAGGTCTCTGTCACTTTATCTGTCACCTCCACCTGTTGAAGAGCACAAGGATCCATCCCAGCCTTTATCTAGTCAATTCATACATTAATCTTGTAAATCATATGGTCAGAGGCAGTGATGTCACCCCTGTTATCCCTCCCCTCTCCTCCCCCTGCTTATGTATGTGTGGTAATGTTTAGTAAAGCATTGCTAGTGTTGTGCTTTATCTACTGATATGATGTGTTCTTGCAAAACATGTGTGAGACACAGACATCAGCTCACAAGTACATGACTATTCTGCTATAACATGGCTGCCGGGAGTTGTTGATCTCTCCTATATACCAAACACACCGGACATGCTGGGGGTGTGGCCAGCAGCACCGGAAGCACATCATACAGCTGCCGTCAGTCATGGCATTGGGGTGTGGCTTAGCTCGGTACCCCTGAGGACCCACCTTCTGTGGAACATGTCGGGGGGGGGGCTAGTTTGACTTAAATTTAGATTCAGCAGTGTGCTAAGATTCAAAAACAGCGCTATACATTATGTGTGATGGAATGACTGGTGACTAACTAAAGGCAATAATAGGAATCCTCCTACTCCCCCTCCCCGCCTCCTTTTTATAGCATGCTAGGGAGTGTATAATAGAAACGACGCTGGTCTCTGAATGTGCTGTATACGTAGTCAATGAATAGGAGGCTTAGGGCTCAATCGCAGTAATGGCTAACTTCTAGAAGAACTGATTCGGCCATTCACTACGACCTAAGACAACCTGATGGGACCTACCACTATTTACCCTGTATGCCCTGTACCGATGCCCCCAATTCGCTGCCACCACTGTCTGATAGTTTTAAACTTCAGTTGGCAGGTGATGAGCAGTGCCTGGTTATACCACACATAACAATTAGAATTAACATTAAATAGTACAATCTTTGTCTCATCAGACCAGAGTATCTCCTTTATCATAGTCTGGGAGTGCTCCATGTGCTTTTTTGCAAACTGTATGTGGGCTTTCATATGAGGAGAGGCTTCCATCGCCAAACTCTGCCATAGAGTCCCAACTGCTGTAGGGCTGCAGTGATAGTTGATTTTCTGGAACTTTCTTCCATCTCCCGACTGCATCTGTGGAGCTCAGCCACAGTGATCTTGGGGTTCTTCTTTACTTCTCTCAACAAGGCTCTTTTCTCAGGAGTTCTTTATTTGGCTGGACAGCCAAATCGAGGAAAAGTTGCGGTTATCCCAAACTTCTTCATTTTAAGGATTATGGAAGACATTGGGGCACATTTAATTACCCATTGCGTAGAGCTCAAAGAAAGTCCATTGTCCTCCAATAATGCACTCTGTCGCGATTCACTAAGATTGTGAGCCTGATATCCTGCATGTGTCACTTCCCTGCTCAGGTCCTGGTGTATGTAAGTGTATTGTGTTGGGAAACAATTTGAGTGCCAAAGAGTGCCAAGAAAATATTCCCCACACCATGACACCACCACCACCAGCCTGAACCGTTGATACAAGGCAGGATGGATCCATGCTTTCATGTTGTTGACGCCAAATTCTCACCCTACCATCCGAATGTCACAGCAGAAATCAAGACTCATCAGACCAGGCAACGTTTTTCCAATCTTCTACTGTCCAATTTCGATGAGCTTGTGCAAATTGTAGCCTCAGTTTCCTGTTCTTTGCTGAAAGGAGTAGCACCCGGTGTGGTCTTCTGCTGCTGTAGCCCATCTGCCTCAAAGTTCGATGTACTGTGCGTTCAGAGATGCTCTTCTGCCTACCTTGGTTGTAACGGGTGGCGATTTGAGTCACTGTTGCCTTTCTATCAGCTCGAACCAGTCTGCCCATTCTCCTCTGACCTCTGGCATCAACAAGGCATTTCCGCTCACAGAACTGCCGCCCACTGGATGTTTTTTCTTTTTCGGACCATTCTCTGTAAACCCTAGAGATGGTTGTGCGTGAAAACCCCAGTAGATCAGCAGTTTCTGAAATACTCAGACCAGCCCTTCTGGCACCAAAAACCATGCCACGTTCAAAGGCACTCAAATCACCTTTTTTCCCCATACTGATGCTCGGTTTGAACTGCAGGAGATTGTTTTGACCATGTCTACATGCCTAAATGCACTGAGTTGCCGCCATGTGATTGGCTGATTAGAAAATAAGTGTTAACGAGCAGTTGGACACGTGTACCTAATAAAGTGGCCGGTGAGTGTATAACAAAACACTTTTTTTTAAATGGAGCTAGCTGCTGCCTTTATTCATCCCAGCTGCAGGGATTTAAATCTTGAATAATTTGCTGATCTTAAAACACCTCTACCATTTACCAAGGCACTGTTTGACAGAGCTAATGTCAGCCCGTCATAATGCTTGAGCCTTGGGATACTTATTTGTAAAGGTGCATTACTATTGGAAGTTATTCATAACTACTGTATTCACACAAAAAAGTAATTTAGCTCTTTCGGTATTGTGGTATTTTATTTGGTCCTTAGTGAGGGCTACAGAAAGGGACTGATATGTATTTTGGATAGTGAAAATCAATAACAGTAAAAAATAATGACTACTATATACTCAGTAATTTATATAGCTTTATAAATATTACCATACAACTACATCAAAGTGGTCTTTATGAAAACACCTTAGGTTATTAGCATTGTTTTGACAATGTAGAGAAAACATGGAGGGAGAGTGGATTGATCAATCACTGGCACATTGTGCGCCAGAGCTTGATGTTCCAACTGCCACATTGGTCACGTTGTATCAACTAAAATGTTTTGCTCACTCAATATATCTGGCACAGGGTGTAGGCTATGGCTAGTTTTGTCTTGCATAAGTCCACTACACTGTATGCTTCCATATATGCCAGTTAATGCAGTTTTTAGGTGGGGTTTCATTCTTGCAGTTTTACAGAGGTTTTGCCAGGGTTTTGATGTATCTAACACCAAATTTATTAAGGCAAAGCTGTATTAAAATGAACTATTTCATTCACCATTTTATTCTTAGTATCAAAGCAAAAAACTAATAAAAAACAAAGAAGATTGCCAAGTAAAAGCATCATAATTAATGATTAATTTAGAAAAAGTATTCAATTTTTGATTAAAATAATATTTATAAAATAAATAAAAATTGTAATTAATATAAAGAAAGCTTTTATATTGTTTTCATCTTTGTTTTCTCTCTTTAATTTTATTTTCATTTGTCCTTTCTACACAAACCTTATTTGACTAACGTGGCCTCCATCCAGATAAAAGTTTTACTTCTCATCAGCATATCGAAATGACACTCTCCTAAACAGTTTGTTAATTAGTTTTTGAGAAAATTCATTAAGCTGAAACCCCATTTAAAGTCAACACTGGAGGCTAGAATAGTTCCACTAAAATCCATCAACTTTTTATTTAAAGAAAATTAGTCATTTAAAGGGAATTTTACCAACTCTGTTATGTTTTGAAGCAGTGTGCAAGTTACAGTCTATGAGACTGTTTGTCCTGTAGTCAAGATCCTACTTGATCCTTTAGCCAAATGCAAATCAGGATGACATACTGTAACTTCACAGGTTTATTTTTGTTATGGGCACAATGAAAGTGTCTAGGGCCCCTCAGGCCTGACCAACTAATAGTCATAATACAGCACTGATAACATAGGTCCAAGCATAATCATATTAATGTGCTAACCACTTATGCTATGGTAGAAAATGGGGTGAAGATCTTAACTTCACCCATAAACCCTGTCACCTACCTAACAAGCCTTGCATACCCTTATGGTTAAAGACTTTTGTTCCACAATCCCTACTGTGACTTTAGGGGAACAGATACAGTATCAATGTGATTTCAGAATGGGGTTCAGTAAAGGGGTTAAGGCAGAAGCACAGACAGGATAAAGGGTGAGGTACAGTTTTGAGATACCAGGATTTCGGCTAAGGTTGGGGCTACACAGGGTTCCCATTCAGACTTGAAGGTACACAGGGTCCCATATCAGGGTAGGGGGTATACAAGGGGGTGTACAGAGTTCTGGATCAGGCTTGGGGATACACAGGGTTCTTTCTTAGGCTGGGAATATGCAGGTTCAGGTCACAGAAGAATCATTAACCAGCCCTGAGCGAACTGAGCCCTCTGAATTTATCCAGGGCCTGGATTCCACCCCTAAAAACTTATTGCAATGATCTGCATTACTCAAACACCAGCTGAGAAACAAACAGAGCCTAGACAATGAGCCCAGGCAATCAACTTTGCAAGGCAGCTAAACAAAAACCCTATCAGCAGAGTAGCCCTGGGTATTTTATTATTAATAGTAATTAGCAGACCAGTTAAGATTTGGGTACTGCAGAGTTTGACCAAATCCAAATTCTAAAATTGCATTCGGGTCTGGGTTTTAACCCTACCCAGTAACACCCATGATCCATTCTAGCACTGATCACGGATGTTAAAGGACACCTGTCATCAGGTCTCTGTCACTTTATCTGTCACCTCCACCTGTTGAAGCAGCTCACAAGGATCCCATCCCAGCCTTTATCTAGTCAATTCATACATTAATCATTGTAATATCATATGGTCAGAGGCAGTGATGTCACCCCTGTTATCCCTCCCCTCTCCTCCCCCTGCTTATGTATGTGTGTAATGTTTAGTAAAGCATTGCTAGTGTTTGTGCTTTATCTACTGACATGATGTGTTCTGCTATAACATGTGTGAGACACAGACATCAGCTACACAAGTACCTGACATGTTCTGCTATAACATGGCTGCCTGGAGCTGTTGTATCTCTCCTATATACATACACACACAGGCTGCAGGGGGTGTGGCCGGCAGCACCAGGAAGCACATCATACAGGCTGTCAGTCATGCATTGGGGGTGTGGCTATAGCTCGGTACCCCTGAGAACGCCACATTCTGTGGCGAAACATGTCGGGGGGGGGCTAGTTTGTACTTTACAATTTTAGATTCAGCAGTGTGCTAAAGCGATTCACAATAAGTGCTAATACAAATTGTATGTGTGATGGAATGACTGGTGACTAACTATAGGGCAATATATAGGAATCCTCCCTTACTCCCCCTCCCCCTCCTCCCTTTAGCATGCTGAGGCTGTATAATAGAAATGACGCTGGTCTCTGAATGTGCTGTATCGTAGTTCACAGATAGGAGGCTTAAGGGGCTACATCGCAGTAAGGCTACTTAGCTAGCAAGAAAACTGATGGCCTGGACAGTTCACATACAGACCTACACCTGATGGGACCTACCACTATTTACCCTGTATGCCCTGTATTCCCGATGCCCAATTCGCTGCGCACCACTGTCTGATAGTTTTAAACTTCAGTTATAGTTGAATGATCCTTGATCCATCTTTTTAAAAATTTGAAATAAAAGTTACATTTTTTGTGACAAATGGGTGATAATGTCCTTATAGGACAAATTCTTTTCTTTTCTCAATATTGAATATAATACACACCCAGTCACACTGGTCACAATTAGTAACTTTATTATCTTTTCTGTGGCTGTGCCTCACACTTATATGAATAAGCTGGACAGCTGGAATATGCTAATGACTCATTGGACATCTAACAGGTCATTTGCATACAGCTTTAGGACCTCATTGCTTAGGTTTACAGGCATGTAGAGGGACAATGAAGTGATAGAGGCAATGCTCTCTAATGGCAGTTTATGAAAATATATTTAGTTTAGGGGGTTATTTTGCCTGACGGGTTCTCTTTAACTGTAGGTTAGTGTCAATGCATGGCAGCAGCAATTTAAATGCCACTGGCAATGGCAGTTGCATTTAGAGAGTCAGGGGGAAGCTGCTAGCGGAAGTTGAGCAGCATCGGGTGGGGACCTGAACTTGCAAATTTTGTTACTCACCCTAACTTTGTGGTGCGGGTCCGCAGAACAATATTCATTAATAAAACCACTTTCTAACAGAACTGAAAAGCTGCATTTAATAACAATTATGAGGCAAGTATGTTCCTAAAGCTTTTCAAAAAGCATTTGGAACTCTTTTGGAGTATTTTGTACATGATATTTTCTATAGAAACTTAGACAACTTCATCAATCTGATATCATTTTGGCATATGTTATGGAGCGAATTAGAAACAAATGTGTAGGTATGGTGGTGTTGCATTTAAAAAAAAAACAACAATATAAAAACACTTTTTGTTCTGTATTTTTTCATGTGCTCTGATACTTATGGGACTGCTCTGCACTGGCTGGGACATTCAGGAACCACTCATCCTCCCAAGCTGTGTAGGGGGACTTAATAGGACTTATAATAATAGAACCTTCTTACTATCAGACATTTAAAGGGAACCTGTCATCAGCAATTGGTCTAATGAACCATTACCAGAATATTGTCTAGTTTTTGTTTATTTTATGTTCCTGTGTGGTAGCATCATTCTGAAAAATAAACTTTGACGTGAGATGTAAATTGGTTGCATAAAGTCGAGGAGGAGGAGAGTTTAATACTGAAGTCAAGATGGGGATCTCTGAATGCCTCCTCCTATGTAATTGACATCATTTATCAGACTTCAGGAGATCTTGTAAGTATTCTCTCTGGATGTAGGACCATCAATTACAATGAAGGGACTTTCTGAGAAAGAGTGAGTTGATTTAAGTTTTAAAATCTTCGCCTCCTTTACTTTATACAACCAACTTGCATCTCACTTCAAAGTAGATTTTCTGGTTACTGCCATCACACTGGGTCATGAAAGAAACATAATCTGGTAGGTGTTCAGCTGCTTGATAACATACTGACAAGTTCCCTTTAACCCCTTTCTGTGCACAGTTATAGTGGATTTAAGATGGATTTACATTGAAAGATATAAAATAATGTTCTCAGTAGTCACTAAACATTAGATGTGCAGCATACACCAAGCATTCCCTCTTTTAGTATACAGGTAGTCTCAATTCCATTTCCCTTTAAATAGCTCTCTGTATGGTACAGAAGCTGTTGCATTTGCTTTTCTTTCCATTTCTATGCTCAGAAGTTCTAAAATTCTTTAAAACATGTTTCTTTATAAGTCGGCATAGAAAAAGACTATAAATAACCGTGCAATGTATGCAGAGGTTTGAAAGTGTCTAAAGATAACATAGTTCTGTCCTCCTGCTTTTACTCCAAGCTCATTATATCCTCTTCAAGGTTGTTAAAACTCTTTCTACTGCCACATAATTTATCACAGACAGTTGACAGGTTTCTCAAAGAGGGATGCAATGGATCCGTGATGAGGTATATTCAGAAGGTAACAATGTGTATGTAAGCTGCAACAAATGATGTATCTTTTGCTCCAATACCCGCATGTAACATGGTGTCTTCATGTCTTCTTTCATCTACTAAATATACCCATAAGACGTATTGTACTATAAAAAATAATAATGCTTGCACGCCTCAACGTGCAGACTTATATTTGTATCAAACCATGATAAACTTGTCAAAAACCGAGCAAGGTTTATCTAAGGTGTATTGAAAATGTAGAAAATACAGATCCTGAGCAAGCAAGTCGGCCAACTCATCTTCTTGGTGAGGGATGAGTGATGTGAGGATGTGATGAGGTTAATCAAAAAGTTTATGAGGATCTTGTATGATAATGATGTGTCTTTCTTTGCTTTCTTCTTGGACAGACATGATTATTACAATATGATTAACTTTGAAGACAATTTTTGTTGATCTTTGGATGACACGCTGTTATGAGGGGGAATATTAGATAACACACTGTCTAGGGAATCTATGGATGATGTACTACTATGGTGATATATGTAGATGGTATGGAAGACTTATAGGAAAGAACTGTGGATCAGTGGCGTAACTTGAATCTGAAGGGCCCCAGTGCAAAGTCTGTGCCAGGCTCCCTGACTATAATGTATGTTTTATAGTACAAGCCTTCTCATATGGGAAAGTGACACCTTATGAGCCCCTAAGCCTCCAGGGCCCGGCTGCGATTGCGCCCTCTCCACCCCCTCAAGTTACGCCCCTGCTGTGGATTGCACACTGTTAGGCCTCATGCAGATGAACATACAGGGGACCCTGATCTGATTGAAAAATTTGCAGCCAGATCACGACCTCCCAAAGACTTCTGTGGCACCTTGTCATAGTTTGGTAAGCACACATTTTTTTACCGCACTGTCACCTTTTCCAGGCAGCTGCATAGCAAAATATAGCACATGTCCTATATTTTTACATATTACTGTGCCGGTCACTGGGCATTCAATGGGAAGGGGGGAGGAGTGAGGAGCACTCACCCATCCTCTCTCCTTCACTTGGCTGTACGTTCGCCTGGGTTATAACATGGGCAAGCATACATTAATTTGCTTGAGGCCTTATCTGTTGAAGACCGGCTGCTTGTGGGAGATCTGGAGATGATGCATGGGTATGGGGGCTGGTGAATTTTGCAAGTAACACGGCAATGGAAAGGATCTATGTATAATGCATTGTTATGCAGTGAATTTGTGGAAGATATGTTATCTCTGGGTAGCAGCCCCTCAAACTTTTTTTTGCTAAACCCTACCCAACCATGTACCCATCAGTCTACAAATGGTGTCTATATGATTACCTGGCTCTGCAGCAGGGGGGAAAATACAGGTCATCCATGGGCAATATTCATTTAGTCTGACCAGTAGAGAAATTGATTCATTCTGATTGCTGAACTTTTAAATATTGCGCCAGATACCTTTGCATTAAATCTGAAGGAGGTGGGGGTAGGAGGGTGAAGACACAGGGTATGTACCACTGTCTATCACTGACAGTGGTAAATAACACCTGAACTGAAGTTGTTTGTTGTGCTGTGACAATTCCACCTCAGCCCTGGCCATTAAAGAATAAGGAGAACAAGGATCTTTAGTACTGTATATAGGTGTGAATCTGCACATAGGAATACCAAAACTAATAATCTAGAGGAGAAATACCACACATATAAGATACTAGAATTAATAAAGAATAATGTAGAATAATATAGAAAGAGAATCTGTCAGCTAAATCTCTTGCCATCATTTTTAACAACTTAACACTGAAGCTCTTTTCCGTTTTTTCATTTCAATTACCGTATTACTCTCCACCTTATAACTTTTTGATTTTCCATGTAAAGAGCTATGTAATGGCTAGTTTTCTGCAAAACAAATTTCAGTTGATGGTGATAGTAATTAATGCCATCTACTGGGAATTGGATAGAAAATTCCAAATGCAGTAACATTGGTGAAAAATGCATTTGTGCCATTTTCTTGTGGGGTTTGACTTTAGGACTTTCACTGTGTGCCCCAAATGACCTGTCCCCTTTATTATTTGGCTGGGCACAATCACATATACCAAATGTATAAAGGTTTTATAATGTTTTCAGACATTTGCAAAAATTACAACCTCATGTACAAAAATTGAATTATTATTTTGCCATGTTCTGTGATAATAACTCTTGCATACTTAAGTAAACGGAGATGTGTATGGTGTCATCTTTTGCGTGATGAGACCAAATTTTGAATAACATTTTTTATATGTTACAAAAAAGTATCATTTTTGACTTTAGGTGTTATTTTCCGTTTGGTAGTTACATGCTGGGAGTAAGATTTTTCTGAAATTAGTGTGCATATACCTCTTGGCCACATAGTTCATCAACATCTAGGATGTATATATCTACATATATATGCTGGATGCAAAGAGAAATAGAAATGTTTAAAGGTGTTTTCCCATGAATGTAAGTTAGGCTATCCATAGGTTGAATAAGTACACAATTATATAACTTACCGTAAGTTAACTTCAATTTCAGCAAATTAATGTTGCTATGTGTATGATGAAAAATCATACAATTTTCCAATATACTTTCTGTATAAATTCCTTATGGTTTTCTAGATCTCTACTTGCTGTCCTTCTATAGAAAGTTTCATTGTTTATTCTCAGTGGACAGAAATCTGACTATGGTCACACAGGTGCACGGCTCATTATATCACACAACTCTGATTACTGTCTGATACTAATGAGCCCTGCACCTGTGTGACCATGGTCAGATTTTGGTCCACTGGAAATAAACAATAAAGCTTTTTATAGAATGACAGCAAGCAGAGATCTAGAAAACCGAGGAAATGATACAGAAAGTATATTGGACAATTGAATGATTCTTCATCTTACAGACAATAACATTTATTTGTTATTTTGAGAATACCCCTTTAATTCAAGTATAAATCACAAATCAAACATCTTTATAAGAGCATTGGTTTCTTTGTTGGTCTGCAAGGGAAGTAAATATGTCAATACATTTCCCAGGGGGGGATATGAAAAACTATGCCTCAATGCTACCATAAAAAGACATGACTTATAAAAAGTGTAGTAACAATGTGGTATAATAGCCAAACTAGGTTGTCTTTTCTAATAAAACTCGCAGCTGTTGATAGCGCTGTTTTGATGTTTTTGTATCTCGTCAGCACAGTGTGAGGGACTGTTTTGGCTATGTAAGAGGTTGTAGACGCAGGTCAGGGAAAAAGCTAAATTCCTTATTGAGATTTTGCCTTTGAAGGAAACTTTTGCAGACAATTGGATACATACCATACACATACTTCTAGGAAGGAATTATGCAAAAAGGATTTCCAGGGTGGGGCAAGGAATGGGATAAGAAACTGTATTCCACAAAATGTCTTAGAAAGCCTTCATGTAGACAATGTCATGTGCAACAGAAGGTATATTACAAGCTATGTACAGAGTTTGGCAATAACAGAGAATAATCTAAAACAGCATGCACCATTAAGGATATTTAGAGAGAGCAATTTTTGTCATCCAATGTAATTTTTCAATTCATCAAATGAGCTGCAACAATATTATTTTTGCCTGGATAAAATAAAAATGCTGTATTATTTTGGCAGGCATATTCCTTTCTCCAAAGTAATCTGCGAAAATCTGGTAGCATTAAGTTTTTCATAACCCTTACAGGAATATTTTTCTATTTTTAACTAAAATATGATAGACTAATAGATTAAACAAATCCATAAACACATGCTTGCAGCTAATTTTACTGAGCTATTAACATTTAAATGAAAATATTCAAGTACAATACAGTACTTCATTGCAAATATACAAATTTTGAACAATAAAAAAAATTAAAATACATTTCCTGTACATATGTACAAGCTTAAAGGGAACCTGACATCAGAAATTGGCCTAATATACCAGTATGTTGTCAAGCAGCTAAGCAGGCTCTAGATAATGGTTCTTTGATGGCCTAGCTTGGTGTCATTATCCAGCAAATCAATTTTGAAGTAAGATGTAAGTTAGATGTATAAAGTCAAGGAGGCGGAGACTTTAACACTGAAGTAAGACTTTCCCTTCCTCTGAACACCTTCTCCCATGTGATTTACATCATGTGCCGGACTTCAGGAAATCTGGTGAATAATGTCCAAGGGCACAGAACCATCAATTACAGTAAAGGGAACATTCTAAGGCAGGGAGAGCTTGACTTCAGTGTTAAACTCTCTGCCTCTGACTTCATAAAACCAATTTACATCTCACTTCAAAGTTGATTTTCTGGATGATGGCACCACACCAAATCATGAAAGAAACATAGTCTAGAAGCTGCTCAGCTGCTTGACAACTTACTGCTAGTGGTTTACTATGCCAAATTCTGATGACCGGTTCCCTTTAAGCTTGTATTCATAAATACTTTCATAAGATATCAAGAAAGTGGTGCCAAAACCAATTTCCTACCACTATTAGCCGACATAGATAAAGGACTTTCCAATCTCTCCAAAGCCATATTATCTTGGTTCGGCAGAGTGGCTGCATATAAGATGACTATTCCTTCAAGGTTCCTTCACCCATTTAGAAAAATACCAATACAACTACCTAAGACCTTTTCCTCTGCTGCTAATGCTCAACTAAGAAGATTTATTTGGCAGAACAAATTACGCCAGGATTGCATTACATACACTTACCAGACATAAGCATACAGGCAGTCTTGGTATTCCTGACTTGCATGATTATTACATATCTGCAGTTACAGATAAAATGATACACTGGTGGCACAACTCCACTGATAAAGCCTGGGTAGTGCTTGAAACCTATTTAAATAAGAACTTAGGAACAGGATGATTGCAGTATTGTGGCATCTATCCCCCCTCATAATCTATTCAACAATATCTACCCCAGATTGGGCGCTAAACCAAATTGTGACTACAGTAAAACAGAATTACGCCCTCATACAATTTGACCAAATACCTTTATCTATTCTTAAACAGCACATTTCAGAAATCAAACTCACATCTTGGTGTAGCAATAAGAGTGGAGGGAAACTTCACGATAATCTATTAGATGCCAAATTCCTTCCATTCTCTGATTTAAAAGTACCACAGGAAATTTTTTCCTATCTTAAAATCAGACATTTTCTCCAACAAAACACGGACGCACAACCCTCGATCAACTGTTCCTTATTGAATTTACTAGATGATATTAATAGTATAAAGAAAGGCATATCCACAATCTACAAATTATTGAACACTAAGCATAAACTGGAAAAAAAACATCATACATAGTGAAAAGAATGGGGAAAATCCTTTGAACTAGCCCAGTGGTATAAAACATTTAAATTTACCCAATCCACATTCGCAAGTACAAGATACCAAGAGACGATTATCAAAACCCCTATGTGATGGTATTTCACGCCAACAACGCTGGCTTCAATATACCCTTCCTCTTCTGGAGAGGATGTGCTCTGTGCTGGAGAGGATGTGGTGCCAGAGGTACCACTTTGCATTTACTTTGGGGTTGCCCCCAAACCTCTGTGGAAGGCCACATTTAGTCTCATTAATGCTTTATCCAAAAAAAACTATGCAGAATACACCTCACCTTGCTCTGTTATTACTGGGAATGGATGGCTACTAAATTAGTGGTTTCTAGGCATTAGAAAGAGGTAACCCCTCCCCACTTTCAGGAAATTGTAGCTATCATGAATGCAATCTTGTCACTAAATAATAACAACCAAAGACACTTCTTAACGAAGTGGAAGCCGTGGCTGAATAGCTCAATCTGTACAGTAGGATAGTAACTTTAAAGAAATATTGGTCCCTGATAAAGAAGTATACATAACCATAGGGATCCATAACCATCAAGGATTAGAGGCGTAGGTGGACAAATTGAGATACAGCTAATAGCAAAATGACTTGGTCACTGGTTCTCTGTTTTTTTTTCTTGTATTCTATGGTTTGTCTCTTCTGTTTTCTTGAACTTGAACCTTTATGCCTACATTGCTTGCTTCTGGGGTACAGCAGTACAAACGGACAGGGCCCAGTTTAGGTTGCTACAGTACCCAGGAAAGTGGTGCCGAACATTTAATAGATGTATATTGGTAAGTTACTTAATATCCTTCCCCTTACACTTACACACATTACAAACACCATTAAATAAAGTAGTGAACCCCTTTAAAGTAAATAGGAAATGTTACGGTACTGCTATCTCCTAGAAGGACCTTTCATCACATTATACCACTGTATAATGGGATTTATTTTTATGTTAATTTGTTTCCTTTGTGATAATTTCCATAGTGGAGTGTTTTTAATTTAATTTATTTTTATGAGGAGTTGTACATGTAGCATCCTTGTTGTACCTTTCCATTTGCATTGCTTTGCTTGCAGATGTATATACCGTATGTAGGTAGATCATTCCTTGATCCAAGAATCTTGGCAGCTCTGGGCATTGTCCACCTATCTGGGTAACAAGAAACACAAATAAATGGTGGTGACATGCCATCTATGAGATTGCACAACATGTGATGGGGTTAGATATTATACAGTATGTATCCTATTATTTTCCCCGCATGTTACCTGAAAGCAGTTCTTTAATAAAACATGCCTTCATTTTCCATGGTTCACAAAGGGTATAAAGAACTGAGGAATAAGTGAAAACATATGACATTCAATAAAAATAAATTGCGTGTAAGATGACAATATCTATTATGTGAAACGAGGAATTACATCTGAACATCAGTAACAAATGAAAAATAAAATCTACTTGAACTGTACATACAATACTGATACATTGTGCAGCTTGCATTGAATTCTAAGGTCATGTTAGCAGGGATGTATGGCTAAGGGGTATTTATTAAAAAGAAAAAATACTGTAGGCATGTTTTATTTGATTTCTTATGTGGATTTCATCAGGTTGGATACTAAGAATAATAAAAATGTTACTAGTAAAACTACAATTGTATATACAGTGCATATGCAGAAACGTAGAATTATTTAGAAATATCTATAAAAAAACCTCAATCCTTATTTACGGAAAGAAATACATTTTCAACCAATAGTGGTCCAACTTCTGTAACTACCACCGTACGTAAAAACTTGGGCTACCTGTACCTTCATAGAAATATACGTTGAGACCAGCTTCATACAACGTAGAATATTTATTTCATTGTTCCATAGGAAACAATGATGATCATGCCATGATGAAAGAATTCTCTGAAACACTAAGGCTGCATTCACACGGACATGTATTTCTCCAGTCCTGTATCTACAGGCTGTATTTCTGTATAAATATGTGACGTTTTTCATCCGTATGCAGCACGTATTTAACCCGTATTTTATACATGCCCATAGACTTTTAGGGCATACAGAACTGAAATACGGGAGAAAATAGGACATGCTCTATATTTTTATACGGCCAGTATACGGTCCGTACACTCCAGTGTCAAAAACGGCAATATAAATGGTTGGACGTATTGTCCATTGAAATGAATGTGGCCGTATGTAACCCGTAAAAAAACGGTACGTATACGGCCGTTTTTATACGTCCGTGTGAATGTAGCCTAAGACAATAACCTTGTGTGTATCTTCCACTATACATGTTCAATGTTTCCTATGGATTTTTAAAAAGATTAAATACATTTTCTATGTTTTATGGATTTTCCTGGACTGTTGTATTTCTATGGTATGGACTTGGAATAAAGTTTTCCATGCTCCAACACGCCAGACATTACCGCATAGCCTTCAGGTGAGCTGACGTTCCCTCCTGTATGTACCTGTACCATCAGGAATGAATTGTGTTCAGGTTCACTGGCCGCTCCATTCTCTACTATAGTCATGTACTTGTATGAAATCATTTAAAATACAAGTAACGTTGCAAGAATTCTGCTAAATATCTTCTGTGGAAGAATCATTACTGCAGTCAGAAATATTGTTGAATATTGAGCTGTTCTATATTTGGTCAAGCTAGCACAAGATGTATGGCTGTATTATGCAAAACGGTCACTGCTCAATTATGATATGCTTGATCTATGAGCTTGTCAATTTTTGTCACCTGTTTTCTTGTAAGAATCATGAATATGCTTCCTGCTTTCCTGAAAAATATGCAGTTTGCTTCTTAATCCATGTCAAGTATTTGAGAAAGGAAGATCAATGTGTAGTAGGTGTATGCAAACTGTAAGGATTTTATTAGCGCACAAAAGTTAGGGTTAAAGGGAACCAGTCATCAGCAATTGGCCTAATAAGCCACTACCACTATATTGTCGTAATACCATCTGTTTCTTTCATGGCCTATTGTGGTGGCATCATCCAGAAAACCAACTTGTGAGATGTAAATTGGTTGTGTAAAGTCAAGGACGAGGAGAGTTTAACACTGTAGTCAAGGTGGGGAAATCTAACTACCTCCTCCATTGTGATTGACAGCGGACTTCAGGAGATCTGATTAGTGATGTCTCTGGATACAGGATCATCAATTACAGTGAAGGGGTCTTTCTGAGGAAAAGAGAGCTTGACTTCAGTGTTAGAATCCCCACCTCCTTGACTTTAAACAACCAATTTACATCTCACTTCAAAGTTGATTTTCTGGATGATGCCACCACACTGGGTCATGAAAGAAACACAATCTGGAAGGTTTTCAGCTGTTTGGCAACATCTTGGTAGTGTTCCCTTAAAAGGAACATGTGACCATCTTCTACCCCACCAAACTACTAGCCTGTCAGAGTATGAAATGTTTGTTCTAGCATACTCTCTTTTATGTGATATCACATGAAAATGAACAGCAGAGATCCACGAGTTGTGGAGAGTTATATTAGGGAGTAACACAATGTGTTATATTTGGGAGCAACACAAACAAAATACGTATGTAATTTCACCTGACGAAGGCTCCGGCTCGGAGCCGAAACGCCTTGTGTTGTACCAACCAAATAAAGTAATTTTACGGATATAATACCTTGATTACATTCCTGAGTGAAGCAGCGCCAATCTCATCGAGACTACAACTCGTGGATCTCTGTTATACAGTCGGATCCGCCACCCTGGATAAGCGGACCTCCTTGTCTCATGGGCAGTAGCTCCTCTCTTCACCAGCACGTATATGACATGCCTTTCATACAAATATACCAGGTGAGAGTTACTCTCTAATATACATCTCCTTGTAATAAGATCTCACTTGGGTCCTCTGCACTTTTTGTTTCTTCTCTCTATATTGGTTCTGTTGCTGTACACCCATGGAGCATCACGGTACCCTACTTATCGCCAGTCCTTCTACATATGAAAATGAACAGAAAACTATAATTTTTTACCAGAGAAAAGACAGGCTGAGAGGCTGGAGAGGGAGGAAAACTGTAGACACCTATATCATGGCCCTATTGTAGATAGAACCACAATCCTGGTATCAGATTAAAGAAGAGAAAAGGTATACATTGGATCTTTGGACAGCTCTTACTTCTCTACATAGCCAGATCCTTTCTGTTATCTCCAATCACGGCAGGTCATGATGGGTGTCATTTTATAATATAGCACACCTGAGCTTTATTATGGTTCTGGGAGCTACAGAACCAGAGATATGGCCAGATATCAATCCCCCACCAATCTGATATGAATGGGTCTACAATATTTTGGATCTAAAAATACCCCCAAAACTTAAAACCTGAAGTGAAAGGGAACCATATCACCTAAAAAGTACAATTATATTGAGGATTAGCTGAGTAGATAGGTAACAACTAAACTTGCCCCTTATTCATGTTCAGTTTTTCTTTACTGCTTCTGTTATGGAGTTTCTCACCATAGATATATTAAAAAATATATGACAAGTTATACTGAATTTTCAATAAATGAACTGCATTTTTACTTGGGATATATCATTGGGAGAGGTGTAGCACCAGGTTTATTGATCCTGATTAGAGATGAGCGAACATACTCGTCCGAGCTTGATGCTCGATCGAGTAGTCAGCCCCCTGCCCAGGACCCTGCCACAAAAACCCCATCGTTGCCTCCACGATCCTCCACAGCATCCACCAGCGTTCAGCTCTCCATTTTAACACATGGGCCAGGCATGGCACATGTGTTAAATCTGATAGTTCAGCGTTTCCTCAAGACATACCCCAATCTGTCTGATTTGCTCACGAAGGTGCGCCGCATCTGTGCGCATTTCAGGAAGTCCAGCACAGATGCTGCCACTCTCAGGGCAGCGCAGCGCCGCCTCCAACTGCCCGCTCACTGACTGTTGTGCGACGTGCCCACGAGGTGGAATTCAACACTGACCATGGTCTCGAATAACGAGTACCCGAGCATTTTAGTGCTCGCTCATCTCTAATCCTGATGCAAAATTTAAGTTTATGCCTCTTTTTTAAAATTTAAATAAAACATTTTAAAAAGTCTCCTTGCTTTACCATTTGTCTGCAAAATTATATGCAGGTTCTTATAAAATAATTCTTAAAGTTTTAGAGTAGTATGTGTGAATTTGAATAACTGTTTTTTTATTTGTGTATCCTACATAAATACATAAATTTTGATGAACAGTATATTATATTTTTCTTTCTGTACATACCAAACCAGCTGTAATATCAATGTAAGTGTATCAAGCCCTGGTCTATGCCTTAATTTCCATTTAGTTTCAAATTATTTGCAAGTGCCTGTTTCAACATCCATGTTTCATATATATAATAGTCATCCACCTTTCCTTGTAATATATCTGGCTATTCTCTATGGAGGGAGGAGGGGCCACCTCCTCCTCTCCAGCACACGGCGGTATGTCCGCACGGCGGGCATACCGCGTGTGAATGTACCCTAATAGAAGGTGCAAAATTATACTAAAAAGACTTATACTACAACATATTTATCATCCAGTTTCATATATCGCGAGGTTGGATGATACCTAGTGCAGTATAAGTCTGTCCATCTCTGTTTACGCTGTCTAATGTTGAATGCTTCTGATAAATCTGCCCCAACGTGTCTTGGGTTCTGTAGTATTCTTTCTATTTTAATGAAAGGCGGGCCCCAAAAAAGATTTTCTCTGGTGGGCCCAAGGTACTCCAGTCCGACACTGGATGTAGTGACCACTTCTCCAGTGCCCTGACCAGACAGAGTTTTCAGCATGAGTTCGAGGACATTAAGCAGTGGAATGACATTATTCATCCTGCTGTCCTAGCGACTGACAAATAATGTGGCCTCTTCAAAGGGTCCGAGCAAACGGCAGGTGTCATGCATCAGCTGCCAGTGGCTGACATCAAAGTTACACAAGGGAGTACTCCGGTCCACTTGCATCATCAAAAAAAAATCATTAACCCCTTAACGCTCTGCGCCGTAGCTCTACGGCACAGAGGTATAGGGAATGTATGAAGAGGGCTCAGGGGCTGAGTCCTCTTCATACAAGGGTGGGGGTTGTTGCATATTGCATCAAATCCCCACCGCTATTAACCCTTTCATTGCCGCCGACAAAGTCGCCGGCGGCATTTAAAAGACTGCGGCGCGTGGGCGCCGCCATCTTTATTACGATTGTTGCTCCCCCGAACGTCATCAGGGGGGCGGCGATCGGTTGCCATGGAAGCCTTGGGTCTTCTTTTGACCCGAGGCTACCTGGCTTCTGCAGATTCGTTACAATGAATTGTAATGAATGAGCTGCAAAAATGCCATATACTGCAATACAGCAGTATTGCGGTATAAGGTAGGAGCGATCTGACCGTCTAGAAAGCAGCGCCACCTGGTGGACGGCAGAGGCACTACCTTAGTGAATCCCGGCCAGACCCGAATCCATCGCAGAGAACGCGCCGCTGGATCGCGAACGGACCGGGTAAGTAAATCTGCCCCATTAGGTATTGCCGCATCCCAAAATGCCCGATCTATCAAAATATAAAAACGGTTACGGCCGCCGAGACGGGAAATGGCACCCAAATGTCCGAAATGCGACTTTTACACCTTTTTACATCACATAAAAAATGAAATTAAAAATGATTCCAAATGTCACACAGTCCTAAAAAACTGGAGTTAGCGATGAAAAACGTTGTCTTATTTCGCAAAAAATGACACCTCACAGCTCCGTTGCACACAGTATTATTTGCGTCAGAAGATGGCACAAAAAAAGTTTTCTTTTGGTTACACATTCATTTAATTTTTGAAAATGTATAAAACACAATAAAAACCTGTATAATTGGTATCACCGCAATCGTACCAACCAGGAATAAAGCTGAAGTGTTATTTGGAGCGACACAGTCAAAGTCGTAAAACTGAGCCACAAGAATGTGACGCGCGTGCTGTTTTTTTAAATTTTTCCACATTTGGAATTTTTTTCAGCTTCGCAGTGCATGGCTTGTTAAATACTAATTATGGGAAAGTAAAATTAGTTAGCACAAAATTAAGCCCTCACACAGCCTGTTACACGTAAAAATTAAAAAGTTATGGATTTTGAAGGTGGAGAGCGAGAAATCGCGAAAAAACCCGCGTCCTAAGGGTTAATGCTTTTCGGTCTTCAACAGGTTAGTTCTAACATATGGAGGCTGGAATTCCAAAGGGGTGGAAATATTGCATAACAGACTATGTTGGGGGAGGCTGTTCTGCCACTGCAACTTGAGGAGGGTGTGCTTGGCTTTGTAAGAATGGCTTAAGTGCATGCACAGTTTCCTGGCCATTTTTATAACGTCTTGCAGATTGGTGGAAGACTTGACAAATAACCAGATTGTGCACATGTGCCATGCAGGGAGCATGGGCCATCCCTCCTCGGACACCATGTTCCTCCCAATGTCTGTCACCATGGTTCCGATTTTCAGTTGTCATGGAGAAAGTCACATATTGATTTCTTCTTACACGACACGGAGCAGTTCCTCCCCTGTGTGACTTCATTCGCCCAGGCAAACCAGATGTAGAACTGCGTGACACCACTGTGCCCTGAACATTTGGTATGATGGAGCAACACTTAGACTTGTGGACACGGAGGTGGTTATGGAGAAGGAGGAGAAGGCGGCTGACACTGGCGCATGAGCGGCAGTTTGACAATGTGGAGGAGAAAGTGGCGTCTCTTGTTCAAGTTGTTGGTGTGGCTGGGCAGGAAGCACATTCACCCAGTGGGCCGTAAAGGACATGTACTGGCCCTGACCAGCTCCACACGTCAGCGCTGGTGTGCACCTTGGAAGAAACTGATAAGCTCAAGGAATGGAACTATCCACCTCGGTTCGGCACAAGCCATTAGTTCTCTGAAGGGTTCAGAGTCCACAGCTTGGAAAGGGAGGGACTGCAGTAGCAACAACCTGGACAGGAGCACGGTCAGATTCTGCACCTTAGGATGGCTGGACGCATACATTTGTCTCTTTGTAATCGCCTCATGTAACCACTGCTGACACCATGCATAGCGAGGAGCAGGAGCATCTGGACCGGGAGATGATTTCAAAGATAGAGGTGCTGGAGCCTTGACTGGCTGTAATGGCATGTGTTGCACTAGGTGCTGCTGCTGTTGCTGCGGCGACAGGATGAACCTCCATATCTGTTCCATGTTTCTCCTCGGTCATTGGATTGTGACCATGCATGTGTTGGCGCAGGGCTTTGGTGCCATTAGCTCCCTGGTCATGATTTACTTTGTGCCCACAGATTCTACATGTACACATGCTCGGCTTCTCTGGTGTCTTAACAAAAAACTGCCAAACCGCCAAGGTGGTGATTTTGCTGCTAACACTCTGCACTTAGTGACTACTAATGCTGCTGCCAAACAAGCCCCTGTGCCACTGCTTACTTGGACCTGTGGCTATTTGGCTCCTGTCCTTGCACTGCTGCCACCCTGCTGACCCATGGCCACAGTAGCGGCTTGCTGCCTGCTTTGCTGCCTGACACACAAGCTGACACCCTCTTCTACTGATGATGATGATGATGATGAATCCCTGGCTTCACCTGGCTCCCAAGTGTGATGGGCTACATCATCATCCATTTGTGTTTCCCTGTCTCTGCTATTCTCCTCCACGCTCTCAGTATGCACAGCCCGACTTCTTGCAAGTACAACATAACCTCTCTTGGCACTCTCCACATCTCTAATTTCCAGCTTAATGCACAAAGCAGCGGATGTCTGCCCCACCTCTTCACTGCCAAGCAGCTGCTGACTGTCCTCAAGGAGTTTGTCCTCACTGTATAGTGGCGCTGAGCCCAGACCACCTAGTAGATCTCTGGATGAGTAAAATGAACAGGACAGAGGTTGATTGAGAACAGGTGAGTGCCACTGACCTGCTCCCGGGCCATGCCAACTAAGGGTTGTATTTGCCAAACCCACGGATTATTGGCTGGGGTAGTCAGATGTCATCTGGGAGGTAGGGGATGACCTTGACAACCAATGGGTTGTTTATAAACACACTGCGGCTATATGACAATGGCAGATTTGGCCTCACACAGTCACCCCTGCCATGATGTCCCCTTACTGTGCTTTGACCTATGCCTGCTCCACCTGCCACCTCTATGTCTGACATATTGGTTAATCAACTATGTTGATTTGACATGGATCTACTTTACCTACCAAATTTGTAGTATACAGAAGCACAAGAACTGACAACCTGGAAAAGGAGCAGAAATCACTAGCAGAAGAACTGCTATTTGGGCTGTACAGATCCCCCAAAAAGGACAACCTGGGATTGGAGCAGAAATCACTACAGAAAGTATGTGTATTTTAAACAGAATTCTTCCTATTCATTTCAGCAACGAAAAAAGAACTGCTATTTGGGGTATACAGATCCCCCACAATGTACACCCTGGGATTGGAGCAAAAATCACTACAGAAAGTATGTAGATTTTACACAGAACTCTTCCTATTCACTTCATTAACAAAATAGGACTGCTATTTGGGGTATACAGATCCCCCAAAGTGTTCACCCTGGGATTGGAGCAGAAATCAATACAGAAAGTATGTGGATTTTACACAGAATTCTTCCTATTCACTTCAGCAACAAAAAAGAACTGCTATTTGGGGTATACAGATCCCACAAAATGGACACCCTGGGATTGGAGCAGAAATCACTACAGAAAGTATGTGGATTTTACACAGAATTCTTCTTATCCACTTCAGCAACAAAAAAGAACTGCTATTTGGGGTATACACATCCCCAAAAACGGATATGATGAATTGAAGTTTTCCTGAAATTCAAACCGAATTACGATTCGTTAGAATCGATTCGCCCATCTCTATTTATAACTTTATTACAGCTGTAAATGGCTGAATCCCTGGGATGAACAGTAAAGCTTGTGTAATGGAAAGACATTGTAGCTCTCAAAACAGGCATTTCATTATTATGAGTGAAACATGTCTGGATGGAAAATCTATTTGGAACTGGGCTAGGCCAGGCAGGGAAGTTGAATGGCTATGGATAGCTTGCATAAATAGCATACTAGGAAACCGGTGTGTGAATAAGTCCTAGTATAAATAGCATACTAGGAAACCGGTGTGCTCACCGGTGCGTGAACATTTGTTAAAAGCATTTTGATTTGTAGTTTTGTTGTTTTTTAGAGAAATACCTACTTGCAAAATTTTTGTATTAAAGTTCATTAATAACTTAAATGTGTATTTTCTGGACTATATGACGCACTTTTTTTCCCCAGAAGATGGGGAAAAAACAGTGGTGCGTCTTATAGTCCGGATGTAGCTGGAGGGAATGGAGGGCACCCGGCTGCGTTCTGCCAGCTAATGCTGGCAGTAAGCGCAGCCCTTCACAGTGAAGCGCAGCGGCTGTACTGAGTGCCGCTGCGCTTCTCTCCTCCTCTCAGCCCTCCACTGCTGGAGGGAATGGATGGCAGCACCCATGCGCTCTGCCGTCCACAGGGCACTGATATACAGGAGCTTTGTGGCAGAGCAGGAGCGCAGCAGTGGAGAGAGAGGGGGAGGAGAAAGGCACGGACTCTGTGGCCAATCCCCGCTCGGCTTGTAAGTAGCCCGGGAGGTTCAGAGGGAATAGAGAACATGAAGGCTGCCGGCAACTTGAGAAGAGGAACCTATACAGAGCTGTGTGCAGTGTCTGACCTGTAACTTCTCACAGGATCAGATAAGTGATAAGTGCTCCCTTCCCCCGGGTCTCTGCTCTCACACTCTTAACCCCTTGTTGCCTGGTATGTAGTGGCTGCTGTCTTGTAAAGGTACTTTATCCCACAGACCAACTCTTGTGGCCATTGTACAAGGACTGTCACCTCCTGTGTCCCCTCCTCCTCATAGATTGTAAGCTCTTGTGGCCATTGTACAAGGACTGTCATCTCCTGTGTCCTCCTCCTCATAGATTGTAAGCTCTTGTGACCATTGTACAAGGACTGTCACCTCCTGTGTCCCCTCCTCCTCATAGATTGTAAGCTCTTGTGACCATTGTACAAGCATTGTCACCTCCTGTGTACCCTCCTCATAGATTGTAAGCTCTTGTGACCACTGTACAAGCACTGTCATCTCCTGTGTCCCCTCCCCATAGATTGTAAGCTCTTGTGGTTATTTTACAAGCACTGTCACCTCCTCTGCCCCCCCCCTCCTCATAGATTGTAAGCTCTTGTGACCATTGTCACATATATTCATACCTATGCAGCCCTGGTAACTCTTGAGACCCCCTGAATACATGCCAACATAATTCTATCTAAAGATAGATGGCGGTGCCGGGGAGAGGAGGAGGGGGTGACCACTGCTTGCCCCTGCCCCTCTCCAAAGAGAAACATGGCTGCACTGCACCGCCCAGTTACTTTACTGTTACTTTATTAAATATTTTAGCATACTATTTGGGGAAAAAAACATTTTTTCTTATTTCTTCTTTTTTAAAACCTTGGTGCGTCTTATGGTCCAGTGCGTCTTATAGTCTGAAAAATACGGTAAATAATTACATTTTTTGTGGGGTTCTGTGCTGCAACCTTAATAAGAGAAGTAAAACAAAGCATAAAATACTTATTTTACTATATATACAGAATAGAAAACAACTTGATTGTCCAAATATCCACAATGTCTTTATAGACAGGAATGTAAAGGATTCATAAATAGGACAAACAAGTAAAGCAGCTATACACTGAGACAAAGACATGTTCCAACTCTCAGGAGCCACTAAAGCAATTAGACTTTATCATTCATCTTCACCATCCCAAAATCTCATTACTAGACTGAACAGAAATGTTTGTGCTGTAAATATTGCAGGTTGCATCTAATGCGATCAAAAGGCTGTTCTCAAAATGACAGTGGACCCTACTTGTCCTTGACTTTACATACTCCAAAGTTTTGTGTTTCTTCTTATTTTCTTTTGTGTAACTGGGGAATCCCATCAGATCAAAACACAAGCCTCGTGTTTAGACTTTGAAAAAGTATTCCTATCAGAATAGATATTTATATATTTAGTTATAAATTATTTGTAGCTCTAAAACCTTGTTACTCTCTGCCATTTATGTGAATGGAGAAAAATCAATACAAACATATCATTTATATATATATTTTGCTATATACTGATTTAGGAGCATTACATCTTTATATGTATTTCATTCACGAAAAGTACTTTTGTGTAAGCTGACTAGCAAAATATTGTCGCATTAAATGACTCTCTATGCAATTCTTGACTAAACAATATGCAAACAAAATATCTTACTTGTATAAATAATTCACTCAAATATTATTTAATTATTGTTAATTACATCATTTAAATAAAGCACAGATATTAGTGGTAATAGTTTATGACTGTATACGCCTGAGTACAAAGCAGTATATATTACTGTTTGTTAACGCACAATACAAAAAAATGAATTTCCATCTTCATATGGAACTTGTTGAGGGGAGTTTTTTTTAAGTATACATGTGGAGGTGAGCTCAACCGATTGAATTAAATCTTCACTGGGCTAGACCTTGATTTGGACACATTACCCTTCAAACAAAAATTTTGGCTTTGTCTCAATTCTGTAAATATATGTCCTGATAATGGCCTTTCATGCTTTTTTGCTGTGACACGTTAGTTTTACTTTGTTTTTATACATTTTTGTTTTATTTATTTTTTTATACAATTTATGTATTTATTAACTCTTTTTATTGATTTATTTATTTTGCTGGGAGACATTTGGTTATTTCCTTATAATCAAAACATCTGGATTTACCCTGGATGTGTCCAGAAGAGCTCTCTGATGAATAGGAATTTGGGAGTTGCATTCTTATATGGGATATGTGATTTTGAGTGTGGGTATGTATGTGCATATGCAAATGTTGCGGTATGTGTATATGGATGTCATGAAATGATAGTTGGGTAGAGTGGTGTCTGTATGTGTTGAAATGTTCTTGATGATTATCACACACATATTTGTTATTATCACCCTTATAGTCACACATATGTTATCTACCATTATCATCATTAGTTTCATATACACATTTATTTTAAATATTTATGATGGTCTTTATACTTATAGTGCCATCATGTTCTGTAGTTCTCTATGCACACACATTATTCACATAGTGCTATCATCCCCATTAGCACTTTATGTTATTTTTAACTTCTCACCTTGTTATCATACTTCTTTTTTAATTTTTTTCACCTTTTACATTGTTTCACTCATTTCACAATATTGATCTACATAATTGCATGCATACAACAATTATTTTTGTATTTTATTTCACATTACTGCATTGTGACATCTGAAATTGTATGCACTTATACATATATGTGCTATCTTTATCATAACTGACAAGGTGTTTTCTTGTGTATTTAGTTCCTGCACCCTAATTTCCCTAATTGGCACTTAATGATATGTGAGCTGAGATCTCCAGGTCCATCAAAACATGTGGGGAATACCGCTGACATGTTGAATTTATTGGACGGTATGGATTGACTGGCATCATTGTGGCCGAGTTTGTTGCCTCCAACTCTGACCTACTTTGTGTTCCGGTCACTCTGTACTCGCGCTTCATGTATCCACTACTGCGCCATAGACACAGATTAGACGGATGTTAATATTGAACCTATGCTGTGCAATTGGTGGATCTCACTACTTAATCAAGCTGTATGCTGTCTCGCATCACCCTTTGATAAAGACCAGGCGGTTGAAATGCATGTCGGGGCTGTCCATGTTATAGCAGCTTCCCATGTGCAGGTATATTTAAATAAGTTTGCAATACTGAATACTATATTTGCAATGTTCTAGTTATATGCCCCATTTCACTGGTATAATTTGTAATCCAGGTGCGACTGGTCTATGCTGAGGAATTTGGCTTTTACTTACTCAGCATTTAGCATTTTTTATGATATATTGTGATGGGGTTAATAAGGTAGCTGTTTTTGTAATGTCTTCTCTATTACTATGGTGCCCACTTTTGGAGTTATACCATATATATGTATGTAAAAGTATATGGACACTACCTGGATTCTCTGTATATTTTGTGTTCCTCTTTCTAAAGACACTTTCTGTGTATATTATTTTTATATATGATATTTAACAAAGGAAAACATTTTAATCTACTCTTATTGTGGGACACAATCTTCTCTCTTTTTTCTTTTTTTATGTGTACTTTTACTATAGTCTCTGCAGGTTTTCCAGTGTAGACTATATTAAAGAGGCTGACTGAGTTGGTCATACCCCAAACTAACCTACTTTCCACCCTGGCACCTGTCAAAGTATCATGCTGGCATAAATGTCAACATAAATCTCTTTTTGGCGGAGAAAACTGGTAGACAAGGCAATGCAAATTCTACATTTGTGTGCCATCATACTCTATGCCATGTCAGGATTCAGGGGTAGTGAACATCTGGGAGCAGAGGCACCGGTTTTCACCAGAGCCCGCCACAATGCGGGTTGGACTTGCTGCGATGGGATACCACCAGGTCCCTCCACAGGCGTGACTTTGCTTACGGTGGTGGCCAAGGCAAGGTACAGAATCGTGAGGCAGATGCAGAGTTGTGGTCAGGCTGGAGGTCAGGACAGGCGGCACAGGAGCGGAGTCAGGGACAAGGCAAAAGGTCAGGACAGGCGGCAGAGAATAAAAGTCAGGAACGCAATCGAGGTCACAACAGATAATCAGAATAACTTCAGGAACAAACACAGGAATGCTTTCTCAGAGGCACGAGGCACGAGACCTGGAACATGGAGCACCCGTGACATGCCAAATACTGCCTGGCATAGAAATTTGCTTTAATTTGCGCCTGTTCCAGCCAAACCCCCTTCTAACCCACTTTGTGTAAAGGTGGTGCAAGGAGGGAAATAATCCCAATTACTTGTGCCCCCGTATGCCTCCTGTGGCTGTTTGCTTACAGTTTTAATGACATAATAAGAACAAGAAGAATTTTAGTTGGTGCGTATTAATTTTTTCTTTCTACTCCACTGATGAATGTCACAATTTTTTCTAATTCAGATGAGCACCACTGGTTTGTTTGTGCAATCATCTCATGCTGACATAAAAATTAAAGGGTCATCTGATAAGAGAGATGCCATTGGTGACTCTCTATTCTGTACTTTATTGACTTTAGCAAAAAATAGTCTTGCTTAAAAGTTCCTGCATCTTATAGTAATGGAGATCAGGTGAAGTGCTGATAAAGCATCTTACAAGATCTCCATTAGAGCATTTTCTCTGCACTGCTATGTCCCTCTAATAGCATCCCCACAGTAATGTAGAAGGACCTTGTCTGATGTCATCAGGCCATGTGTCTCTAGTCACATGATCCATAAATAAGAGGTTGATTTCATGGGATGAGCTACCGCAGCCCTGCAGCTGCACAGATAGATTGTGAGTACATATCTGTAGGGTCTCGGTCTCAGTAGAAGATGAGAACAGGCTATTCTGGGGGGGGGGTTTATAGAGGGGAAAAAGTGCGGATTGGGGTGGGGGAGTGATAAATTATAAGTTGTGAGCTGATTCTCATTATGTATGTATGGGGAGGTGGGGGAGTCAAACTGAGTAGATGGGGTTTGTAGGAGTTTAGTAATGATAAAAGGTAATAATGTGAGGAGGATTAATTTAGTAGAGCTGTGTGTGCAAATGTAGCTCTCTCTGCGTGCGCGTTGCTGAGTGGTTTGAGTGGATGGTATAGCAGAGATGTTGGTGGCAAATATATATATATTTATTTTTGGTGTCTAAATTTGAGATGCATCTTATAGTAAGGTGTGTCTTATAGTATGAAAAATATAGTAAATCACCCCCATAAACTTTAACATTCTTGAAGTATTCTATGATAAACCCATAGGGCAGCAGTGTTAACTTAATAAAAATGTTCCTTAATTACAAATATGTTTATTTTATTTATTCATAAATTGATATAGTAAATATTTAAAATTAATATAGTAAATATTAATATAAGTAAACTTAGCTTAAGGTTGTCATAAAGTGAAAAAATTTTAAGCATTTTCACAATACAATCTGTTATAAAAACGACCTGTCCATCTTATTGACGGTTTCCTAATGACAAATAAGATTATTTTCAGCAAAGAATTCACTGAGAAACTTGTCTATTTTAGTAGGTACCTTCAGCTTCTATATTTAAAACTTTGTTTTAAATAGACATTTCTAAATAAAATGCCAACTGGTCCAACTGCCCCTTATGAATTGGTGTTTCCTTGCACACTCAACACTCATTAGATATTGCTGGTGCATACAGGTCCATACTTCCTACTACTGACATAAAGTTGTTGATTTATTCGTCGATTTCGACAAGGAAGAACAAAAAAGAGAGCACAGTTCTGAGAAAAGTGGTGCAAGGATTTATTATGTTACAGTATTTACAGCAACATGCATGTCAGGTGAGGCAATAAGTCATCTTAGAGGGAAACCATTAAAAGCCTATTAAGAACATGTAATAGCAGATATAATAATAAAAGACAATTTTTTATTCATAAAATTTGAATCTTTTTACATTTTAAATAAGTAAAAATATGATAAATCTTTAAATTTTCAGCAAAGTAAAACTGTATAAATGTCTGAATCTTTACAAATCAGGCTCTGTCAGAAGAAATTTGACATTTGACATCTGTAGCAAGAACAGCTTCTCCTGAGACATTACAGGCTTGCAGATCAGTGACAGGTCAAAAAATGTCACTCTTATCTTTTTAATGTCCAAGAATGGGGATGGTGGTTGTACATTAAGAAACTGAATTTATAAGCTCCATGGGATATTGTGGGAAATACAGTAGCCAATCTAACTGATGGTAATATGTGACACTGAGGAATATATGACATATTTACATATATATTTTTGATTATTTTTCTTCTTCTGCGGTCTTCTTTTTGTTAACCACACCCAATGCTGAATCAGTATAAACCCAGTATTTCCATTACTATTGAGCATATGACATGGAGTATAACAAACAGTGTATAAATAAGGATTATGAGCATCCAGATTTAAACCTATCCTTAATGTAGGTAGGGGGTTAGGATAAAGTATATGTTTTTCAATCTAGAGATGAGCAGAACCAAACGGCAAAGTTTGTGTTGGTACCCAACTTTGCCAGTATGGATATTCTGCCTCAACCCCCCGCAGGTAACACCCATGATTGCAGGCATTAACTGTTTAAATGCCAAAAAGGTGGCATGTATTGGCACCATTGTACTGGTGTGCATGGGCCTTATTGGTTTAAATATCAGTGGTGACTTTGTGGCGGCATTTAAACAGTTAACACTGGCAATTAGTGTTGGCATCAAATGTTGGTGTTACTGGGGACATTGAACAGGATTTTTAAATTCGGTCCGCTCATCCCTAGCTCCATCAATCTTTGTTCTTCAACAATTGCTGAAATAACAGCTTTTGAATTATGAATTGTTCTAGGAGTTTTTTTCTAATTATAGCTATGGTCTTCATTATCCAAAATCAACTATGGGAGATGACATTTAAACAGTGATATGACGATGGTTTTCTGAAACGGATTAAAACTTTATGTGCTTTTTAGACTGAATGATGTTGTCCACTTTGGGAAGAATTGAGTGTAAAGGAGCCACTAAATGATATCCTGTGAAATTGGTGGCTAAAGCAATCACTATTCTATAGGAAGACAAGCCAGTAGTTATGCATGGGAGTTTTATATTTTTTTAGAGATGTACCAAACACAAAATGTTTCTAAGAGATGTTTGAGATTTTATGAATTTTAGTTTTTAATTCCATGTAACATTTGGGATGTCCTCATTTTCAGTGGTATTGGGGCCAGTCCCTTAAAGTCACCAGTGTTTGTTATCATAGTAATTAAATACTTCTTTCTAGTTAGAGTTGAGATGGAGGTCTACGTAAAGCAGAATATAAAATCGGTAAGGTAGAACTCTAGGAGTAGCTGGGGAAGTCACAACAGGACTTGATGTATATGAAACTGATTTTCTCCCTGTTAAAGGAAATTTACCATGAAAATCAATGGATGGATGTTAGTAGCAGCTGGACTTTGTGTGTCCTTATTCACTTCCGACTCTAAGTGCCACAAAGATGCAAATGGGGAATAGTTCTGTTTGTTTGTCCCAAGCATTGCTGCTTTTACTGCATGGGGTAAAAAAAGAATTTGAGTTTTTCACAACTCTTTATGAAGTTGTTTGCTGCTTAAAGGAAACCTACCATATCGAATCTACCTTTTCAGGGCTAATCCTTGAGCGGCCGCTGAGTTTTGTTGCCCTAATATGCAAAAATTGAGGCTACTGGGGCATGGAGTAGCCAGAGCCTCTTTCAAACCTCCTGATATGTCATCTTCAGCAAGCAGATCTTGGTAGCTGCATGCACTCATCAGTGCTCTGCATAGACTCTCTATGCAGAGACTGTGGCGGCTCGTACTCGGCTGCAGAGCCAGAGCTATTGAGCATGCGCAGTAGCTCTGGCTTCGGAGCCGAGTCAGTGCAGCTGCCAGCTATGCATAGAGAGTTTATGCAGAGCGGAGACAAGTGCACACAGCTACCAGGAGCTGCGAGCTTAAAATGACATAGTAGGAGGATTGAAAGAGGCTACTGGGGTATGGATTATCCACGCTGTGTAGCCCCAGCTCTGGCTACTCCACGTCCCAGAATCCTCTTTCTCAAATTTGCATATGAGGGCAATAAAAATTTTCCAAACTCAGCCACTCAAGGATTAGCCCTAAAAAGGGCTATGATTGCATTTATTAGCTGAACCTACCACCGGATCTACTTTAATAGGTAGATCCGAGATGATAGGTTTCCTTTACTGCTAAGTACCCCAAGACTACCACCTCCTGTAGATTACCAAGTCCTGTAAACTACCACCTCCTGTAGATTACCACCTCCTGTAAACTACCACCTCCTGTTTGGCCTCCCTATTTGTCTACCATCAAGTCAAAGAGAACTATTTATGTGCCATTTTAATAATTATTCCTTCATGTTCTGAGAGAATTCTCATTGCATAATTCATTGTGCAAAATACATTTACATGACATAAATAAATATAAATCTACAAAAGTAAATCTTTGTAAAACTACAACCATTGATGAGGTTATGGCTATTACATGTTTTGTGCAGAAATAACATCATAACATGTAATTTTTTTGCAAGTCATTTTAGGATAAAATATATAAACGAGATACATTTTAACAAAGTAAAACCAAGGGAAACCAAAATATGTCCTACTCCTGATGCATTCTGCTTCACACTTCAATGGATAAAATCAAATTGTGAGATGGAAAATACACATGAAAGAAAGTCATTAACTTAGCAGGACCTGTCCTTCTATTCTCTAGAAATTACAGTTTATACATCTAGCATTAGTTCTATTGCAATGAGAACAAAAAATGCCAATTGTACTTGTTTAATTGCTCTATGCGATAGATTAAGAACTGAGTTTATAACATAACCGAATAGTTAGCAAGAAAGCAAACTTTCTTTTGATGGACAAATGAAAAGGTACATGGATAAAGAAAGAACATCATTGTTTTAATGAGATCACTGTGAAGGGCAAAGTGTGCTACTTTTAATATTCCTTACATTTCAAATTAGTTCAAATTAAAAATATACAGTATTCATAGCATATTCTGCACATCCATCATTCATAAGGAGAAATTCAATCTGAAATATCATTTCTTACTGCATGATCCGTTTCACAAGATTTTAGGGGAAAAAAGTAGTCAAAAAAGTAATTAAACTTGGCTTCCGGGTTATTAGTGGTGTCATATAACACAAGTACTAATTAGCAAGTTATATAAATATATGGGAAAACATTGCACAAGTTTTGTGTCCTGCACATTGTACAGAGTCACACCCCCCCACGGCACTTCATTTTGATCTCAGAGCTTATCTTCGCTTGGGGATCGGGATCACCTATAAAAGAAACTTACAAGTAACAGCACAGAGCATGGGGAAAAGACAACCAACGCTCCCACGCACCTCCCCCCATGCTAGGAGAGGGAGGTAATATCACTCAAGAGGCTTGGGAGAGGGAGGTGCGGGAGCATGCATAATTAGCAGCTCGGAGTGCCAGAAATCTTGTGGATTTGCAAGGAGAGAGAGGTGGCATGGGCATGCCGGGCATCTTGTGGATTTCCATGAGAGAGGGAGGTGTGGGAGCATGTATAAATAGAAGATCAGAGCACCAGACATCTTGTCCAAGAGCTCTGTGCTACTAATTATGTTTCTTTTCTAGGTGATCCCGGCATGTAAAGCATAACGAAAACAAGAGGTCAAGATGAAGAGGAGCACAGGTGAGTATCCTTAGATGTGATTTTTTTTTTTAAGGGGATGTTTTTCTTTAATGAAATTTCCTATGTATGATGTATATTCTTCCGCTTCCAGTCAACCAAGAAGAAGGGTTTACCTTTCACCATCTTCATATTCAGAACCTCTTTTACCTCACAGATGTTGGTGGAGACAGCTTCATTAGGCAGATGAGGAGAGATACATGGAAGGAGCTTCGGATGCACATGGCAGGAGGAAGGCGCAGCCAATAGGCCACAGGATTGATGCACCTCAGCACCTCGAAGGGACCGAGGAAAAGTTGCAACCAGTCATCCTGTCCCTGCAGCCGAAAAACAGCCACATAGCATGATCATAGTATCATAGTTTATACGGTTGAAAAAAAACACATGTCCATCAAGTTCAACCAAGGAAGGGAAGGAATTGGATGAGGAAGGTATTTAGGGGAAACAATTCTATTTAACATAACCATCAATGTTATTTAGGTGTAAAAAGGCATCTAGACCCTTCGTGAAGCTTTCTGCTGTCCTTGCTGTGACCAGCGCCTGAGGCAGGCTATTCCACAGATTGACAGTTCTCATAGTAAAAAAGCCCTGTCACCTCTGGTGATTAAACCTTGATTTCTCCAGACGGAGACAGTGCCCACTCATCTTTTGATTTGATTTAATCTGAAACAACTTACCACCATATTTTTGTATGGACCATTCAAATATTTATATAAATGTCCCCTTGTAGTTGTCTCTTTTCTAGACTAAATAAATCTAGTTGCTTTAATCTTTCCTCATAACTGAGACCCACCACGTTTTACTGTTGAGATTGTATTTGACAGTGAAGAATCTTATTTCTCATAGTCTGGGAGTCCTTAATGTGAGCTTTCATGTGTCTTGCACGAAGAAAAGGCTTCAGTTGGTACACTCTGCCATACAACTCTGACTGGTGCAGGGCTGCAGTGATAGTTGACTTTGTGGAACTTTCTCCCAGCTCCCTACTAAATCTCTAGATCACAGCTACAATTATCTTGAGTTTCTTCTTTACCTCTCTGACAAAGGCTCTTTTCCCACTGTTGCCTAGTTTGGCTGGACTGCCAGGTCAAGGAAGAGTTGTGGTTGTCCTATACTTTTTTCATTTAAGAATTATACAGGACTTTATGATCTGAGGTACTTGCTGCAGAAATTGTGTAACCTTGGCCAGATCTGTGCCTTGCCACAATTCTGTCTCTGAGCTCTTTGGGCAGTTCCTTAGACATCATGAAACTTATGTGCTCCAACATGCGCTGTGAGGTCTTATATAGACAGGTGTGTGCCTTTCCTAATCAAGTCCTAATCAGTTTCATAATACACAGCTGGACCATAATGAAGGGAGAATCAGAAAGAAATGAACAGCATGTGAGTTAAATATGAGTGCCACAGCAAAGGGTCTGAATACTTATGACCATTTGATATTTCAGTTTCTGTTTTTTTCTGTCAAGATGGAGTGAACATTAATGAGCAAAAAGAGGAACATTTTTGATCTTACCACTTGACTGTAATGAAACAAAGAGGGAAAAATTTTATTGGGTCTGAATACTTTCTGTAACCACTGAACTTTTTAATAAATATAAGGTTAACAGTTTGAAAAGAAAATGTAAAAATATTCCCTTATCACTAGATTATTTTGTAGCTCATAATATGAAACTCTATAATGACATTTTTGTTTGTTATTATCCCACAAATGTTGATATAACACATGTTTTGGGGGAGCAATTGTGCTTTGTTTATCAATAATACACTGAATAATTTAACCAAATAATTTATGACCTGCACATTTTTTTCCTTTTTATTTAATTTTTGCTTTTTATTTTAATTGTTTGTTTTTTTATTTTATTATTATTATTATTATTATTATTATTATTATTTATAGAACATTATTAATCCTGTGGTGCTGTGCATTCAGTAACAATGTTTGGATCATGCCTGTGGGGGCTCAAAATCTATGGGTTGATGGAGACAGAAAGTAAACAACTTGTTTATATCAGTGACCTGCTATAAATAGAAAATAACTTTGCATGGAGGGGTGTACCCTGTAAACTGAAAGAAGGAAGCGGTCAGGGATTTAGTTGGAGAACAAAAGAAGAAAAAAAAGAGGAATGAAATAAACCTAAAACTAAACAATAGTGTAAGTAATATCATATAAATATTAAATATCCATAAGTTACACTGAAGTTAAACCACATGCTTGTTTATCAACTATAGTAATAATAGACCTTTTGTTTGTCCCAGAGGGAAATTAAAGTGTCATATCCGCTTACAATACTAACAACATATCATGTAAAATACAACAATATAAAATATAAATAAACATTAAATGAGATACAGATCCTACAAAAATATGCCCTTATTTAATAACCTAGTTTTCTTTTCCTACTTGTATTTATAATGCTTGGTTCACCATATACGATTACTATATTTAATTTATTTGAGGCTGTGAATAAAAAAAAAAGGCAACACACATTGATTTTCACTTTTCCACGGGCTGGAAGTTGCCTTTGGCATATAACACTGTGCACTTCACTGTGACATGTGGATCAGAACAGAAATGATCAACCAGATGTTCTCACCAGAGATGACAGACAACCTACAAAATTATTTTTTTTATTTTTTTCTAAATTATATTAACAGTGCTGCCTGCACAGGTCATTTTATTGTAAATCTGAATGACTGATTCACTGTCATTACTGATCTTTTCTGCTTGGACGAGTGCAAAGTATCACAGTGTGCTGGAGGGAGTGCTCAATGTCTTATTAGATTAAACAAAAAGGCAAAACGCATAACACTTTCAATCAAGTAAACCTAAAGTACATTTCACAATGTATTTGTATTTACTTTTTAGTGTTAATGAACCTATAGTCTTGCACATACAGTACATGGATATTACTTGTCCTCCCATGTGCAACTCCTATTCCTAAAAACTTACAACCAACAATGAAAGATTTGCTAATCTACTTAAATAGTAACATGATTTTTAAAAGCCCTGTTCATTTTTCTATTTAATTACTTTAGGCTTATATAACATAAAACTAATTAAAATATAAAAAGAGGCTCCTCCTACTTATCAGCAATGCCAAATATTTATAGGAATCACATATATCACAAGTTAAAGATACAAAGTTACACAAAAACATCACAGCAGCAGGTTAGAATTGTGCCCCAATAGAAAAAGATAGGTATAGAGGATTTTCTATTGGGTCTAGTGTAATGCCCATTTCATTGCTTCAATGTTTTTGTTTCAAGGAATTGCTTTACCTGTTTTGCCATATAGCTATGTGAGAGGTCCAACTCTGCTGCAGAAAACATTCCCCAAACCATGACACTTCAACCACCACTTTTCATTGACTTCTTTACATACTTTGAGTAAAGCAATTTACGCTAGTCACATACACAGGACAAGCAATTGTCTTAAAGCATGAAAGAGTCACGAATAACAGTTAGCACAATGCTGCATGAAATAAAACTTAACCTTTAATCATTATCTTCATAAAATATAAATACAAATCACTTTAACATGTTTCAAGAATTGGTCAGACTTTTCCTAGTCCCATAGGCATACATTCATGTCAATCATATGCTATGACATGAAAAACCCTTCTCATGCATCACATGGGACATATAGTAAAAGGGATGTACAGAGAAAAATGGTTTGATCTCCCCAGTCTTCAAACGGGAGTGTATCAATAGCAGGGGTCCAGGTAAGGGGATACCTATCTTGTCCATATTGATATTCCTGTTCCTAACCCCGTGGTTAGTAGCTCCCAGCCCTTACAAGGGTGGTCCCAAAACTGCCCCTATAGATGCTAATATGCCCTATCTCTAGAAATTATGTTAGTATTCCCTACCCATTTTGTGCACCATTAATTGCACTCCTCAGGAGAATCAGGAAAATTTGGAAATGGCACTTGTTTGAAAATAAACCTCCCAGCTGGTGGCGAGGAGTTAAATCAAGCTATGTTGAGGCGGACATTGGCCTGCAACCCAACATAAGGGAGGCAAGCAGTGGCTCGTCTTATTCTTAACCTATCTCACTCACTACTAGGTATAAGAAGAACAGCCCAATAGGGACAAGATAGATATCCCCTTACTTGGACCCCTGTAACTGATTCACTCCCGTTTGATGACTGGTGAGATCAATCCATTTTTCTCTGTATTTCCCCAGTTTGTCAATGAACATAAGTTTCTCATCAGATACTAATAAATTAATAAAATCATCACTAAAAGGAACTGTGGACAACTTCTCCTCTGTCCACACAACATGCTCTGCAGCAAAGGTAACTCTAGCCTTTTGATTCTTTCTGCTAATGAAATGTTTGGTCACTGCAGAGTGGGCTTTTAGTTGAAATGCTCTTAAGCATTGTGGCACTGTATGAAGAGACAGATCCTTACCTTGTTCCTTACTGAACAAGGGAGCAATTCCAGCTGCAGTGTTAATATGATTACCCATGGATTTTCTCAGCATTATTCTGTCTTCTTATGCACTTTCCAGCCTCCATGGGAGACTTGAGTGAGTTTGTGATGTTATAAAAATGCTATATATTTTGAACTCACAGACTTGGACCAACTTCTCTTGTTATGGCTGATAGGATCACCCCTTTGGTCATCGTTTGGACATCCTGCTTCTGGAAAGTTTCAGTCACTTTTGAATGGCATACCATTTTTTGCAAAGTCAGTGAAAACTGGGAAGGATTTATTAACATAGAACTAAACAATGACCTTGACATTGTGTGCTCCTGTCTCATTTTAATCTCCAGTGTATACGTGGGTCAATATATATATATATATATATATATATATATATATATATATAATTTGCTGATGGACCATTCTTGCAGTTGCTTAGGAAATTGATATATTATGTTGTTGCAAGAATGATGAGCTTGATTTCCTTATATGTGTTCTTGTAAAAAGTCTTGCATATGGACCAATTTTCTTTGCTTACAGGGTATTGAGTGTTATTTACATTATTGTTTGTACAGTATACATGTATATGCATTTTTACGATCCTACACATGGCACTTCACAGTTGTATGTAATCGTATATTTGCTTCATTTCATGATTTGTAAGGTTAACATTTACTAGCTTACCTAGTCTGTATTTTTCGTTCTTAAGGGATGCATGAGAAATCAGAGCCAGATAAATGTCCAATAACTGTTCTTTATGAGCACATCAGCTTAAAAGCCATGAAGGTTGCTTACATGTTGAGGATCACTCCTTTAATTACGGCAAATTAGCATCAAGGGAATCATCCTGGAACACAAACCTTCATGGATTGTTTTTTTACTTTGGTTTCAATAGCTTTTTATTGACATATTCAAGGTCTATGAGTGTGCAGGATCTGCAGGCCCATCTGCAATATCTGTTGCATTTGTGTCACAGTATACTGCATATTACCCGTTTGCCTTCATGCCCACCTATTTCTCATCATGTATTCAGACTAGAGGTGGCTCTACAGGTGTCTAGGCTGAACATCTCTCCCTAATAAACATATCCTTTCACCCTAAGGCCCCATGTACATAATCATATTTGGTGATGATGACACTCCCATTGATCTCTGACATAAACTGTACTACTCTTGTTTAAGTATTATGTCTAATATTGCACCTTAACCTAATTCAATTCAAAGGGGATGATCTAAAAAAATTATCTCTTACATCTTTGTTTTTATGGCATTTTAACATTGTTTGCTTGACTATATAATTAAATAATTAATATCTGTCAATCACCATTCATTAGGGAACACATTGGATTACTAGTAACTTATCAACATATGTGTAAAACATGTTGAATTGTATTTCAAAACAACTTTTGTTTTGTTATTTTTTGGTCTGAAGGGAGAAAAAGCACCAGATATTGTCAGAGGAACATACAGACGTTAGGCATCACTAAATTAAAGAGAACAAATATAGAAAGGAGAAAAATGTTAACTGTGACATTAATTATAGCAGGAGAAAAGCATCTTAAAATAAATGCAATGATTTTAACTGGCCTGTTAACCCAGGGAAGACTGTAATTAAAATATCACTTCCATTATGTAAATGAACATTTCAATGTGTAATTAATCTGCAACATGATTATTTACAACACATTCAGTTTTACATTTGAATTGACAATCCATATAAACACACAAGGTTAGATTAAAAGGAAAAGATTGAGGATTGAAGAGCCTTACATTTATTTTTTAAGCATATATTTCAATGTAAAAGTATTTGCTTACTTAAATACCAACAAGAATTACTCTTCATATATTACCTGAAAATATTTAATATAACTAAGTATCCCATCCTCCTTGCCAGGCAAATCTTTCAATCTTGCTACAGGCCTATATGATTAACCCCTTCCTGACATGTGGTAGGGAAGGTACTGTCAAACGAGGGCTGTACAATTACTGTGGACATTATGGTCCTGGCTCACAAGCGGAGTCGGCACCATACAGAAGGGGCTTCCAATGTGGATTGGACCCCCAGTGCCCATGTACCAGGGGAGTCTGATCCTCCGATGGCAGCCCCGGAGTCTGACAAGTGCCCCGGGGTTGCACGATCTCCTTTACTGTCAGGCCCTGCCTCTGGGCAGGTACTAACTGTAACAGTGTTAGCTCAAAGAAAGCCTGAGCAAAAGATCATAGGATCACTTGTTCAAACCAACCTGTAAAACATGCTAAAATGGCAATCCTAAAACAAATTTTCTTCATAAAATTGGACAAATACAAAGAAAACTAAATAAATGTAGTATCACTGTCATTGTAGTGATCCATAGTATACAAATAAATAATAATTATGGTATAGTGAACGGGCTCCCAAAAAATGCTAAAAATAAAAAATAAATGTATAATTTTCATTTTTTAATGAAATTTACCCAATAAGTTGAGGAAGTGTCCTTAAATAAAGTATTTGTAAAGTACATCTCATCCCACAAAAAATAAGCTCTCATAATGCCAAATTTTCAAAAAAGTATAAAGATTGTATAACAATGCAAATCTGCTCTGAATGGTGCACCTTCCCTTCAATGCCCTGGCGTGTTTCCATATGGCAGTTTACCGCCACATATAGAGTATTGGCATAATCGGGAGAAATTGGGTAGCAAATTTTATGGAGAGTCTTGGTATTTTATCTATTGTGAATGTGTTTTTTTGTGAATTTATTCAGTTAGCCAAAAAAATAACTATATCAAAACTGAAATGTTGTTTTTCATACATAGAGGGGTGTTGTTTTGAAAATCACTGCAAACCTGAGCAGAGCCATCAAAAGTATGATTTTCCTTTTTTTTTTGAAAATGTGAAAAATGTAAAGTTTTAAGCCTCATAACATCCTACAAAACGTACGCATGAAAAACCATGTCAACACTTTTGGTAAAAGTTAATTATCAAGTTATTTTGGTGTTATGACTATGTGTTGGTAAAGTAGAAAATTTGAATTTTGAAAAACAAGAATTTTTCCAATTTTCTAATAAATATCATTTTTTTAAATAAATGTGGTGAAATTAGAAAAAACTAATTTCCAATGCTGCTACTGTGTAAATTGATGATACCTTTAGAATTTGGCAAGTTCTGTGCAGCCCTGTGTAATCTGTAAGTGCTATATAAACAAAAATTATTATGTTATTATGATTTGTGTATTAGCTTGACACGGGCTGGAACTATGGATTCTCATATAATCTCTTCCTAATCAGAACTCTTTGTCTATAGTATTGGTTATAGTTTAATACTTTGCTAGCTCCCGTTCAAACCACCTTTTTCATTCTGATTTCTCTGATGGTCTCTATTCTGACCATCTACTTGCCTTATAATTGTGTAATGTGTTTGTCCTCTTGGTGCAGAAGGGAACATCAACTAGTAGGGTAGGTTGGGCACTAAGAACGGCAGCTGTGAAGGGGGTTGAGTCTACTGTATCTGTCTATGTGTCCAGTCTTTGATTTTAAATATGGCCTATCCTGAATCCCTATTAGTCACATGCTACCTTTCCCCCTAATCTTAGTGCAGCTACGTGAAAAAATGCAGAACTGGTAAGGGAGCAATTGACTGTCCTAACGAGAAATCTAAAAATGCTCTTGTTGTGAGGTTGAGGAGTTGATGTCTGAAGATATATTTGTATGGCAAAGTATGAGCATGATCTAGGTGGCTTGCATCAGGGAGGATTTGATGTATAGAGCCTTGTGGTGTTCCTTGACCTGATTATCATTATCATTGAGCATTTGCATTTACAGACACCAAATTCTATTAAAACTTTTTCAATCTCTGTGCCATAGAATAGAACACTGAATTGTTTAATAAATACCACCTTTTTAGACCCACCCATGGTAATAGGACACAATGTCAGATACAAAAACCGGCAATGGGAAATATGAACCTTGTTAATATTGGGGATATTACAGGAATCTGTTCTTGCACATTAGGGTTGTGTTTAATTAACAATGTATACATCTTATAAAATAAGGGAGTAAAAGTACTTCTATCAATAATGCATAACAAATAATGTAGTAATGTAGTCACAATATTTCTGGGCATACTGTGAATATTCCAAAACAACAAAATTAAGTCTACGGTGTGGTTTTAAATAGCTACAGAGATCAGTTTATCTCTCTCTTAATTTAGCTTTTCTTTTTGGTGGTGTTTTATAAAACTAATTTCCCAAGGGCTTTGATCTAATGAAGTATTTTGTGCTTGTTCCCTTTTACTGCTTTTAGGTACTCTTTAAGCTGTTTATGATCTGCCTTTGCAGTTGTTTTAAATATTTATGTGTATTTCATTCTCTCTGTCTCTATAATATAATTTTTGCAGTGTTCAGCAACTCAAATCCAATGAGACTATAAGAGCCAACTGAGAAACTGAGAAGTATATTTCCACACTACAGTAATCTATTATTTATCACAAGTTTATTGAATTTCCTCCTTATGTTTTTTTCTTATTATAGCCTTTCTTGGCTTGGTATATCTTAATGGTTATTATTATTATCAAATGTGCAATAATGTAAAGAATTCTAATCATTATTAGTAGTAGTACATTAGTGGTTATTATGATAATTGTCAGGAATTTATAATAATTATTGATATAAAAAATACAATAATTTATATTGATATTACACACAATTTATATAATCAGGGGCCTTGTATGAATTCCTCATAATTTAAGTTTGGCAAGTTAGAAATATTCTACAAGTGGCAATGCTATGTTTCATCTAGTAATGACAAGTGGTTAGGAATTGTAACAAAGCAGATATGGGATCATATTCACAAATGGTTGTGCTGCTGCTCCTCTCAATGTAAATACAGAAACAAAAACTTCACTTCCATTGAAGGAGAAGGCTCTCAAAGGACTACATACATGCTATAACAATGGTTTAAGGGAAATCTATGATGACTTTACCATTGGTAGAAATTTTCAGACTCACCTGATTTGGTATTATGAAGTAGTAGGTGGAAACATGAGCAGAGACACCACTGTGGATTTTGACTTGTTTTTGACTATGGAAAAGCTATTCTCTCAGATGGTGTCTAATAAACATAGCAAAATAAGCTCTTTGGGCCATTTATTTTAGGATTTTCTAAAATAGGATTTTAGGATTTTTCCAAAATTTGAGCCTTTTCCACACACATAGCCATGCAAGAATTTTTCAGTGTTGCGCCTGATATATCTTTAAAATCCAGATGTGGACATATTAAAAAGTCAAAAATTGTATCCAAATCTTGGTCAAAAAGTCGCAAATAAACTCCAAAAATTAATCAAACAAGTCCAAAACCCAGAAAAAGCAATGGGAGACACACACAAATCTCCTGACTAAAGATAAATGACCCCCATTGTGTTGTATCCCATGTTTTAATCCTGAATCTACTGTGAATTTATTAGTAACATAGGTGGAATATGAGATTTAACATTATTATTATTATTAATTTTTATATTTGTCACCATGCAATGCAATATCTTGAAGCCTATGAAGAATGATTATATGTTAGTATGTTTTAGACACACTGACTGAGGGAATCATTTGTAGAGAAGGATTTAGTTGTAGTTTGAGATCTTCAACATCTTAACAATATATACTGTAATTTCAATCAGCTGCTGGTAGGGCCAACAGGGGAATGTCATGTGATAAAATAGGTATGGACTTATTGAATAAAGGTGTAACATTATCACTTTACAATGCATTGGTTCTGCCTCATTTGAAATACTAGCTAAAAGAAATGATACCCTGGAGTTCTAAAAAAATGACAAAGAATGGTCAATATAAGGGACATGGATGATCTGGTTTATCTCAGATCACCCCTATGATATCTGTGTTCCCTTCGTTTGTCATATCCTTTCTGTCTCATTTTGATAATGCCATTATTTAGCTACTGTCCTTAATGTAATGGTTATGTTATATAAATACTAAAATACTAAAAATACTAACATTTTCAAGTCCTAAAAATGTTAACATTGATACATTTTGGATAAAACAGTAAAAATACATCAGATATATTCATTAAGAAAATTTACCACATCATTTAACCTATACAGTGGAACACCAGTGTAGATATTAACCCCTTAACGACTTGGCCCTTTTTAGTTTTTTCACTTCCATTTTTCACTCCCCACCTTCAAAATTCTATAACATTTTTTCCACATAAAGAGCTGGGTGATGGCTTATTTTTTGCATAACAAATTGCACTTCATAGTGACGGTATTTGATATTACATGTCATGTAAAAAAATCCAAATGTAGTGAAAAAAACGCATTTGTGACGATTTCTTGTGGGCTTGAATTTTACAGCTTTTACTGTGCACCACAAATGACATGTCTACTTTATTCTTTGGGTCAGTGCAATCATGGGGATAACAAATTTGTATAGGTTTTATAATGTTTTCATACATTTATAAAAATTAAAACCTCCCGTACAAATTTTTTTTTCAAATTTTGTCATCTTCTGGATCTATTAACTTTTTCATACTTTGGTGTACAGAGCTGTGAATGGTATCATTTTTTTGCAACTTTTCATTGCTATTAATTTTAGGACTGTGCGATCTTCTGATCACTTTTTATTGATTTTTTTTATGTTTTTCAAAATGGCAAAAAAAGTGCCATTTTGGACTTTTGCAGCTATTTTCCGCTACAGGGTAAAACGCTGTGATAAACTGTTACTATATTTTAATAGATCGGGCATTTTTGGATGCAGCAATACCTAATGTGTATATGATTTTTACTGTTTATTAATATTGATATCAGTTCTAGGGAAAGGGGGTGATTTGAATTTTTATGTTTTTTATTATAATTTTTTTTACACTTTTTTAAATTTTTACTTTTACTATTATTCAGACTCCCTAGGGTACTTAACCCTATGTTGTCCGAACGATCCCATCATATACCTCCATATATATATGGGCTAAACAAAGTAGCCTTGGGTCTTCAGAAGACCCAAAGCTGTCATGGCGATGGATAGATGCTCCCTGACGACATCACAGGGAGCGACGATCTGCGGCAAAATGGCGGCCCATGCACCCATGATCGTGCTAACACTGATTGCGGGTGTTACCAGTAAGCCTTTGCTGCAATACACAGCAAAGACTTACTGGCAATGGAGAGGGCTCGGTCCATGAGCCCTCTCCATGCATCAGGACCCAGCTTGCGACGTACTAGAAAATGCGCAAGTCAGGAAGGGGTTAAACAGCTTAACCGTGACATGTTAAAAATAATCAATAAAAATGCATCTTTTAAAAACGAGTCTAATCCACATGTAAATTATGTTGAAGGATTCCGGGAAGGATTACCAGATCCCCTCTGCAGTATTACGTCCTGATGCTGCAGGGTTTATGAAGAGAGCTCACAGGCTGCAGGTTGGCACTTGCACTGATCGTGACATTCAACCTGTTAGGTGCCATGGTCCGGTTCAGCCCTCAATTCACTGAAATGCCAATTTGGCATCCCCGTGATTGCACCGATCCATAGAATAAAGTAGACCTGTCATTTAGGGCGCACAGTGAAAGCCGTAAAATCCAAGCCCACAAGAAATCGGCATAAATGCTTTTTCACCATTTTCACTGCATTTTTAATTTATTTCCCACTTCCCAGTACATGGCATGGAATAATAAATACAGACAAATAGTAAACCAGCTCACCTTTCCCTTGATTCTAGGCACATGTGGTTGGATAGGCACGGGCCACCTTGCTGCTCAGGCATAAAAGATTCCAATAAAAAAAGAGGTCACGGTCTAGCCAAACATCTCCAACGTTACATTTCTTTTTTCAGTAATTCTCCATTAAAAGTTCCAAGACATGGTTAACGTCTACGCGTTTCGAGCTCTTAATCATGACAACCATATACTAGCAATCTAACCGTGCACATATTTAAAACACCCTCCGGAGAGACAGCCACTCCCCCTCTATTTGCGGCACTTCCGGTAAGTCCATGAATATGTAATAAATACCACCACTGTGCAATTTGTTAGACAGAAAACAAGCTGTCACACATCTCTGTATGTGTAAAAATAAAAAAGTTTTAGAGTTTTGATTGTGGGGAGTGAAAAACAAAAAAGGGTCAAGGTCCTTAAAGGGTTAAATACTCACCACCTATTAAAAATACCCACCACCTAGTAAAAATACTCGCCACTTACCTACTTACCACATACCTATTTATTAGGTATAAAAGTCAACATACCTGGTGACTTCCACTCCAGATGTTTCCATTGCCTTATTCCACCCCCTCATCAAGTCTTTCATAAAATGACAGTGGACTTCTTCAGGGAAGCTGTCTGTAATTTCCAGGCACGCCCCATTCATCGTCTCACTTTGAAGTATTCAAGAGGGATATATCTTCTTGGATAAGTGTATGGACATGTTTATGAATAAAAAGAGAAGGTGAATAATGAAACATAGACACTCTGACAAGAACTCAGGGAGCTATGAGTATTCTTGTTTAATTTTATGTATGGTCAAATATCTTGTTTTCTGGATGGAGGATTACTTAATGCTTTAGGAAAATTGAAACCTGATTCAGACTTCATTTAAGCGCTTGTAAACCCACATTCACTTCACATACTAAAAAGATTATATAAGAACCTTAGGAAGATCCATATAATGAAGCCTAAATATCTGCCCTGCAAATCTTTTAATAGCATAGAATGCTGTATACATTCTTACCTTAAAGAAGGTTTCCCACGAACTGAAGTTAGGCCCTATCCGTTGGACCCCTCATTTCCATGATCTGTTGGGGACTCAGTCCTGAGACCCCCACTGATCAGCAAGTTAGAACTAGAACTAACTTTAGTTTGTGGGAAAACCCCTTTAAAAGCAGCAATTCTAAAATATTCCTAAATGTGTAACATTCTTTATTTTATTAAGTAGAAGGTTATTCATAAAAAGAACAACATGGGATGTGTAAAATATCAACTAATATCAGGGTATTATGGGTAGCAAAGCCACAAGTATATACAATAAAGAAATGTTGGATAACCTATAATAGAGAATGCATTTGAATTATGGAATGAATTAGAGACCATCGGCTTTTTCAATCTGTCAGCTCCACACAGAATAATATGTATTTATGAAACATATTTAAGAAGTGATATTGATCTTTCCTCTATCATAAATGTTTAATACATTGTTTGTAATGTATCTAATGCTATTATATTGATGGCTTTTAATAACATGGTTTAATGTATTGCTGTCCTTTACAAGTGTATGAAAAATCAATAATGTTTAGGTTATAAAAACAGGCTATTGATTAGTTATTGTCTCATGTGAATGGATATGTCTAAATGTATGTTAATTGAAAAAAAAAATATCTTAAGATAATAGTGTATAACTTTGACATCTGTTTCTGGTGGTGACAGAGTACCAAAATTACTCTTTATAGATCATTCTGCTCATGTAATTTGTTAATTATATGCAGCTTAGACATGTTTACATAAAGAACTAATCAATCAAAAATGCCACAAAGAACATTTCTTCTCTTTTCGATTTTGATCCAGCCTGTGTTAAAGTTCAATATGGGGACTCCAGAGCAATTCCAACTTTGGTATAGGCTCAATATCAGGTGATTAGTGATGAGGATACCCAAATTGCAAAGCCCTGATCGAATTTTGCTGGATAGGCTCCCTTGGTTTGTGTATAAAATTGTTTTCATTCTTGCTTTACTGTTTCCCTTACTACATGTTGTTTTTATTGAGTTTATTTTTATCAAATAAAAACTCAAAAAGGAAACCGCATTTGCCTAATTGCCAACATATTCTGAGAAGTATAACTTTTTTATTCCTCAATCAAAAAGAGTTATTAGGGCTTGTTTATTGTGGGAAAAGGTAATGGTTAGATTGGTACTATTATTGGGTTCATCTAACTGTTCGATTGATTTCTATTACATATTTTTGGGGGGTAGGAAGCACAAAAATTTAAAAATTTTTATTTGTTTTTTATCTTTATTTTTTAAACCCTTGACAATATTGATTGGCCAAGGTCGCTACAGATGAGACAATACTTATCTTTTGTTTGTGAGGGTTATTTTATTTTAAATATAAATGTGAATACGAAATGGTTGGTGGTTTTAAACTTTAACTGTTTTTTACTGTCCCACTTGGGGACTTACACTGGGGATACCTTGATCCTTTATACATTGCAGTACTTCTGTCAGTTATTTACTGACATTTTGCCTCAGAGACCCAGGCTTGGATTGGGCCTCGTAGGCCACCATACATGGTAGACACGGAGGTCTTTGTCAGACTTCCGGTTGCCATGGCATCCTCCTGGCACCCCGCAATTGTGATGCAGAGGGCCTGAGGAGTGACAGAGGTAACCCTGTTCATACTTGATTGTGGCAATTAAGGAGATAAACTGCCCAGCATGGAGTAATCTCCATGTTGGGCAGACACAGCAGGGACCAGCTATATGTAACAGCCGTTCTCCTTCTGTAGATTGGACTGGCACAGAAGATGATCCAAAGATGATATAGATCATCCCTGTGTGGCAACGGCCTGTTAAAAAGGATAATGTATATCGCCTTATGTCGTTAAGATGTTAAATATATATATATATATATATATATATATATATATATATATATATATATATATACACTCACCGGCCACTTTATTAGGTACATCATGCTAGTAACGGGTTGGACCCCCTTTTACTTTCAGAACGGCCTCAATTCTTCATGGCATAGATTCAACAAGGTGCTGGAAGCATTCCTCAGAGATTTTGGTCCATATTGACATGATGGCATCACACAGTTGCCGCAGATTTGTCGGCTGCACATCCATGATGCGAATCTCCCGTTCCACCACATCCCAAAGATGCTCTATTGGATTGAGATCTGGTGACTGTTGGAGGAGCCATGTAAATGCATGAACTCATTGTCATGTTCAAAAGCCACCTGAGATGATTCACAGCTTTATGACATGGCGCATTATCCTGCTGAAATGTAGCCATCAGATGTTGGGTACATTGTGGTCATAAGGGATGGACATGGTCAGCACCAATACTCAGGTAGGTTGTGGCGTTGCAAACGATGCTCAATTGGTACCAAGGGGCCCAAAAGGTGCCAAAAATATCCCCACTCACCCGAACCGTGACACCACCACCACCACCTGAACCGTTGATAAAGGCAGGATGGATCCATGCTTCATTGTTGTGACGCCAAATTTCTGACCCTACCATCCTCAATATTCGCAGCAAAATCAAGACTCATCAACCAGGCAACGTTTTTTCCAATCTTCTACTTTCCATTTCGATGAGCTTGTGCAAATTGTAGCCTCTCCTGTTCTTAGCTGAAAGGTGTGTCACTTGGTGTGGTCTCTGCTGCTGGTAGCCCCATCTGCTCAAAGTTCGACGTACTGTGCGTTCAGATGCTCTTCTGCCTACCTTGGTTGTAACGGTGGCGATTTGAGTCACTGTTGCCTTTCTATAGTTCGAACCAGTCTGCCCATTCTCCTCTGACCTCTGGCATCAACAAGGCATATATATATATATATATATATCTTTATGTCTCCATATATCTCTTAAGCTCTCTATGTACACATCTGTACTATATACACATCTGTATTATATAAAAATATGGAGCTTTTGGGCTATGAAAACCTTAATTTTGAGGAGGTAGTGGCTCACTTAATAATATAACTAGGAGTGTGATTGCTTAGAGGAGACTGTACCCAGTATCATAAGTTGGGTGTCAGGTAGCTTTCCAGCAAGCAGCAAGCAACTTATCATGAAAATGTCCCTGCAGGCTACAGTATTCAAAAGCATCCGAATGGGGTGCTTTGATGTTCTCCTCAAGTTTTGGGACATGAGACAGGCGCTGACTTACTCGGAAGCTTTCCTTAAAAAAGGCTTTTTTTAATTTAAGCCATAAATGGCGATAAAACAATAAAAGGTTCTTACAATTAAAAAATGGAATAACGCGTTTCACGCTAGGACTTGAAATGAAACACGAGGGTTAGCCCATTTAGGACTGCCAAGGCTTTCTAGACCTTAATAAACTATTCTGCCCTAAGACAAGATGAGATGCCTTCTTGGTCAGGCCTAGACTTAACTTTTAATAATTTTGAGTAAAATTGTAACTTAAACTAATTCACACACTTTTTTAAAACTGCAGATGAGGGTTGCAGAATTTGGTATGGTGTCGCCTGTGAGGAGTATCACTCGGATATATTGTATGTTAGTCGATCCCTGCATGTTCGTACTCATTTGCAACCAACACTTGGGCTTAAAACACACACTCTGCCCCCCCGACATGTTTCGCCGGTTAGACCAGCGTCTTCAGGGATTGGGGCTACTAGTTTGTGGGAGGGCTAAGGCAGGTATAATGACTTCTAGGTGGGACTTCGACACGTTGTTAGCCAATAGGAGGTATTTGTTATTGTTGTATCCCAGTAACCGTTACCGACAGTAAGGTCGGCCAATGGGTACCGGGTAATTGTATAGCGTAGTCGTCCCTCCTGTTGTACAGGAAGTGACCTGATAGTTTGAGACCATATTGCGATTGGTCAGCTGGTCAATTAACCCTTTTATATTTATTTTACCCCCATCCAATAGGTTTCTCAGCAGAGTGTATGTTGTATTAACTGCGCGTACCTTAATTGGTCATCCACCACCTCGCATCATCCGTGTCGCCCTATCCTTAGTTGGGTGGGGATGCAGCCTGTAGGATCGCGATCTTACTTACCACAAGTTTCTCGCGAGGGTTACGTGCTGATGTCACTGTGCGCATGCGCGTGGAGATGAATATTTCTTCCGCCCTATTCCTCCGGCTAGATACCGTTGTGGCTTGCGCATTCGCGTGAGGGATAGAATGTTTAACACCCTATTCCTCAGCACTGGTTATCGCTGTCGGCTTGGCTCATGCGCACAGGATAAAACGTATTTATCTTTACTTTCAGCCAGCCGCCCCATTTGCTCAGCAATGAACCCCATTTACTAGGCCAAAAGGAGTGGTCGTTAGTGGTATAAATATAGTTTTATTATTAATACATTGCTTGGATGTTTTTTTTTCCTTTTTTATTTTTTATGAGGGGATAAGTAGGCTTGAGTAATGCTTGACGTATCACATCGTGTCTTTGATGACTATTGTGGGCCCACGTAAGTCTTTTTTATTCTATTATTTATTTATTATTTTTTATTATTATTTATTTATTATTTTTCATGGGATCGTCGTAGTGTATAGTTGTAATATCTGTGTCTCGGTTGAATTAGCTGTCTATACACTGGCAGACCAGGGTAGCTAAAGGGTCGAATTTGTTACATACAAGGAGCCATTGCATAATATACCTGTCGTTCGTGGTATGTGTGCCCACAACAGGTTGCCAGGGAGAAGAAAGTCCCTGTGCAATTAGTGAATCACTTTAGGGGCCATAGAATGATGACCTTGCATTAGATATCCTCATATGATATCATATGTGTAACAGATTAACTACGATGTGTTCCCCTAGAATAACTTTTGTCATTATTGTGCCTTTATTGTAATAACTCCCAAATTGTGTGATTCTTGAATCAGGTAAGTTATTAATCATTGTCTTTAGTTGTGCCAACATTCTACTGCCAACAGATTAAGTTAATCTACAGAAATGCCGAATAGGAGAAGCCTTCATTTAGGCCTCCAGGGTTTAGGGTATTTAATTGGTGAATCCATTTCGCTTCAGTTTGGAGTAACTTCCGATCGATGTTACCAGCCTCTGGGTCCCAAGGTTAACTTTGGATAGGCCCCAAATTGAATAAGATGGGGTCGCCGCGATGGAATTCTTGCATGTGCTTGCTATGGCAACATCTGCTTAGTGCGTATCGAGCTCAAGTGCTGCGAGATCCGGCTCTAAATTCTTGTGTGGTCTTGCCACCGTATAGCTTGGACAGGGACAGGAAGCTACATATACGATGTTCTTGCTTCTACAATTTATGAGTTGTTTTGATTGTATATTCCCGTTGTCGAGTGGGTTCTTAAATGATCTGATTTAAGTACTTGAGGGCAAAAACTGCATCGTCCACAGGGAAAGACCCCTTTATTCCACGGTCCAGCCGTTGCTTTGTCTCTTCTCCTCACTGGTAGATAACTCTTTACAAGATAGTCCCTCAGGTTCTTACTACGTCTGTAATGACGCTTGGTTTTTCAGTGAGTACTGGACTTAAATCGGATCGGATTCAGTATCTTTTCTTAGGGTGGTGGGAAGCACAACACGTTTTTACTGACATCAATGATCACTTCACTACACACATTTTCTTTTTGGGGAGGTACATTGATGATGTGATCTTCTGGGAAGGAAGGTGACACAATTTGATAACTTTGTTGCTCACCTAAATAACATAAGGTGGGCATGAGATTCACACATGAATTCACACACACAAAGTCTCAAATTTTTTGGATCTACCTTTCCCTGGACTCTGGTGGCCCGTGCTCTGTACACAAATCTACAGAAACCTACGCAACTAATAGCCTCTTGCACTGGATACTTGGCACCCTGCCATTGAAAAAGAGCATACCCATAGGTCAATATCTTAGGGCCAGAAGGAACTGCTCTGCAGAGATACCATTCCAACAGGAATGTGATAACCTATACTAAATTCCGGAAGCTGGGTACCCAAAAAAGCTTCAAAAGGCCTATACCGCAGGGCAGTACATACCCCTCGTGAAGCAATTCTGAGAGATACCAACCTCAAGAAACCTTCTAAGAAAGTTATCCGATGCATCGAACTTTGACGGGTACGCCATCCAGTCACACGAATCTTACAGAGGCATTGAACATACTGAAATCCGATCCCGATTTATCCAGTACTCAACTAAAAACCAAGCGTCACTTACAGACGTAGTAAGAACCTGAGGACATCGTAAAGAAGTTATCTACCTAGCGAGGAGAGACAAAGCAACTGGCTGGACCGGTGGAATAAAGGGGTCTTTCCCCTGTGGACGATGCAGTTTTGCCCTCAAGTACTTAAATCAGATCATTTAAGAACCCACTCGCAACCGGGAATATACAATCAAACAACTCATAAATTGTATAAGCAAAGAACATCGATATGTAGCTCCTGTCCCTGTCCCAAGCTATACGTGGGCAAGACCACACAAGAATTTAGACCCGGATCTCGCAGCACTTGGGCTCGATACGCACTAATGCAGATGTGCCCATAGCAAGGCACATGCAAGAATTCCATCGCGGCGACCCCAATCTTATTCATTTTGGGCCTATGCAAAGTTACCTTGGACCCAGAGCGGAAACATCGTCGTGAAGTTACTATCCAAACTGAAGCGAAATGGATCACCAATTAAATACCCTAAACCCTGGAGGTCCTAATGAAGGCTTCTCCTATTCGGCATTTCTGTGATTAAACTTAATCTGTTGGCTATAATGTTGGCACAACTAAAGACATGATTAATAAGCTATCCTGATGTTCAAGGAAATCTACACAATCTTTTGGGAGTATATTACAACATAAAGGCACAATAAGACAAAAGTTATTCTAGGGAGCCACATCAGTATATATCTGTGTACACATACTGACTCAATATGAGGATATCTAATGCAGGTCATCATTCTATTAGGCCCCTAAAGTGATTCACTAATTGCACCAGGGACTTTCTTCTCCCTGGCCACCTGTGTGGGCAACATAGCCACGGACAGGTTATATGATGCAATGCTCTCTTATGTTAACAATTCCCCTTTAGCTCCCCTGTCTGCCAGTTGTATAGACAAGCTATTCACACCGAGACACAGATATTACCCTATACACTACCGACGATCCCATGAAAAATAATAAATAATAATAATAACAAAAATAAATAATAAATAAGAATAAAAAAGAGACTTAACGTGGGCACAATAGTCATACAAAGACACGATGTTACTCAGCACTACTCAAGCATACTCATCTCCCCTCATAAAAATAAAAAGAAAAAAAACATCCAAGCAATGTATTAATATAAGAAAACTATATTTATACCACTCAACGACCACTCCTTTTGTCCTAGTGAGTGGTGTTCATTGCTGAGCAAATGGGGCGGCTGAAAGTAAAAGATAAAATACGGTTATCTCTGTGCGCATGACTCCAAGCCGACAAAGCGATAACCAGTGCTGAAGAGATATGGTAGGTTTAGAAAATTCTTCCTCCTCACGGCATGCGCAATGCCCACAACGGTATCTAGCCCGGAGAGAATAGGGCGGAGAAATAATTCTATCTCCACGCGCCTGCGCACAGTGAACATCAGCACGTAAACCCTCGCGGAACTTGTGGTAAGTAAGATCGCGACTACAGCTGCGGCCACTCTCGAATTGAACAGGGCGCAAACGGATGATGCGAGTGTCATGACAATTGAGGTTTAGCCAGGTAATATTACCCATACATCCTCTTGCTGAGAAAACCATAAAGTTGGATGGGGGTAAAAATAAATATAAAGGGTTAATTGACCAGCTGACCAATCGCAATATGGTCTCATAACTATCAGGTCACTTCCTGTACAACAGGAGGGACGCTATACATATACCCGGTACCCATTGGCCGACTTACTTGTCGGTAACGGTTACTGGGATACAACAATAACAAAGTACCTCCTATTGGCTAACAACGTGTCGAAGTCCCACCTAGAAGTCATTTATACCTGCCTTAGCTCCTCCCACAAACTAGTAGCCCCAATCCCCTGATAACGCTGGTCTAACCGGCGAAACATGTCGGGGGGGCTAGAGTGTGTGTTTTAAGCGCAAGTGTGTGGTTGCAAATGAGTACGATCACTTCCCACCTTTCTCTTCTCTCAGCAGATTTCTTGGACCTAAGGATTCGAGTGGATAATGGGAGAATTCTCACCACTCTGTTTCGAAAACAAACGGCGACCAACAGCCTGCTTCACTTTGGGAGTTTCCACCCACAACATGTCCGTGATGGAATACCGATTGGTCAATTTTTACGCAATAGACGGAATTGTACGAGTAAACAGGACTTTCAGGAACACTCCCGGGATTTAACGACCAGACTAAAAAATAGAGGGTACCCCAAGAAGGTAATTTCACATGCATATCAGCGAGCGCGGAATGCCAACCGCTCAAGCCTCCTTGAGACACATGTTACCACAACATCAGATATCCCAAAATTAATTGTGACCTACAATAATCAGTGGGATGAAATACGTCACCTGTTGAAAAGACATTGGAACATCCTACTGAGTGATGAGAGACTAGCTTCCCACATTCCCCCCAATCCTCCTTTGGTCGCAAGAAGGGCGAAGAACTTGAAGGACAACTTATCACATAGCCACTTCCAGCGACATAGAGGCTCGACGGGTAGAGGAATTAAAATTAGGGGGACATACCCATGTGGTAATTGTTCGGTATGCCCACTAATTCAGACTGGTGAGACCTTCCATGACCCACTTTCGGGTGTTGAATACAAACTCCACCACTACATCAACTGCAAGACCAGGAACGTGGTATATGCACTAAGATGCCCGTGTAACAAATTATACATTGGACAAACATCGCAGGAACTGCGCAAACGCGTCCAACAACATTTGTCTACAATATTAAACGCTGAAACCCACTTTGGCCAAGACAAACCTTTGTCCTCGGTCGCAGCACACTATAGAATGTGCCATAAAGGAAAAACCCACGGGACCAAAGTGGTGGGATTGGATCTTATACGTAAGAATCCGAGGGGTGGAAATACTACTCTAGCTCTGCTTCGGAGCGAGGCACGATGGATCTTCAAACTCGATTGTCAGGCATCAAAAGGTTTGAATGAGGATCTCCTTTTTACTGGCTTCTACAAACAATGACCAAGGGACTAAACAACATCAAGGTAAGTTGCTTTAAAACATTTTTTTGGATACATTGTAGTGTTTTTGCATTGTGTTAGTCAGGTTTGGCATTATAATGTCTGTATATATGTTCTCTACAACTATACCTACTTACCTCTTATTATCAGGTCACCACTTATATACATCCACGAACGTATCACTACTTCTTTCCATCTAGGTCTTACAGGTCAGTAAAATTCACTATTTAATCACCTTCCACTTTCTTTCACCCGTGGCTTGCACATTCTTTCTTCCTGAAATTCCACTATGCACACCCACCAATTTCCTGGTGGCCTATTTACCGGCTTTGATGTGACACGCTCACATACTGGGACCTCCTACTTGGGTTTTTCTTTTATTGGTCCCCATCACTCCAGCACCTCCCCTCCCACCCTTTCCTCCCGCTTCCTTGGCATCCCCACTCCCTCTTTTCCAGTGTTCTTCACCACTTGGTACTCACCTCAACTTTTCTTTCCCTACACACAACCCCACATATGTAGTTCCTACATATGTATACACGTACATACTTAAATATATTATCTTCACTAATGTACTAAACCATTATATTTTCTTATTTTATATTTTTCCAGCTTTTTAACCAATGCAACACTAATCTACTTGCTTCCCTTGGCTCATTCTTACCCCTCGTGCTCATCCTCCCCTCTCGACTACGGCGGTTCTTGATTGGGAATGTCGACATCCATGACCAGGATCCCATCAGGGCATCTTTCCCTTTCGCTGCCCTACTTCGACCTCTGATTCCTCTGATCCCCGTGCCCCATTCTTCATGTTTCCCTTGATCCTAGAGTTTCATATTATGCAATTGTATTTCTATACTGTTATACTTGATCTTTACTATATAATTACATCATGTATATTGCTGTGCTGCTTTACCTGAATTTCCCTGACTGTCATGTGTTTTGTAGATATATTTGTATACATTGCGACACTTTATTACTTTTCATTTTTTGGTTGCTGCCCCGTCTCACTTGTATGCCCCCCCCCCCCTATTCCCGCTCTTACCCCTCTTTCACTTAGCTTTGCCTCACATTTGTTTGAATTGCTAGATTTATCAAACTGTATCTGCTTCATGGTTACCCTGGCAACGCTGGCGCCTGCGCTTTGTGTCATATGCGCATGCGCATACTCGCGGCAACATCACTTCTATCTCACATGTTATACCAGCGGGTCGCCCCCGCTTGGCGCATGCGCCGTCTTTGATATTAGGCGCCTTGTATCTATTACACTTTGATCGCACAGCGCATGCGCATGCGCCATCATCTATTTCCGGTTGAGGGGTCAAGTTCACTATTTCCTATGTTTGGATCTTCCCCTTCACACACCTGTTACAGGTAATTGGGGGCAAAATGGGGTATATAGGTGAGACGAGCACAGCAACCACCACTACCCCTGAGGAAGTCACGTCTGGCCCACAGCCGATCCACCCCTCCCTCCCCCGTCATATCTGCCTACTCCGCTTCATGCTTACCCATTGGTAGGAGGTATTGTATTTGATCATAGTCAGGCTCTCCTGACCTGGTTTACATTGCTATACTTTGTTCATTTGTGGGGGTTCATTTTTCAGGTGGGGGATTGTTGGACGGCTGTGGGTTTCCCCGGGGTTGGGAATTTTTTCCCATACCCTTAAAAAAGGGGGGTTGCTTGTGCTCTGTGTAGCACAGTGTCTTAATTGTTTTTAATTGTCTTGTGTCTGTTAGCATGTATATCCTGTTCTAGACTCAATAAAATTTGCTATATATAATTGTTGCCATATAGGTGCATGCTCTTTCTTCTTCTTTTTCCATTGGTTGCAAATGAGTACGATCACTGCAGGGATCGACTAACATACAATATATCCTGAGTTGATACTCACCTCACAGGCGACACCATACCATAATCTGCAACCCTCATCTGCAGTTTTAAAAATGTGTGTGAATTTAGTTTAAGTTACAATTTTACTCAAAATTATTAAAAGTTAAGTTTTAGGCCTGACCGAGAAGGCATCTCTCTGTCTTAGGGCAGAATAGCGTTATTCCAATTTTTAATTGTAAGAACCTTTTATTGTTTTATCGCCATTTATGGCTTAAATTAAAAAAGCCTTTTTTAAGGAAAGCTTCTGAGTAAGTCAGCGCCTGTCTCATGTCCCAAAACTTGAGGAGAACATCAACGCACCCCATTCGGATGCTTTTGAATACTGTGTACTGTTTACAGGAGAGTGAACAGCGGGACCGTACAGCGGCTTAGAGCATTGTTACAGGCATCAAAAGGAGTTGTGCCCTTGATGCACAACTCTCAGAGGTGAGTGGAATACCACAACACTGATAACCATATTATCAAGGATAATACACCATAGGAGCGCTCTCTGTCTCCTCTTGTCTGTCCACTTCGTTCCTATATTTAGCCTGCAGGCTACAGTCCTGCCTGAAGCAGAGAAACTGTCCTTATAAGGGGGAATCCACTATCAGGAACCTGCTTGCAGACCGTGAAAGACCCTGTAAGTGGATAGGTAGAACTTACTTTGTCTGGCAGCCATTGAATGCTTGAGCATATGGGTAAGATAAAGCCAGAAACAGACCAGAGTGCACACAAGGACACAGATGGACAAACAATAGATACAGACAAAGAAGCAGAGTTGGACAGAAGCGGGTCAACACCAATATGGCCACAAGTAAACAAAATCAAATTACTACAATGAGGTCAATTAAATGTAACCTAGCCAAAGTTCATACTCACAAAATACAGAGGAAAATTAACACCTTCTAAGCGTGATGCTGGCATAGATTTTACAGGGGGCCATTTAATTGCAGAAGATTTATTTCCTGTCAACAAAAAAGAGGAAAAGGTTAAAATTAAAATGTCAACATTTTTATATCAGCATAAGATAAAAGTTTTTACATAACTGTCATATCTCAATTGCATATTTTTTTTGCGTTGCACAACACTTCCAATATTTATATAGATTTGACATTTTTAAACATGGATCCCTAGTGGGAGCTAAGGGTTCTCTGCTGTTTTGATGAGATGTCTAGAAAGGAAAAAGCCACTGCCGATGTTTAGAAACCTTGCTGTTACATAGGTCCATTCTATAATTTCATAAAGTCGCTGTTGGATACCTCTAATTGTGATGGAAACTTTGAGAACAAAAGATCAAGCATATTGATGAATACTAAATTACCTGATTGGGTCTTGCACTAGAATTCCTTAAACCATACAAACAATCCATCTATGAATAAAATAAAATAGACTACATGTTACAGAAAAATTATTCTGGCAGTCAAATTTATTTTAAAGTCACATATTTTATTTTTCAAACAGCTTATTTATTTCAAAACTTTTCATCAACATACAATGAATGTATCACAATAAAAGTGTGAAGATTTCAATTTCTCATAATATAATCTTTTAAGGAAACAAGATTTTGTTTCTCATTTTAAGAAGATGTCACGCTCATAAATTGATTCCCATAATTGGATATATTCACAGCAATTTCAATCTTAAAACAAAATCATATGCAAAGCTATGGATTTATTCATTTTTTCACAAACATCCAAAATAGCAATCAAATTTCACCAGTCTGAGAACTTTCTTCCTTTTTTCAATGTAGTGTCTTATGGTTTTGTAAAGATGATATTTCTGGCTTATTCAATTGGGTTATCCCATTGCTCATATGTCGATGTTACTTACCCGTAACTTGTTTGTAAATCATTATAGTAAATTTGCAGTGACATTGAAAATTTCCAGCCAAAGGCATTTTATCAGAGGCTTTCATTTTGCCTAAAAGATGCCCTTTGTGATTGGCTCAGTGCTACAAAGTCAACTTCATTTAGAACAAATTTAGACTATCCAGGCAATGCAAGAAACAGCCAAAGGAAATGGATTAGTCTTTGAATAACCTCTTATCTAACATGTTTGGCTTTCATCTGTCTATAGCAATTAAAACGTATGAGATTAATATGTAACAGTCAGTCATAATGTGACAGCTCAGTGAACAAGATGAACATTACTCAACTCAATGGGATTTTAATGTAAATGCTTGGGGACAATGTAAAATATTGTGACAGTGTTTTTGTTTAATTTAAACCTAATACTGTTATAAGGCAAATTATAGAAATGTTGGCATTGACTATATGTTGAAATTGACTATACTGTATATTATACAATAGACCAGTATGTGTTATAAGTTTTTGGTTTGAGAGATATTTTTATGCAAAATTAGAATGTAGAAGGATGTCTTTGGTAGGACTTCTTTTCCAATACCTGACTACAGGTTATACCTTAAAAAAGACCATAAGAAAACTGAATTTATTCACACAATAGATACATTAAAAAATATATAACACAACATATATTGCTTAATGTCCAGTTCTCATGTTTTTGATCATTTTGCTCATTTGCACTGATTTAAGGGGGTGGCCACTTTTAGCAAATAATTTATTTTGTGTAATGAAAAGTTATAATTTGCCAATATACTTTGTGTATCAATTTTCTAAATATGTGCTTGCTGTCATTCTATTAGAAGCTCCATTGTTTACATGTTGATAAAATTCCATCCATGGTCACATGATTATACACAGGTGCTTATACACGGGTGCTTAACTCGTTATAACACACAGCTCTGATTAGTCAGATCAGTCATACTAAAGAACTGAAAGGGGAAAACCCCTTTAACCCTTTACCGACATGTGACATAATACGTCACATGCAGGGTGCGGGTGCAAGGAGAGGGCTCATGGGCTGAGCCCTCTCCAAAGCCAGTAAGTCTTTGCTGCATATTGTGTTTTCCCGCTGATCGCCGCACAGAGGGTGATAAGCTCCACTGTCCGGGATGCACATTCTGGCTCTGACGAAAGCTCAGTCAGAGCCAAAACGCGTAACGGGGATGCAGGCATCCCGAACAGTGGAGCTTATCACCCTCAAAACTTGGTAATAACTGTAATTTGACATTAGGTGGCCTCCATATTACTTTTATGTCACAGGCTATCCTATGCATTACATGTCCAATACGTATATGTTATCTGGTGGGCCCCCATAGTATTTTCCATTTAGTTCTTTCTTGACTCCCTTCATTGTTAATCCCCATATAATGTCCTGTTTGAGTGTTCTTTCTCTGTGTATCATCACCATTGATTGTACTGTATCTATTGGGTACCTTATATATGGTGCCACCATTATTTAATTATGCAGGTTTTATTGTAAGCATTGTATCAATTCAGATTTACATTTTTCCTATTTCGCTCATGAGCATAGTCTTGTCCTCCTTCCCCTCTTCCTGAGGGGTACAATCTGGTATACATGTCTAGCTTCTTTAGGCACTAGAGTAGGTGCAATTACTAACACAGGGGTGTCACTACGGCATATTACTATTTGAGCTTTTCTTTCCCCATTCCTCCTCCCCTCCAGTCTGTTCCTAATTTTTGATTTTTCTGAAACACAGAGAATGATGGACTATAAGTGTAATGGAACTGCATGCATGAGCATTGGTAAGAGATAGGAGTATACAAGGCGGGGAGGGTGGTCTTTTTTTTACTATCATATTTTTTTATTACGTTTTTTTTTAATTTTACATTTTGGAACATAAAGGGCAGTGCTGGCAGCTTTATAATCCTGTACATATTGGCAAGTGGCCAATAACAGTCTTCAGAAGACCAATCTCACACAGGAAACAGGATGATATATTCATAAACAATTGACTTCTTTTGGTAACTTTCTTTTTTCCTTTGGCTTTTATATTGCAGGGACTATAAAGAATTGGAAAGCCAGGAAGAGTGTGTATATATATATATATATATGTATATATATATATATATATATATATATATAAAAAAAATTTTGTATTGTGCGTCAGAAGAATTGTTTCATTATCTCAGAGCAGCCATCAGTGTACTTTTCTGCGGCACTGGCTTGCGCCAGGCTGGTCTTGCTTTGAATCATTGTTGATACAACAGCTAGTTGTACAATATGTATTATTAATAACTAAAATAACATATTAGAGTATGGTCTGTATTGAGTATAACTGAGAAGAAAAGGCGTATTCAAAATGGAATCAATTCAGAAAAGAAGTAGGAAGTTATAATCCAAAATGGAAAGACTACTGATGCTTTTCCAAAACTACCAGTATACCAAGAATAGATTTATTAATCTAGGTCTATCTGCTTGCCCTATTAGGGTTAACAGACATGTTTCTTCTTCCTTTTCTCTACTGCAATACTCATCTCAGCTAGGGTAAAAAGTTCAGTAACATGACTTCTTTGTGCTCTAACAAAAACTCAACTGTATCTAGAACCATCCAAACCTATCTTCCTACCAGGTCTAAGAGTCAGAGAGCTAACATCAAGTCTGTACCTGTAATCCCATTAAACTAAGACTCACCTGTATGGTCCTTTTTCATTGCATTTGGAAAGTCTTCAGGCCCTCTTTTTTTGCACTTTTATGCTGCATTTAAGTAAAAGTATTCAGACCCTTTGTTATTACACTTGAAATACAGCTTGATGTTTCCACAAGTTGACTGATATCCAGCTGTGATAAATTCAGCCACATACACATTAGAGAAAAAAGAAACAAGTCATGAGAGGGGATTGCCTGTAGAGCTCAAAGGAACCATTGTCTGGTGATACAGATCCTATATTGGTCTGGAAGTTCCCAAGAGCACAGTGGTTTTCACAGTCACTGGTCACAGCAATAACTGTTCATAGCTTCAAAGATTTTTGTTAGAACAAAGTAAGATCAACACTAATGTACATTTAATAAATTTGTGTTTGATAGTTTTTTTTTGCCATCCTATATAGATTCAAATAAATCTGTCACCAAGAATGTCATTTGGTGACAGGTGGTGACAGGTTCTTATTGCCTGGTGACAGGTTCCTATAGCCCAGCGGTTCTCAACCTGTGGGTCGCGACCCTGGCGGGGGTCGAACAACCAAAACACAGGGGTCGCCTAAAGCCATCGGAGCCACGATTTTATTGCATTTTTTGGCGAGAATACAATATTCTTTTACATGGTTTGAGGTCACCGCAACATAAGGAACTGTATTGTGGGGTCACGGCATTAGAAAGGTTGAGAACCACTGCTATAGCCTATACTATGCTGATTTTTAAAATGTCTTTGTCAACATTCTGAATAATTTTAGAGCTTTATAAAACTTTATTTATCATTGCCTAGCTCCCTGCTAGAAGCCTATGTTGAAGGTATGCTACAGCAGGTTGTGTGCCTGTGTATCGTGATGCATTCTTCCTCTATTCTACACCATCCTCCTCCTGTCCTCAATGCACAAGGCACATGGGAGTAAAGAGGGGAATGGAGCCAGACAAGTGTGGAGGAGACTAAGCACACAGGCTGCTAGCTCCCTTCCAACAGCATGTATTTAGTCCCTAGGGAGGGCGCCCTAGGGACTAACCACGAGCTGTTAGAATGGTGCCAGGTAATGTGAATTGAACTTCTATAAACTATTGAAATGTATCAGAATGCTGAATGCAGACATTTTTAAAATCAGCATAGAATAGGCTATTGGAACCAGCTATTTGATCAATCTTAAAGGACCCAGATTTTTTTTTCAACCCTAATACATATGTTAATATTTTGCATAAGAAGTTAATGCAGATGTTCTGTACAGTCATTTTCTATAGGGTGCTACGATGGAGCTTAAAGAGAACCAGTCACATAGAAGAGCATTGTAATGTACAGATAGCATGTTGTACAGCAGAATTTGATTGGCAGATTGATATTTAGAAAAAGAAATTAGGAATAACCTTTATTTTATCAACTGTATTAATATATCTACTCTTTTTATGTTAAAAAGTTCAGAATGTGGTCCTATCAGCGACTGACAACTGTCTATGTATGCCCAGTCATAAGGGGGTGTCTGTTCATCCCTAATAAGAATGATTAAAAAATATCTATCTGTCTATATCAATCTGCTTAGAATATCCTAATCTGATGCACAGAATATAGATGGGTACAGGTTTCCTTGAAACTGGTTACATTATATAAGAGTGTTTGTGTAAGGTTGTGGTTAAAGTCGCTTAATGATTCCCGTAATTAGGGCAAAATTACATCTGTTCTCAGATGAGGCTTTTAAGAATTTCAATTCCACTTTGTTAGCATTACTATTCTATGTGTATTAAATATAATTTCTAATAGTATTTTTTTTTTAATTACTGCATTCAAAGTATAAAATTCAAGGAACCTTTAAATCTGTTCACTGATATACGTTGCCTTTACTTGTGTACTGTTGAAAGCAAAGTCCTGTTAATTAAACACTGTGTTTAATGATTCAAGAATTTTGTTGAGTTAGTTTATTAAGTCGTAGTGTTTCACAAGATAATGTTCCAATGAATAGGCACAATATACATTTCAACGGGAACCGGTGTCTTATACTTTCCAATCAACTCATGAGATTAATAAAATGTTAACAAAATGCTATAAATCAAATTTAAAGTGAATATCCAGCTTTTATCTCTGTATGTAGTCAGCACTGGTTACTTCCCTGAAATTGACCTCTGCAAACAAAGAATGAAATTATATAATTGTGTCTAGATATTACTTAGAAACATATTCAATTGAAAACACCTACACTGGCCTTAGATATTTTCTATTGAATTTATATACTTATTTGCATTGCTGGGAATAGGTGTGCCTAGATCAACACTAGCAAAGTTCCACTTGTCATCCCTTTTAATTTAAATACATCCTTTAAATTATATCCTTTAAATAATTGTTTAGGCAATCTAATGTTATTACTAGGTTTTCCATTTAGGTTCTGCCCTAAAATCCTACCAAAGTGAGCACAGGTGTACCATTGAATTGCTAAGGAATATTATGCTGCTGAGCTTTTCTAGTCAATGCAGCAAGTCAGAATTAAATGTTCTGATTTGTATCTCTTTAGGGCCTCTGTATAAGTTAATCAAAGTAGTTAACCCTAAAACAATTGAATAAGGAATTTAACACAACACATTGTTGAACATATCTATTAATTTAAAAAAAAAATACTATTGACCCCCTACATGTACAACATATGGGGGGGGGGGTCATTTAACTTCCTTCTGAACTCTTTTTGCACCTTTTGCAAGTCGGTCGGGACTGTTGTGTTTTTGCACAATTATTTGCACCCTTTTTGGCGCAAATCTTTGTTACATAATGCACAAACATCTGGAAGCAGGAGAAATACATAGACAAATTAGGCGCTAACCCAGGGGTAGGGAACCTATGGCTCGGGAGCCAGATGTGGCTCTTTTGTTGGCTGTATCTGGCTCTCAGACAGATCTGTAATAAATAGTGATGGCTGCTGTGTTTCTCTTAGACTGATCATTGGACACATGCAGTGATGTTACTGCTGCCTACATCCTTTGTACGACCCAGGTGCCATTGCCGCCATCGCCTAAGGCTGGGTCAAAGAGAAGAGCATGGGAATAAGTGAATATTCTTTTTGATTTTTTGGGTTTTGTTTGCTGTGACTACTTATCTACTGGGACGCATGTGCTGTGGCTACCTATCTACTTGGGGGCATGTGCTAGGGCTACATATCTAATGGGAGTATGTGCTGTGGCTACCTATATACTGGGGGGCGTGTGCTGTGGCTACATATCTACTTGGGGGTATGTGCTGTGGCTGCCTATATAATGGGGAACATGTGCTATAGCTATCTATCTGTTAGCCGCCGGTCTTTATAGGAACCCGGGAAGACCTAGATCGCAGGGACACACGTGACAATGGGACATTGTCCCATTGGGGGCATGTGCTTATTGTACGGCTCTTACGGAATAACATTTTAAAATATGTGGTGTTCACGGCTCTCTCAGACAAAAAAGTTCTTGACCCCTGCGCTAACCAGAAAAACTGCCATACGGCGAACTCCAGCAAACTGCTCGAAAAAGGCGCAGTCACTAAATATGAAATATATCTGCCTCATGGTAGTAAAGCAGGAGTACAGCAGCTTGACATATACATGTGCATTTACTATGTTTTTTATGTGTCTTTTCAGCCACGGAAATCTTTCTTGTTGTTTCTGAATTGCATGTCCCAGATGTATTATGTGTAAGCGCCACAAAAACCTCATTTTTCCAATGCTCATGCCATTTTTTTTCTCCTGGCACTTTTTTTGGTGCATAATAAGACCAATAAAAGTCTTCCAACTTATAAACCCATTCATGAATGTGGTTTGTCATTTGTGATGCTCATTTGTACTTCTTAAGGTGCACCAAATATATTGAGACTGTATGCCATAATATAAAATCACATTGCAGAACACCACATTGCAGAACACCTAGCACCAAAAATAATGAATGGAGAAGAAATCAGTGATTGCAGCCTTTCAGGCATAAGAACTCCTAGAAGATAACTAGTCACTGGGCTGAACCATCCACTGAACAAAGAAAGAACTTTAAACTAATTAAAGAATTTATATCATAATGAAAGGACAATTGAAGGTAAGGAAAAAGTAAATAAAAAAATATTTAATACATTTAATTAAAAAACAATAAAATAAAATGTACAAGGCGCTGTAGCAGAGAAATGACCTACCGTATATACTTGTGTATAAGCCGAGTTTTTCAGCACAAAAAATGTGCTGAAAAAACTTGGCTTATACACGAGTCAAATAAAAAATAAAAAACGTAATACTCACCCTCCAGTGTCCAGATCGTTGGCGCTGGTCCCGATCTTCATCGTGAGGCTCCCAATCTTCAGCGTGGCTCCTCTTCTCACTTCTTTCTTCTCTGCCCAGATGCAGAGTTGCATTTGGGCGCACACTATGATGCGGCGGTGTCGCGTCATCAGCCGTCATCAGCCCCAACACCAGCGCATCATAGTATGGGCCCTCCGGCAGATCGCATGGACATGACTCTGCCAGCGAAAGAAGAAAGAAGAGAGAAGAGGAGCCACCGGGACCCGCGCCAAAGATCAGGAGCCTCGCACTGAAAATCGGCAGGGGGCTGGCTGTATACTACATGGGGGATGACTGTATACTACATGAAGGCTGGCTGTATAATATATGGTCTGACTTTATACTACATGAGGGCTGGCTCTATACTACATGGGGGCTGTCTGTATACTACTTGGGGCTTGCTGTATACTACTTGGGGCTGGCTGTATACTACATGGGGGCAGGCTGTATACTACAAGGGGCAGGCTGTATACTACATGGGGCTGGCTGTTTGTGTTGTCCACTTCGTCCTATATTAGCCTGCAGGATACAGTCCTGCTGAAAGCAGAGGAAAAAGAAGAAAAAAACAGAAGAAGAGAGAAACTTGTCCTTTAAGGGGGGAATCCACTTGTATCAGGGAACCTGCAGGAAGAACGTTGAAAGACCCTTGTAAGTGGATAGGAGAACGTACTTTGTCTGGCAGACATTGAAGGCTTGAAGCATATGGGTAAGATAAAGCCAGACACGACCAGAAAGAACAGGACCAGAGTTGACACACAAGGACACAGAGGACAAACATATGATACAGACAAAGAAGCAGAGTTGGACCAGAAGCGGCGTCAAGGTCAAAACCAATCTGCCCAAGTAAACAAAATTCAAACTACATACCAATGAGGGTCAATTAAAAAGTAAACCTTAGCCAAAGTTCATACTCACAAATACAGAGAAAATTAACGCCTCTAAGCGTGAGCTGGCCCCAGATTTGACAGGGGGCCATCATTTTAATTGCAGACATTATTTCTGCAACAAAAAAGAGGAAAAGGTTTTTATTAAAATTAAAGTCAACAGTTTTATATCAGCATAGATAAAAGTTTTTACATAACGTCATCTCTCAATGATATTGTTTTGCGTGCACCAACTATTCCAATATTTATATAGATTTGACTTTTTCAGGATCGAGCGGGAGTAAGAGGTTCTCTGTGTGTGAGAGATGTCTAGAAAGGGAAAAAGCCCGTGCCGATGTGGAGAAACCTTGATGTTTCATAGAGTCCAGTCTATAATTTCATAAAGCGATGTGGATTACCTCTAATTGATGATGGAAACTTTGAGAACAAAGATCAAGCATATGAGAATACTAATTACCTGATGGGTCTTGCACTAGAATGCTTAAAACATACAAACAATCCATCTATTAATAAAAGATAAAATAGACTCATGTTACAGAAAAATTTATTCTGGCAGTATAAATATTTTAAAGTCACATATTTTATTTTTTTCAAACAGCTTATTCTATTTCAAAACTTCTCATCACATACAATGAAGGTATCACAATAAAAGTGTGAAGATTTCATTTGCATTAATATATTTCTTTTTAAGGAAACAGATTTTGTTCTCATTTTAGAAGATGTCACGCTCAGAAATGATCCCATAATTGGATATATCAACAGCATTTTCAATCTTTAAAAAACAAAAATCTATGCAAAGTTAGGATTATCATTTTCACAACATCCAAAATAGCAATCAATTTTCACCAGTTGAGAAACTTCTTCCTTTTTTCAGTGTAGTGTATTATGGTTTGTAAAGATGATATTTCTGGAGATTCAATTGGGTTATCCCATGTCCTTATGTCGATGTTACTACCGATGGTTGTAAATCATTATAGTAAAGTAAATTTGCAGTGACATTGACCAATTCCAGCCAAAGGCATTTTATCAGGGCTTTAATTTTGCCTAAAAGATGCAATGTGATGGGCTCGTGCACAAAGTCAACTTCATTGAGAAAACAAATTAGACATCCAGCATGCAAGAAACAGCCCAAAGGAAATGGATTAGTCTTTGAATACACCTCTTATCTAACATGTTTGGCTTTAATCTGTCTTTAGCAATTCAAAACGTATGAGATTAATATGTAACAGTCAGTATAATGTGACAGCTCAGTGACAGATGAAACATTACTCAACTCATGGGATTTTAGGTAAATGCTTGGGGACATGTAAAATATTGGACAGTGTTTTGTTCTGTAACCTAATATGTATAAGGCAATTAAAGAAATGTTGGCATCATTAAACCGGTAATTATAAATGACCAGTTATGTGTTATAAGTTTTGGTTGAGAGGATATTTTTATGCAAAATGAGAATGTAGAAGGATGCTTTGGTCTCGGACCTTTTCTTTTCCAATACCTGAATACAGGTTATACCTTAAAAAAAGACCATAAGAAAACTGAAATTATTCACCACAATAGAAATAGATACCGTAAAAAATATATAACACAAATTATTGCTTAATGTCAGTTATCAGGGTGTTGAATATCACTACTCATTTGCCCTGATTTAAAGGGGTTTGTCCACTTTTCAAAAATTTATTTTGTTGTAATGAAGAGGATTCCATAATTTGCCATATAACTTGGTGTATCAATTTTCTAGATATGTGCTTGCTGTCATTCATAGAAGCTCCATTGATACAAGGTGACAAAATTCCAATCCATGGTCACGATGATACACATCGTGCTTATAACGGGGGTGATTGACGCGTTATAATACACCAGATCTGATTAGTCGATCAGTCATACTAAAGAAAACTGAAAGGGGAGGGAACACCCCTTTACCCTTACCGACATGTCGACATAATACGTCAACATGGGTTGCGGGTGCAAGGAGAGGGTTCATGGGCTGAAAGCCCTCTCCAAGCCCAGTAAGCTTTGCTGCAGATTGTGTTTCCCGATGTAGCACACAGAGGGTTATAAAGCTCCACGTCCGGGATGCACCAATTTTTGGCTGACGAAAGATCAGTCAAAGCCAAAACCGTAACGGGGATGCAGGCATCCCGAACAGTGGAGCTTATCACCCTCAAAAAAATGGTAAGAACTGTAATTTGACATTAGTGGCCTCTTTGACATGAGGTGGCCTCCATATACTTTTGAGTCACAGGCTATCCTATGCCTTACATGTGGCTGCAATAGATATGTTACTGGTGGGCCCCTCATAGTACTTTACATTTAGTTCTTCCCCTGACTCCCTTCATTGTTATCACCATATAATTGTCCGTGGTGAGGGTTCTTTCTGTGTTGTATCTCACAATTGATTGTTGTATGTATCTATTGGTACCTTAAATGGTGCCACCATTATCTAAAGTATGCAGAGGGTTTTATGTAAAGCATCATACAAAGATTTACATTTTTCATATTCGCTCATTGGCATAGTCTTGCCTCCTTCCCCTCTTTGAGGGGTACATCGGGTATACATGTATACCTTCTTTAGGCACTAGAGTAGGTGCAATTACAACACCGGGGTGGGCACTAAGGGCCAATCTTACTATTGAGCGTTTTCTTTCCCCTTCACTCCTCCCCTCCAGTAGGTTCTTAATTTTTGATTTTTCTCGAACACGAGAATGAGGACTATAAGTGAATGGAACTGCAGAATGAGCATTGGAGAGTTAGGAGTATAAAAGGCGGGGAGGGTGGTCTTTTTTTTTACCATCATTATTTTTTAATTACGTTTTTAAAATTTTAATTTTACATTTTGGAACATTAAAGGGCACGCTGGAAGCTTTATATCATGTATTTTCGGACAACTGGCCAATAAACATCTTCAAAAGAACAATCTCACACAGGAAAACGATGATTATATTCATAAACAATTTGACTAGCTTTGGTAATTGTTTTTTTACTTGGCTTTTAATTGCTTTTATATTGCAGGAGACTATAAGATTGGAAAGCCCGGCAGGAGTGTGTACTATCTATATATATCTATATATATATCTATTATATATATAGATATATAAAAAAACTTTTGTATTGTGCGTAAGAAGAAAGAATTGTTTCAGATATCAGAGCTGCCATCGTGTACCTTTCTGCGGCCACTGGCTCTGCGACAGGGATGGGTCTGGCTTGAACTCACTGTTGATACAACAGCTGTGGTAGCAATATTATTTTAAAACTAAAGAACATATTAGAGTATGGTCTGTATTGAGTATAACTGAGAAGAAAAGGCCGTCTCGTATTCAAAATGGAATCAATTCAGAAAAGAGTAGGAAGTTCTAATCCACATGGAAAGGACTACTGATGCTTTTCCCAAAACACCAGGATACCAAGAAGAGATTTATTAATCTAGGTCATCTGCTTGCCCTATTAGGGGTAACAGACATGTTTTCTTCCTTGTCTTCTTACTGCCAGAATCATCTCAGCTAGGTAAAAAGTAAAAAGTTCAGTAACATGAGCTTCTTTGTGCTCAACAAAAACTCAAATGTATATAGACACAATCCAAAACTATCTTCCTACCAGGTCTAAGAGTCAGAAAAAGCTAACATCACGTTGTACCTTAATCCAATATTAAACTAAGACTCACTTGTATGGTCCTTTTTCATTGCAGTTGGAAAGTCTTCAGCCCTTGTTTTTGCCACTTTTAGGCTGCAGTTAGTAAACGTATTCGACCCTTTGTTATTACACTTGAAATACAGCTTTGTGGTTTCCACCAGTTGGACTGAATCACGCTGTGATTAATTCAGCAATACACCATTAGAGAAAAAAGAACACAAGTCATGGGGGGATTGACTTGTGTAGAGCGCATAAGGAACCCTTGTCTGGGTGATACAGATCCTATATTGGTATGGAAGTTCCCAAGAGCACAGTGGGTTCACAGCACTGGTCCAAAGCAATAAAACTGTTCATAGCTCAAAAGATTTTGTTAGAACAAAAGTAATCTCAACACTAATGGTACAGTTAATAAATTTGGGTTTGATAGTTTTTTTGCCATCCTATATAGATTCAAAGAAATCTGTCACAAGAATGTTAATTTTGGTTGACAGGGGTGACGGTTCTTATTGCCTGGTTGGAAGGTTACTATTAGCCCAGCGGTATCAACCTGTGGGTCGCGAACCTGGCGGGGGTCGAAAACCCAAAACGGGGCCGCCGACATCCACGAGCCACGATTTTATCGATTTTTGGCACGAATACATTTTCTGTACATGGTTGGGGTAACCGCAACATAAGGAACTGTATTGCGGGGTCCACAGCAGTTGAAAGGTTGAGAACCACTGCTATAGCCTATACTATGCGATTTTTTAAAATGTCTTTGTCGCATCGAATAATTTTAGAGCTTTATAAAACTATTTATATGGCTGGCTAGAAGCTATGTGAAGGTATGCTACAGCAGGTTGTGTGAATGTGTATTTCGTGATGCATCTTCCTCTATTCTACACCATCCTCCTCCGTCCTAAATGCACCAGGCACATTGGATAAAGAGGGGAATGGACAGACAAGTGTGGAGGAGGACTAAGCACACCAGGCTGCTAGCTCCCTTCCAACAGCATGTGGTAGTCCTAGGGGAGACGAACGCCTTAGGGACTAACCACAAGCTGTTGGAATGGAGAAGGTACTGTGATTGAAACGTCTATAAACTATTGAAATGTTTCAGAATGCTGAAGCAAGACATGTTAAAATCAGAATAGAATAGGTAGGCTATTGGAAGCCAGCTTAAATATACATTCCCGTTGAGAGGTTTCATTAAAGTTCACTCTTCCTTGCCAGTCCGGTTCTTGATTTGATCAATATTAAAGGACCCAGATTTTTTTTTCAACCCTACTACATATGTTAATCATTTTGCATAAGAAGTTTATGCAATGTTTCGACAGTATTTTCTATGGGTGCACGATGGAGACTTAAAGAGGAACCAGTACACATTAGAAGAGCCATGGTAAGGCGACAGATAGGCATGTTGTACAGCAGGAATTTGATTGGCAGATTGATTATTTTAGCAAAAGAAAATTAGGAATAACCTTTATTTTATCAACTGATTAATATATCTACTCTTTTTATGTTAAAAGGTCAAATGTTGGTCCTATCCACGAATGACAACTGTTATGTATGCCAGTCATAAGGGTGGTGTCTGTTATCGCCTAATAAGAATGATTAAAAAATATGTATCCGTTATATCAATTGCTTCGAAGATCCTATCTGATGAACCAGATATATGGATGGGACGGTTTCCTTCAAAACTGTTACATTATATAAGAGGTGTGTGTAAGGTTGTGGTTTAAAAGTCGCTTAATGATTCCGGAATTAGTGGCAAATTACATCTGTTCTCCGATGAGGCTTTTAAGAATTTCAATTCCATTTGTTAGCAGTACTTTCTATGTGTAGAAGATAATTTCTAATAGTATGTTTTTTTGCACTTACGCATTCAAAGTAGTAAAATCAAGAGAACCTTTACTCTGTTCACTGATTATAAGTTACCTTTACTTGTGTACGTTGAAAGCAAATCCGGTTAACCCTTAACACCACTGTGTTTAATGATCAAGAACTTTTGTTGAGTTAGTATTTATAAGTAGTTAGGTTTCACAAGAGAAGTGTTCCAAGATAGGCACAATCTACATTTCAACGGGAAACCGGATGTCTGATGTTGTCTATATTCCAATCAACTAATGAGATGTTTTAATAAATGTTAAACAAAAATCTATAAAATCAAATTTAAAGTGAATATCCAGGCTTTTTATCGCCGTATGTAGTCAGCACTGTACTTCCCTGAAATGACCTCTGCAAACAAAGAATGAAATGGATCTAATTTATTATGTCTAGATATTACTTAGAAACACATATTCAATTGAAAACACCTACACTGGCTAGATTTTTCTATGGAATTTATATGCTTATTTGCATCTGCTGGGAATAGGAGTTGCCTAGATCTACTACTAGCAAGTTCACTTGTCATCTTTTAATTTAAATAAATCATTTAAAATTATATCATTAAATAATTGTTTAGGCAATTCTAATGTTATCTACTAGGTATTTTCATTTAGTTAGGCCCTAAAACTACCAAAGTGAGCACAGGGTACCATGAATTGCTAAGGATATTATGCTGCGGAGCTTTCATAGTCAATGCAGCAAGTCAGAATTAAATGTTCGGATTGTATCTCTTTAGGCCTCTGTCTAAGTTAATCAAAGTAGTCACCTAAAACCAAGTGAAAAGAATTTATGAACAAGATTTTGAACGTATATATTAATTTAAAAAATATTTATATGACCAACTTCTGTACAAATATGGGGGGGTGCATTTAATTCCTGATGAACTCTTTTTGCACTTTTGCACGTCGGTCGGACTGTTGTGTTTTTGCACAATTATTGCACCCTTTTTGGCGCAAATCCTTCTTACATTAATGCACAAACATAGGGAAGCAGGAGGAACTACATAGACAAAATTAGCGCTTAACCAGGGGTAGGGAACCTATGGCTCGGAAGCCAGAGTGGCTCTTCGTGTTGGCTGTATCTGGTCTCAGACGATCTGTAATAAATAGTGATGGCGCGTGTTTCTCTAGAATGCTCATTGGACCACCTGTGAAGTGATGTTTATGATGCTACATCCCTTTGTACGACCAAGTGCCATCGCTGCCCATCGTCTAAGCCTGGGTAAAAAGAGAAGAGCATGGAGAGAGCCGAGAGGAGAGGCGCAGGAGCGCTGTTAAGTGAATATTCTTTATGATTTTTGGGTTTTGTTTGCGTGACTACTTATATATGGGGGCATTGCGTGGCAATATTCTAGATGGGAGTCTGTGCTGTGACTAATATATATGGGGGGGTGCTGTGGCTAACATATATAATTGGGGGGGTATGTGCTGGGGCTGCCTATATAATGGGGGACAGGGCTATAGCTATCTATTGGAGCCGCCCGGTCTTTATTAGGAACCGGGAAAAAAAGAAAGAGATGCAGGGAAACACGTGGAAAGGACATTGTCCCAGTGGGGGACATGTGCTTATTTGTACGGCTCTTACGGAATAACTTTTAAAATATGTGGTGTTCACGGCTCTCTCAGACAAAAAAGTTCTGACCATGCGCTACAGAAAAATGCCATGAAGGCGAACCCAGCAAATGCTCGAAAAAGGCGCAGTCATAAAATCTGAAATATATCTGCCTCACCTTGGTAGTAAGAGGGAGTTAAGCAGCTGACATATAATGTGCATTTAAAGGTTTTATGTGCTTTCAGCCACGGAAATCTTTCTGTTGTTTCTGAATGGCATGTCCCAGATGTATTATGGTAAGAGCCACAAAAACCTCATTTTTCCAATTGCTCAGTGCCATTTTGTCTCCGGCACTTTTTTTGGGAATTATAAGACCAATAAAAAGTCTTTAACAAACCCATTCATGAATGTTGGTTTTTCATTTGTGATGCTCATTTGTACTTCTTTAAGGGTGCGACAAATATATTGAGACGGTATGCCGATAATAATAAAATCACATGCAGAAAGAATTTATATAGAATGAATGGACAATGAAGGTAAAGGAAAGGAAATAAAAAGCAAATAAAAAATCTTAATACATTAATTAAAAAACATAAAATAAAATGTAACAGGCGCTGTAACTTGTGTAGTACAGAGAATGACCTTACCGTTTATACATGGGTATTAAGCCGAGTTTTCAGCAAAAAAATGTGGAAACAACTCCCTGGGCTGATACACCGAGTCAGTAAAGTAAAAAATAATAAAAAACGTAATACTCACCCTCCAGTGTAGATCGTGGGCGGTCACGATCTCATCGTGAGGATCCCAATCTTCAGCGTGGCTCCTCTTCTCATTCTTTCTCTCTCTTCTATCGTGGCAGAGTTGCATTTTGGGAGCACATCTATGGATGCGGCCCGTGTCGAGTCACAGCGTCAACAGCCCCAAACACCAGCGCATCATAGTATGTGGCCCTCGGCAGAGGCATGCGACAGGACTTTGCCAGCGAAAGAAGAAACAGACTTGCAAGAGAGAGAAGAGGAGCCACCGGGACATGTACCAAAGATCAGGAGCCTCGGCATCTTGAAAATCGCAGGGGGCGCTGATGTTATATACTCCAATGGTGGATGACTGATACTACATGAAGGTGGCTGTATAATTATATGGTCTGACTTTATTACTTTTAAACATGAGGGCTGGCTGTATATACTTGGGGCTGGCTGTATACTACCATGGGGGCGGCTGTTACTACAAGGGGAAGGCTGTTGTATACTACATGGGGATGGCTATATACTACCCGGGGGGCTAGTTGACTGTATATTACAGGGATGGCTGGACTGTATAATATGGGAGGCTGGCTTCCGATTACTACAATGGGGTGGCTAGATGTATATACTCTTTACTACTCGGACTTATACTCGAGTTAAGAGGTTTTCCCCAGTATTGGTGGGTGTTAAAATTAGGGGTCTCAAGTTGTACTCGGGTCAGCTTATACTCGAGTATAAACAGTAATTAATTATTACAGGATTTTCTCAAGCATTCTTCAAACCGTCCCCAGATCAAAGTTCAGGTGAGGCACCGCCCAAAGATTCTACCTTGAGTTTATATCTAAGTGACATTACAATAAATAGGTTAGAAAAAAGACATTCGTCCTTTAAGTCAAACTATTTAAGTACACTGTTGTTGATCCAGTAGTCGAAGGCAAAAAACCCATCTAGGCTAATGCAATGGGCCCAAGCAGAGAAAAAATTCCTTTCTCAATTGGCTGTTAAAATAACCTCCTCAGAATGCCTGTGTCTCATTCTAAAATCAACTTTGAAAATTAGGCAACGAACAGAAGGGTTTGGGGGAGGAATAAACAAGACCCTTCTGTGCTGAGGCTTGACAGGCTGTTACACGTTTCACCTTCCCTTCTGCTTTAATCCCTCATTCCCTACCCTGACAATCTACCTGATATCTAACTTTAATAATCTTGCTGCTGCCCAGACCATTCTGCCGCCCATTCGGACCACTCTCTACCTAATGCTCGACTGTGCTGATCCTGTGAGCCTGTGTTTTCTGGTGCTGTTTACAACAATATTTCACAGGACTGCCTCCAGACATATACAACAAAAGGCAAGTCCGGTTTATAAAGGTTATTAAGGATGAAGGCTTGCAGAAATTGGAAAGTTTGGACCATAGTGAAAACTATTATTCATGATGGGTGGACCAAATCCACTGGTTTAAATCTTTTACTAGGATTCTCTAGCTAATTTCCTGGATTTGTAAAAAGACTAATTTCCTCAGAAAATTGCTTCAAGCAAGCAACACATTCCTTGACAAGCAGCAGACAATCAGGGGCACTAAACTAGTAATAGAAACTGATGAAGTACTTCTTAATATTTGTGGCGGAACATATAATTGGTTGGCCCCTTTACATTAAGTGTATTGTAAAATTGTTGAGCTAGAAATGTAAAGTAAGGCCCTGGTTTAGAAAAAGCCAGAAGTCTTGCTGCATTGATTGCAGCAAACACGTACAGTAATCCCCGCTATCAGTGCTAGCAACGACCCGCTAGTGTTATCGTCTACAAAATATATAATAGCGTTTTGTCACTCCGTTTAACCTGGTTTACGTTTTAAATTCAAGTAAAAGGGATCAAAAAGTCTACAGCCTAAAAATGGTAAGCATTGGAAAATGCCAAAAATGACACATCACCGTCAGCTCTTTACACGAAAGTATGAAAAAGTTATGGGCCAGAAGATGACAAAATGCCAAAAAAAAAAAATCAGTAGTAGCAGAGGTTTTAATTTTGTAAATGTATGAAAAACATTATAAAACCTAAAGGCGTCCCGGGTGGTTAGTTACAAGATAGGGTCCGGAGGTTTGCTCTTAAGTTGGAATTTGTCATATGTAAGACGAAAGTATATTTAGCATTGTAGACCAGAAAAAAGTTTGTTGGCTACATGATAATTGGAGTGTAAACAGTTTTTTGCTGTAATAAGACCAATATTAGAAATAAAGCTTCATTACAGACACCTTACAGATGATTATTGCACAGTCTGGATTATAGTAAATGCATTCAGAGAAAGCTTCAACAGAGGTCCGGAGGGGCTGTCTGATGGGGTTGCGTAAGCGGGGGTCATTAAGTAGGGGACCACATGTACAAAATTGTTATCCCTGACGAAACGACCCAAAGAAAAAGAGATATGTCATTTCGGCGCACAGTGAAGCGTGTAAAATCGAAGCCAGCAAGTAGAATACAGGAAAATGAGTTTTTTTTAAAACTTATGTTACACTGCATTTGGATTTTTTTCCGCATCCAAGCACATGCAGTGCAATTGCTAAGCAGAAAACAAGCCTCACACTGATGTGTAATTAAAAAAAACGTATACATTTGAAGGTGGGGAGTGATTGAAAAAGGATAATGAGAAAAAAAAACAAAAAGTCTCCAGGACGTCGTAAGGGATTAAGGGGTTTGCCCACAAATAAAGTTCTTAATTTGTATCCTTGTGTGTTTGCACAATTAAAAGCTATAATTAGAGTAGACACTGAGGGTAAAGAGAAGAAGTTTGGATTATATTTGATTTGCATTTCTGACACCTTAGTTTGCCATTTTAGCAAAGATATTGATGACTTTCATTGATATAGTTGTCACGTAGTTCCTTTACATAGCTAAGATGTATGATACTTAAGCCAAAGGTCGCAACTCTGAAAGCTGCGTTTAGTGAGAGCAATGTTCTGTAACAAAAAATAAAGAATTTCCCTCACAAACGTTGAAATACAAATAGGGAAGTGTTGCCTTAGGCTACAATGGCTTGTATTGATTTTCAGTACTATATTCAGAATAAAATGGTAATGTATAAATGTGCCACGCTTTCATGATTTGCTATGGCTGATATTTTTTGTAGCTAAAAGGTTATGTGAGGGGAAAAACTGTTCTGTGAATGAAAAATGTACCGCACCAAACTATAAAAACAATGGGAATTTATTTTTATTGATGGTATATGAGCCATATTTTTTTATCTGAAGCTTACCATTAACATTTAAAGTAGAAAATATGATTATATCACTTCATTCATAATATGAGAGATACTTGAATTCTACCTGGTCAAAAAACAATCTCTGTCTTCTGTTACAAAAAGGTTTTCTTGTGAAGCCTGTGCCAATATCTATTTGTTTGGCTTTTTTTACAACAACTGTGAACTCCACCCATAATCAGAAACACACAGTGAGGACAGATTCATCAAATTTTGTTGTAAAAGATTTCGTTGAATGAAATGGGTGGTGGGTGATGGCAGACATTGTAGAGGAAGCAAATGCCGCTGAGCTCTGCTCCAAATCAGGCTCGCGTAATGGATTAATGAGCCACAAGTTCAAATGATGGAAACAACCCTGGTACTAAGCAAGCAAGCTGCTGGGACGCAGTCTTGGACCACGGCAAATAGGGTGGGAGCAGTATAGTGAAGACTCCCCATATGTTGGTCCGGAGTGGACCCATAAGGAAACTGGTTACCGACAAGTGCATGACTCTATAGCAGCCAAAAACCAGCTGCTGCTTCGTGCAGATAGGAGTCCCGGCCTCAGCTCTCTCAACTATCTTCGCGACATTGTCCACAACCAGCACAGATAATTCATGATTTGCACAGATTCTACAGTAAAGAGTAAAAGAATTGGAGGAATATTACCTGGGGAGTATACACGTGCGGGTACAGGAATTATCCCACATACCACATTTCAAAAGACCCCTTATATGACAGGCAGGGCCCTGCTCTAAGTGGCCGAAACAAGCAACAACCTGAGAGCCACAAACTCAGACCACTGAAAGTAGATCAGTGAGAGATGTTGAGTCAGTGACTTGCACTCAGGGGTCCGGTACCCAAAGCCCACCTTTCACCCTTAATATTTGGAACCATGCCACCTATTTTCCTGGGTCGACTATACCTTGCTAATGCATACAACACGGCTGAAAAAATAATAAAGACAGACCAGGAGAATACAAAGTTCACATAGGTCTACACAGGCAACCTGACATATAGAAAATGGGAAAAAAAGGACTGCCTTCTAACAGATAGGATCCCAAAAAAGCTGCATCCACAGACAAAAAGAGACTGTTAATCGAGTTAGATAGCAAGATGAGGGATGGAATGCCGAGCTATCTTGACTACCATCTCTAAGTCATCCTCAGAAAGCTCTTTCATTCAAGTGATGGTTTGAACTGAGCTACTTATAGGCCAACAAAAATATGAAATAGGTAAACAGAGTGAAGTTTCGAAGCAACAGTTGTTCATAATTATTTGCTTTCTGATCAATTTGTGTGGGATACCTAAGGGGACATCTCTGCAGACACATTATTCAGTCCAGAGAATAAAACCAACCTGGAAGATATTTTTACACTTACCTGTCCCATTTGGAATCAGAACTCCCTCCACTTCCAACACTTGTCGAACATCCTTTCCATCTGGTTGAGGGCAACAGGACTTTGAGGGATCCCACCGACAGCAACGATTGTGCAGAGAGATTGCCAGTTTTCACACTGTTTAATGTGGACTAATGCTGATGCTGAGAAACAGTAAAGTAAGAAAGGCCATCAGTTAGCTTTATTGTTCCTACTAGAGTTCGACTGTCGATACATCAATTCCATTACATACAAGAAGCGTATCATCATAAATAAGTCAGAATCATTGAGGGAGGGAAAGTTAGTTACTAACAGTTTTGTTTACTAATGGATAAGACCTTATTTACATAGGACCAATGGGCTCTACTTAAAACATCCCTTGAAGACATCATCTTCAAACCCATTAAATGGGATATAAAGAGATCCAACAAGGCTCCTTGTACTTAAATGAGGCACCGAAAGACTAAAAGCTTGAAACTAAATTATGATGTGAGCATAGTGGCTATCCAGACAATAAGAAAGGAAATGCAGTGTCTCCGAAAGCTTACAGAGAAAAACGGTGTTTCTGAAATAAAGTTTTGCACATGGCGCCCAAGGAGTATAAAAATAACGCACAAAGAATAATGTCCCTCTTGGAACTCTCCTTCATGCCGACTTATTTGAATACAAAGGTTCAGTCAAACTTTTCCAATATACTTTGGTATCAATTTCCTCACTGTTATCTAGGCTCTTGCTTGCTTCATTCTATAGAAAGCTTTAGTGTCTATGACAGACATCTGCACCTGGTCACCCCCGGGGCGTGGCTCGTTATAACACACCAGCTCTGTGCCTCTCGTGGGTACCAAATAGCTATACAGATGTCTAAACCATTGGAAATAATAAACATGGGTTTAGGAATGACAGGCAAGCAGCGAGAGATTCTAAAACCATGTGGAAGTGATACAGAAAGTAGATGGAAAATTGTATAATGTTTCATTATAACAAAACAATAACGGGAATACCTTTAAGAGAACCAAGTAAGAACAAAAAGTTTTTCAGTTTTGTATTTCCATGACTCTATTTATAAATTTCCTTTACTTGAGAATCTATTAATAAGTGAGTGTGGGGGTATGTGGTCACTAGAGAGATAGGGAGCGACTTATCATGGAAATTTCTGTGGTAAAACTGTTCCAGTTGCCATGGAGATCAGAGATTCAGACTATCAGAGCATCAGCTGTAATTGTATAAACAGCTGTGGGAAAATGAAACTTAAGGCTCCGATTGGGTGCATGGGCAGAACAGTTGTCTCAGGCACTTCTGCTCTAATCCCCCAATTAGACAAAGTGACCAACAGCTAAACGACAGAGATGGTCAGCGACAGTCACCATTCAGAGACAGGCAGAGAAAAAAACCAAAGACAGATCGAGGACAGCTTAGAAAGTAAGAGACATGTACGGTCAGAGAAAGTCAGAGACAGAAAAGAGACAATCCGAGGCAGTCAGAGACAGAGAAGTCAGAGACAATAATAGGGGGAACCGTCAGAGACATCTAAGGAAAGTCAAAGGCAATCAGCGACAGCGACAGTCAGATAAGATGATAACCCGTATGTCATAAAACAGATAGTCAGAAAGAGATAGAAACGAGTGTCACGAACGGGGGGGCGAGGCGTGAAGAGTCTGCACTGTCCATACACCCCCCGGAAAGTGGCAGACAATGGCAACAGATGCAGAAAAACAGTCACCAAACTTGAGATGACAGCAGGACGCAGAGGAGCACGGGTATTGCTGGTACGAGTCAGGAAGACACATGGGCTGGAACCTTGTTGAACCATGCAAGAGCAGAGTCACGGGAAACGGACTGCAGGGAAATGGACCACAGGGCTGGAACATGGACATGGACCACAGGATAGAGCCATAGACATGGACCACCGGATACGGACCACCGAACACGGACCACAGGACACGACAACGGACTGGACCACAGGATTATGGACCAAAGGACAAGACACAGGATACGACCACCGGACACAGACCACAGGGATATGGACCAAAGGACGTGGCCACCAGTTATGGACCACCGGGCACGGACCGCAGGATAAGGAACCACAGGAAGGACCACGGCATGGACCACAGGTATGACCAAAGGATACGGACCAGGACCGGACACAGGACCACAGGAAGACGGACCACATGAGACCGAAACACAGGATATTGACCACCGGACACGGACAAAGGAGGCGTTATATGGAAACAACAGGAAACAGAGGCGTCTGGAAACGACAGGAACACGGAGATGTGTGGAAAACGAACGAAGATGGACCTAGGGATACACACAGGAGGCTTTCACTTCAGCGGGGAAGACTGAGCTCCGGCCAAGAGTGAAGGGAGCTACCGGGTGATATAGGAGACCGGAGTGGACAGCCCAAGGCGGACAGAAGGACTCTGCCCTTAAGTTCAGGAAGTGAGCATGCACGGGGCCTGGAGGCGGAGGCGGGCGGCCTGACGCCGGCCCCGGAGCACAGCAAGGAGCCAGGAGAGGTAACTGCGGGCCGGGGCGGGGACGGACAGGCAACCAAACGGAGCAAGATGTACCGTGCATGGGACAGTCAGAAGACAGCAAGAGACAGGGACCAGTCTAGACCGGTAGACATAGACAGAGACAGTCGAAAGAGACGAAAACGAAGAGACAGACACATTCAGAGACAGTCAGAGAGAGAAGAGACAAACAAAATATTTTTTGTTAACCCATTTTGTATAGCGAGAACAAGTATAAACTATCTGAGGCAACAAGGGAAGCTATAGCGATAATTAGCGAGGACGCAGCACTAAATGCTCGGGTGTCGTTATTCGATACTAGCTTCCCGATTGATCTGCTGCTTTGATCGAAATACGAACCCATTAAAAGTCAATGGGAGACACGAGCATTGTTTTAGTTAAAAGGAGAAATAAAAAAGAACAGTGCATAATAAAATAATCCCAGAGTTTAATGTGTGTAACTTGTAAAGAAAAAATTTAAATAAACCTTTCGTCACGTTCCAGGTGTTCGCGCGTGTCTCCCGCGAAAGTAGGAGATGTTCAGAACATCTTGGAAGTGAAAGAGATAGTGTTCTTTCAAGTGGTTCTGCACTTTAAATGGTCCTGTCATTCACAGTTTTACTGATTTAACTCTATTCGTCACTGCAGATGTAGCGGTTGCTTCCGATAATGTCGGAGATGTGCGCGCCACACAGGCAATGTGAAGAATAGTGTTATTTAAAATGTTTTGCCCTTAATGTTCGTGGTTTCACTGTTTTAATGTTTTAATTCTATTTCTTCAATTGAAGGTGTTCGCGCCGTGTCTACCGAAGGTTCGGAGATAGCGCGGAGCACAGCTTGCAAGTGAAGAATAGGGTGATTTTAATGTGTTCTGCCTACATGTTCGTGTTTCACTTTTTATGTTTTAATTCTATTCTCACATTGCAGGTGTGCGCGTGTGTCTACCGATAGGTTCAGAGATACGCGGCACAGCTGAAAGGGAAGAAAGAATTAGAAAAAAGCGAAAACACGAACATTTAAGTGCAGGACACATTGAAAGAACACTATTCTTCAACATTCCAGATGTAGAACATCTCCTAAACTTAGCTGGGGGGAGACACGATAGCGAACACCTGGAAAAGTGAAGAATAGTGTTATTTCAATGTGTTTCTACCAGCAAACATAGGTAAACTCGGGTATTATTATGAATAAAAAATACTGTTCTTCACTTAATTAAATGCGATCTCGAGCCGGCGAGAACTCGGTCTGAGTAACGAAGCCGGTCGAGTATGCTAATACTCGATCCGAGCAGTATACTCGGACGGAGTAGACATCGCTCATCTCTACTAGTAATACTATGATCTAACCATGCATGCAGAAGATTTATTAAGACTTTTCCTGGTATGTTGCTGGATTTTGTATCAATTATATTATTTAAGAAAACAATAATTTTAGGTTTGTTTAATTGACACGGAAAAATCTAAAACTATGAAGTTTTTTACATTGCAAAGTCAAACAAATGCATGTTTTCGAAAAAAAAAATCAAAAGAAGATAAGTGGTATTAGTACAAGACAGTGGAGCTGCAAAGTGTAATTAATTATATGGAATTGTCTGACAATAATTATTAGTCTAATAATATCTTAATCTCATACATGGTGCACTCCGAATGATGGCAAATCCTGGGGGCTTTTATGAATCATTATAGCATTATGTATGTAATTATATTGGCAAAGCAGTACAAACGTTATGTACATACTGGGAGGACAAGTAAATAGTCCTTTCAGACTAATTAGAAAGCATTGCTCCTATATCTCCTTTGTAGGTAAGACTGGAAGGGCGATTTGCAAGATGGCATTTTGTAATGGTGCCAAAGATCTGATGTAAATTATACATTAGCTGCTGCCATGGCATGATATCAACAAACACTACAATACGATTTTTCCGGACTCTGTTCTATATGTCAATCAACGACTAAACCTGTTAATGTATTTATTTATTTTTTTATTTTGTTTGTCCAAAATTGAGCATTTGAAAATGAATACAGCACTGGGAAAAGAAGGGAAATGGGAATAGTTACACTACATTGGAAGCACATTCAGCACTAGGGGTCTGGAGCTTTCTCATTCAAAGGTAAGAGGAAAAGTATATGTGGTATATTCAAAGAAAAGGATTAAATAAGCATATATATTCCCAAAATTCTGGAGCCCTTATGAAACATAATATAAACACATAGGGATTTACTGCGACACCCATGGATAAATTCCATTATGCTGCTAAGGTTAGGTCTCCGCATTGTTATCATGGATTCATACCTCTTGCTGTCATGCTGTCTTGTCTAACTTTCCATAGCTATGCTGAAGGGCTGTATTATAGGTTCAAATTGAACATTCACATGTATCTCATGGCAGCGTGTATTGAATACACTTCTGAGCACTGTCTACTTAAGTAGGGATTTAGTTCTCTCCTAGGCAGTCCATTGTTGAGCTTACTGTATCTAATCCCCTCATAGACTTGTCTGTTGTGCAGCGATATATTAGATATTTCGAGGCAAGTGGCCGCTGCTTGATCTAAGTTTCTATGGGCATGTCTTAATGAGGCGCATATGTATCTAAGCCTATCTTGGCATTTCTATGAGCTGCTTATCTAAGGACTATCCTAGGCGATCCTGTTAGTTGCTGTATCTAAGTCTCTCCGGGTACTACGGTCTGGTAAGCTACCAAAAAATTTGCTATAAAGCAATTTTGACCATGTTGTCCTGAACCAGAGATTTTACAGAACGCAAAACAAATTACACTGCTGCAAAGATCTAACATATTGAAAACAAATCATTTTTATTTTTTTTTTAGATTCCTCTATTCATTTTACAGAACTTACTCTTTACACATGTTCTCTTGTCAATTTCTAATACTCCATCAGGTTGCCCTTACTTAACCAATTTAATTATTTCTCCGGATGATAATGGAAGATGTTTTCTTTACCATTATTGTTTGTTGGAATAAAGACCGACAGTTATTTGTATAAAATTTGATTCTGTCGGTTGCGCATGTTGATTTTATTAATACCTTCAATGTCGGTTCATTCTGCGAGCTCTCATCTGGATTGACTGGGTCAGGCTGTGTTAATTGTATAATTTGAATCCTTTATGCCCTGCTTTTTACCAAGGTGAAATGTCTTATATTAAACCATTAGTCTAAATAGCCACTTGTTTACTATGTAATCACTAAAGTAGTAGTATTGAGATAAAAAAAAAAAATAAATCACAGTTTATATTTATTTATATTTATACTGAAATAAAATTGCCAGCAGGCTTTCTGTCTTTAAGCAAATTAATGCACAGATGTACGCTGTAACAACTTGTATATACAGCAGAGGGCCCAGCAAGTCAGCACACACTGCCACAGAGCCACGATCATCAAGCCATCCACAGTGCCTTAAGTGCCACAGGAACCCCCTTTGCAGTCACACTGCCCGCTGTAGGTAGCCACACTGCTCCCAGTTAGCCCTTGATGTAGTAAGTAACATGCCCACAGTATCCACACTGCATAAGCAGTCAAACTGCTCCCAGTAGCCCACACGCTCCTCAGTAGTCAATCGGCCCCGACGCAATTCCCGCAGAAGTCACAGTGCTCCCAGTAGCCACATTTGCCCCCTTGTGCACACAGTTCAGCCAAGTAACAACAGTGCCCCCCAGAAGCACCAGTGAACGAACCTCCAGTAACAGGTGCCCCACTAGCTACAATTCACCTGGCAGTCACTATGCCCACAAAAGCCACTGTCCCCCTCTGTCCTCTGTCCCACACGACACATTTGCTGCTGGGGCTGCTTTGTGGGAGCGACGGCAAGGTGAGCAACAGATTCTGCCTCTATATGCACTAGTCAGGATAGAGGCAGAATCGATGCTCACCTTGCCTTTGCTCCACAAAGCAAGCCCCAAGCAGCAAATGTGTATAAAGAGGTGGACACAAGAGGGTGGACAGGGGTAACACAAGTGCGTGACCAAATGGAACTTATAACTGAGTCTTAATGAGCCATTCACAGTTTCACCGTAGAAGAATAGTCATACTGAAGCATGCATGGACTAATATTTAAAACAGAGAGTATACTGAATGAGGATCAACCGAGGTGCCGGTACTGAGTTGGGGGGGGTGATCCCTAGTCAGGCTCCATGAGCTAACAAACGCTTATCGTTTCGCTCTTCCGCCTGTTCTAGTGTTTAAACTATGTGTTAGGGGCAGGACTGAGTAGTACAGGTGTCAGCCTGGCTGATCAGATGATACAGGGATCAGATGGTCACTGATTTGACTATGTAAAGTCCAAAAAACGGAGGAAAAAATAAAGAAAGGAAACTAAAATGTTGTAATAAAAAAACAATATACACATAAAAAGTTACCTAATGCTCCTATATAATATAAACCCACAAACACAATAAAAAGTAAATAATGAGCCACAGACACACCCACCATGGGGTTATGCCACTTCTAAACAAACCATACAATAAAAAAATATATTTGAACCGGTCAAGTGAAAACTTGAAAAAAGTATGATTTTTGCGCCATCCCAACCAAACCAAAAACACACTAAAGGTAATGAAAAGTTACCCTTCATGATACTATAATAACAAAGTACCACTAAATAGCCTCTAAAGCAACACATCAAACAAAATAAGTTATGGCTACTTTGAGAAGACGGCAATGCTTTAAATCAAAAGGTATTTCTCTCCAATGAGTTTTATTCTTAGAACAAAATTCTAACAAGCTATAAACTGAGATATCTGGCTTGTAACCATGTAGACCCATAGAAACTAATACAATGGTATCATTTCATTTGGGTGTAAAAACAAAAAAAAGGTTAAAATCAATTCCAGAACAGGTTTGTGTTGCATCCATCCCCTGAAAAAAGCGTAATAAACGCTTACAAGAATAAGGTATGCATCCCCAATATAGTCTTGCCGCATCTTGGAGGGGGGGTGGTTGTTTAAAAGGGGTCACTCTTTGACGCTTTTTATGCCCTACTGATCTTAGAGGCTCAACCAAATCCGATCATAGCACGCGAATGTGTTCGCAGCAAAAATCCTCCCACCAAAAGGCCATTACACGCTCCTCCTTTCTAAACCCCAGAGTGCATGAACAACCATTTTTTGACAGCTGAGCGGGGATTTTACGGTATTCTAGAGAGAAACGTGGTAACAAACAATGGGGTGCTTTTCAATTCTTTATCATGTTCTTAAATCAATAGGGGGCCAACGCAAGTTTTTTTGCGACAAAGATTTAGGCCCTTCCCCACTGCGTTGCGATCCCGTCCGAGTTTGTCAGGGTGCGATCAGGGTCTTTGTCAGTGAAAAACGCCCATTTTGCCATCGGTTCCATCCGTTTCGTCGAGTTTGTTCAGGTCTGTCCAGTTTTCTGCGCGGTTTCAATGCAATTCAACTGGTTTTCCTCGCGCCGCCCAGTGTGTGCTGGAAATTGACCGGAACTGGCTCTTTCTTTTCCTGTCACTGATGCGTGAAAACCCGTTACAGAGGCCTGCTGAGTTTCGATGCCTCACCTCGCTTTTGTGTGCATGACCCAAAATGCCAAGTTCTGCAAGACCCGTTGATTCCAATGGGTCGCAGAGTGCAATGCAAGTTCTGAACCGTCCAGTCTCGCGTGCACTGCACTGTTGTGCCAAGGGGCCTTACCGTTATACGAGCCTTGTTTGAGCTTTCTATAACTAAACTCGTGATGTAAACGGGCTCCTATATCAACCCTTACTAAATAGGTGGAGTGGGGTGATGGGATGGTTCTGTTCGGTGGTACCTGGGGAACTTTGAAATGTGTAATTGCCCCTGAAAAACATCAAACTCTCAGTGGAAGCCTTGTTTGCTATGGGCCCCCAAAGTCGATACAATCCACAAATGGGTATGGTATTGCCTTACTCAGAAGAAAGAAACTGCTCAACAAAAATCCTGTTAGATGTGTTTTAATTGTATCCTGCAGAAGTGTACATACATTTTAGGGCTAAATAATCATTTTATTGCCAAAATTGAAACCACTAAGATGGTTGAAGGGTTAACAAGCTAACCAATGCCTGTTTTGAATAGTTTGAAGAATAGGTAAATTTGTCCTAGTTTATTTCATTCCATTAAAAATTCCAGAATACTGACAAGATAAAGCAGGATAGAATTTATGAGGGTAATTTATCATTAGGTCGGCTCCTTATGACAGTTCCATACTTGTCTTTGGAGCTCTGGTGCCTGTGGCTTTGGCCCTTGATGATCTGCTGGCAGTGTCCTTATGTTATGGGGGTTGGTTGTGACAATGTTGCAAAAAAACATCAAAAGTAACAGCACATAGATCAGGGAGTCATTTTGCGCTAAAACTTACACCTAAACGGAAAGTCGCAAGTCACATGAATTCAGTCCTGATGTAACTGGCTTCATTTCGTGCAAAGAGGGTCTAGGTCAAAGTGACCAAATACATTAACCCCTTAAGGACACAGCTCATTTTCACCTTTGGGACAGTTATACATTTGAAAATAAACTTGGAGAGATAAAACTTTCTAAACGCACATTTTTCAACATACAGTAAATGGTTTTTTTTCTCCTGTGATGAACGCTAAGAAATGGCGCTGGCTTGGTCAGATTTGTGTTAAAAAATATTTTATTTATAGAAAATCAATCAGAGTAAAAATATATATATGAAAATGCGAATTAAGAATAACGTGTTTCGCGCTTGTACTAAGTGCTACATAAGATTGAATCAGATGAAGCGCTTGGTACAAGTGCGAAATACGTTATTCTTAATTCTCTTTTTATACATATATTTTTCCTTTGATTGACTTCTCTATAAATAAAATATTTTTTAACCCAAATCCGAGCAAGCCAGCGCCATTTCATCACCGGAGAAAAAACACCATTTATTGGGTATTGAAAGACGTACATTTGGAAACTGCATATCCGTTATGGGGGAGGAAGCAGTGGAAGCGGCAACGGGATCAGGTCTCTATATAAACGCTACGAGGAGTCTTGCCCTTCATGCACAACTCCGTCAGGTGAGTATACCTATACACTTTTTCACCAATAACAATATAAAAAGGGTATTACACTATAGGAGAGCTTCTTGTCTCTCCTTTTTCCCCATTCTCTCCTTTCATCAAGTTTATTTTCAGACAGTTTTTTGCTGACATGTTGTACTTCACATTAATGCTGTATTTTATTTGACGTTTTTTGCACTTGTTTAGAAAAAATTGGAAATTTGTGAACATTTTGAAAAAGTAGCAATTTTCTGATTTCTAAATGGTTTGCTCATCAAAGAGTTAGTCTAACCCCCCAAATTGGTTGGTAACCAACCATTCACCAGTAATATATTATTTTATTAGGATGTTAGAAGACTTACAGTTCGAACAGGGATTACCAAATTTTTAAGTAAATTTCAGATTCAATTCCTTTTTATAAGCCTTTTAAAAGTTATATTTATTAGAAACTCCCCACAAATCGCCCCATTTTTAACCCTTTCACGACACGTGACGTAAAAGCATGTCACAGGTTAGCTGCAGGTGAATGGAGAGAGCTCACGGGCTGAGCCCTCTCCATAGCCAGTAAGTTTTTGCTGCATATCATAGCAAAGACTTACGGGTAACACCTGCGATCGGTGCTACAGTAGTATGGCAGTATATGGTAGGATCAATCGGACAACCTAGGGTTAAAGTACCCTAAGTAGTCTGAAAAATAGTAAAGGTAAAAATTTAAAAAAGTAAAAAAAAATTATAATAAAAAACCCTAAAAATTAAACCCCTCCTTTCCCTAGAACTGATATAACTGTCAATAAACAGTGAAATTCACTAACACATGAGGTATCGCCACGTTCGAAAATGCCCGTTCTACCAAAATATAATAATGTTTTTTAACTGCATTTAACCCCGTAACAGAAAAAAGCGCCCAAATTCGAAAATGGCACTTTTTTGCCATTTTGAAAAATATAAAAAATCTATAAAAAGTGATCAAAAGATTGTACAGTCCTAAATATGGTAGCATTGAAATCTTCATCAGATTTCGGAAAAAAATGACACCACCCGCAGTTTTGTACACTGCAGTATGAAAAATTTATTGGCACCAGAAGATGGCATAATAAAAACAAATAATTTTTGACCCAACTAAAATTAATGCCCAGGAGAAAAAAAAGAGAATTTTAAGTACGGAAACCAAGGAGCAATATAGTAAGAATATATAGTTAGAATCTTCTTCAGATCTATCCATATATCCAAGGTTAGTAGAATAGATCAGCATTTCTAAGGTCTTAATCATTACCAGTTTAATTGAACACACATCTGATCGTGGTGCTTTGAGACTAATTAAGTGAATCTGTTTCTTGATTGATGTTATGTTTACCTGATTAAGAAACCAAAAAGGCGAAAGCATTGAACTCATTGATCAAATGCATCTTCAATCCATGAACATGATCTAAATGCAAGTGAGATAGATTAAAAATAAATAATGTTATTTTTCATGGTAACATTAAATATGCAGTCTCGGAGAGAATTTAACAATTAGTAGTCCTCTTTAGCGTTTATTATCTATTTTAACAACAAAAATGTAAATGATATATTTTCCTTAAAATAGGTTTAAAAGATTTATGAAAAGCAGAATAGCTCAGTAATTTAATATTGATCTACCAAAAGCAGTGTGGAGTATTTGCCCTTGATTTCAAGGGCGTTTTCAAGGAAAAGACTTCAGCCCACATTTACTAAAGCCCCATGTACCAGTTTTTTTACTGGACATAAAGCTTTCTTTTATGTGCAAACTGCTTGAACATTTATTTAAGAAGTGTCTGAGACACATATGTGTCACACTCTACTCATTTGTGTCACGGCTGCCCCTATACCTGACACAACACAAATTTCTGCACTGAGAGGGGCTTTCCTGTGCACTGTCAGAGACCAACAGAAGTATGCCACACCCCCTATCTTAAAGGTGCACCAAAAATAGTTGGTGCACTCTGTCAGGGCAGTGCAGAGGGCACCAGATTCATGATGAACGGGCACCAAAATTCTTGAATCTTGCGCACCCTGCATTATACACAGGAAAACTGCACATAGTACAGTTTGCACTATATTTGATAAATGAAGGACTATGAATTTTTAGGACTAATATTTAAGAATCTCATTTTTTTTTCAAGTTCTAAGATGTAAAATTATTGCATGGCTGTCATGACTACAGTACTACCACTGAGTGGTATTTTCAGTCTCAGTCAATCTAAAACCTACTACCCCTTCCCCACCAGGCATTTCATGTATCCATTATGTTTAACACTATACTGGCACTGCTGTTATGGCTGCCACTATTACTCCCATTTCCCATGCTCTGCTGCTGAGATGGCTGACACAAATGGACATCTACAGCCGTGTGCACAATGTGTTGCTTTGTTTAGGATTGGGAACCATACCCTTCATATAGAATATTTCACAAAGACATGTACACTGCCCACAAACAGGGTAATTGTTTAACTTCAGATTTTGGTATAAAATCAATTTTGGAAGTTTCTAGTGTATATGTTCATGTCTGTTTTTTAACACTGGTTATTAACAGATCATCACAATCTGCAGAGGTTATCACATCTTAACACCAATCAGATGTATTAACACTATTATTAGCTCATAACACAACTGTACATAGATGATTGCCTTACATTAAGACTAGAGATGAGCGAGTATACTCATCTGAGTATACTGCTCGTTACTCGGACGACTATCTCACCGGCTCGGGTTCGAGCATTAAATTAATAAAAGACAGTGAAGAACAGTGTTTACACTGTTCTTCAACACATAACACATGTTTACAGATGTTTTAATTGTAAGAATACATAAAAAAACCACTATTCTTCACTTTACAGGTGTTCGCGCGTGTCTCCCGCTAAGTTCGGAGATGTGCGCCGAACATCAGCAATGTAAAGAATAGTGTTATTTGAATGTGTTCTGCACTTAAATGCTTGTGTTTTCACTGTGCTCGGCCAGAATTTTAGCTATGATTTTATTATCCAAATTTATAAGAGAGATGGGGCGGTAAGAGCCTGGGTCGAGGGCATCTTTCTCCTGTTTTTTAATCAATATTATCAGGGCCTCAGACATGGATGGTGTCATTTCTCCCATTGTAAAAATGTCCTGTATTACCTGATGTAGGTATGGGATAATTGATTCTCTATATTTAATATAAATTTCAGCGGGGAGACCGTCTAATCCCGGAGCTTTTCCTTTTTTCAGATTATCTATTGCCCATTTTACCTCCTCTTTTGTTATGGGCAGGTCCATAAATTGTTTCTCCTCTATTGTAAGTTGGGGTAATTTAATGTCCTGGAGGAATTTTCCCAGTTCTTCTTCGGAATATGTAGCTTTTGTTTCATATAGTTTAGCATAGAATTCTAAAAAGATTTTACTTATGTTCTCGTTATCCGAGACAATCTTATTATCCTGGTCTCTTATTGCTGTTATATAGGATAGTTCATTATGATTTCTTACTAATGTTGCCAGAGTTTTTCCCGATCTACTCCCCTCCATAAATATCTTATCGTTAATTTTAGTTTTTATATTTATTGCCCTTTGTTCTAATTCGATTTCATATATGGCTATGGCTTCTTCCCATTTTATCCTATTGTTATCACTAGGATTATTTAGGTACTTTTGTTCTTCCTCTATTACCGTCTTTCTTATATCTTCTAACTGTGCAATTCGTTTCCTCTTCATAATTTTTCCCTGCTGTGTCATTAACCCTCTAAAAAAACATTTAAATGTGTCCCATGTTAACCCCCAGCTAGAACTTGTGCTATTAATTTCGAAAAATCCTTTAATTTTATTGTGAAAAACATTGTGATCAATAATAAAATTTATGACATCCGGATCCACCCTATTCCTTATTCTCTTAGGTCTATCCAGCTCAAGTTGTGCATGTAATGGAAGGTGATCCGACATACCCCTAGCCCCATATGTAATTTTTTTCACATATGGCAGTGTGAGATCATTACCCAAAACATAATCTATGCGTGAAAAAATTTGATGTGTTTTAGAGTGGCATGAGAACACTTTATCCTGTGGGTGACTATCCCTCCATATATCAATCCATCCCATCTCTTTAGTGAACTTATATAATATAGTATCTCTACCTAATTCCTCCATCTTACCTAACCTAAGTCTATCCAATTTCTCGCTCATAACCATGTTCAAATCACCCAGTAGAATCAGCGGGCACCTAGCAAATTTCATGCAGAAGTTGTTTAACCTAATCAATACCTCTAATGAGGCAGGTGGTGGATTATATACCCCTGCTATTATTATCTTAGCTCCATATAGAGTACAGAAAATAAATACGTATCTGCCAAATTTATCTATCCATTGCTCATGGATCTTAACCCTAATATTTTTATGTATCATAATTACGACCCCCCTTGAATACTCCGAATGCACAGAGTGTATTGCTACACCCACCCATCTTTTTGTTATTACATTTATTGTCTCAGTTCTAAGATGCGTTTCTTGAAGGCATATTATTGCAGGTAGTGATTGTTTCAGCATATCAAATACTGCGATTCTTTTCAATCTTGTACCAAGTCCCCTGACATTCCATGACACAAAATTAACTATCGTCATTTCTAGTTATATACAGTTCGTTCTTACTCTTGTACATACAAACAAATCGGAAATGTGTAGAAAAAATAGTAATATCCTCCCCCTCCCATCCCCGCCCCCCCCCTCCCTTCCTTCCCCCACCTCCCCTCCCCCTATCCCCCATCTCCCCATTCCCCCCCACCCTCACCCCTTCCCCTCGGTCCCTCTCCCCTAGACGATAGGTTCTGATTTCCAGTACCTAACTCTTCACCTAGCATTGCAGGTCATCCCCTCCCCCCACAGCCACCCCAAGTAAATCTATTTATTGCCAACCTGGTCCCAGATTATAAACCCTTACTGTCAGCCATTCTACTGCTTCTCCAACTGTAGTAAACACTTGGACCTTCTCCTGATAGATTATCCGAAGTTTTGCTGGGTAGATAATTCCGTACTGAATCTGTGCTTGTCTTAGTCTCTTCTTAACATCATAATATTCCTGTCTTTTTTTTGTGTTTCAAAGGAGAAGTCAGGGTAAACACTTATTTGGTTATTATCATATAGAAGGTTCCTTTTCCTCATTTCTTTCTGTAGCTCCAGATTCAGTTGTGTCAGTAAGCATTTGTCTGTATATAATAAAGCAAGTTTATTAGATTTATAGTTTATGTGTTGTGAAATTCTTAACAGTTTTGGTCCCGATTTTAATATATACGTTAAGAGGTTTTCCTCTTTGTAAAATATCTTTTTGTTATGTGAGATAGTGGAAATTTGGCTGACAAGACAATGAACTATTTAAAGAACAATTTCTACGCTAGAGGCTAATATAGGATTTTGACAGTGAGCGTGCTGTTAAGTAATGCTGAAATAGTTTATGACAAGCTGCTTGAAAGAAAATGGGGAAACAAATTACAATATATTGTTTTTTCATGGTTTATAGACATGAGAGAAACTGTCACCCAAAGCCACCATAGACATTTCTACATTTGATGGCCAAATGATCACATTATTTCCATTGCAAAGATGAGAGGACACAATAATTTCCATTATCTTAAGTTTTGGATGGTAAATCACTAATTTTAATGCATGGCCATAAATATAACCCACTGTACCATTTTATTTATTATCAGACATTTGGAATGATAACCTATCACAGTCAGAATATAGCACATATCATTAGGGACTATATTTTATACAGAAAAAATCCCTACAGATTACAATTAATGCCTAATTTGACTAAGCACAGTTTTTCATGATATATTGCACTACTTAAAATATTCACATTATCAATTAAACAGCAATTCCTCTGTATAAATATGATTACTTCATGTGTATACTGTACATAGATCCTATTGCATTTGACAGACTTCATTATTTAACTCTGCTGTCAAGGGAATATGGTTCCCAATGAGTTTCTCTCTGTAACATTTATAGAATCAGGTAGTAATAAAATGAAAACGGATCATGGGAGTTATATATTAAGATAGTCTTTTGTCTCTAGTCAACTTATAAAACATTATTGTGATTCATGAGATGAAGGACCTTAATTCATAATCCCTGGATACCCAAATAATTCTAGTGAGTTAAGCTCACTTATGGTTTGGTGTGTTCTTATTGATAGCCGCACATCTTTTCTTTTTAAAGGAAACAGTCTTTTTGAGACTGTGACGCCAGCCAGCTCTCATCATAGTCTCGTGCATGTGCATTAGATGCTTCTCTGGAAAAAAAAATGTTTCCTGAAAAAAAGAAAAGAAGTGCTGTCAATAATTAGAACTATGGTTGCACAATGCATGGAAATCTCTGTACTTGTGGTATGGTTTAATAGCAGGTTTGTGTTACTTGCGGTACTGAAAGACTTCTACTGTTCTACAGACTCTTTATATCAGTCTGCAGAGGATTCCCGTAGAGCAGGCATTTGGCTGGGAATACTTTGTGTTGATGTGTCGGGCAGCGGCAGAACAGGGACCACGTCATCAGGTTCCTATCACCATCTGTTCATATATGATGTCTCTACCTCTCCCAGGGCTTCCCCAGACACAAGGCTCTAAATTGTGCAATTAAATAATTTTTCTTTAATCTCTCTTCATATCATCACATCATAATTATTTATAAGCATATAGTACAGTAAAATTACATTAATAAAAATGTATAAGACAAAAAAGGCTCATTTAGACGGGCGTGTCTGCTGCACATGTGCAAAAAATGTGGACGTAATGAACGCCTTCCATTTTCACATGTGCAAAAAATACTGATGGGTTTCTAATCTACTTCTTGCCCTGCCTAAGTGGTTGTCTAGCAACAATTGAGAAAAAACAGTCTGCATACTGATGTTATGCATGTACCATCCATATATTTTTTTTAAGGATTCATTGACTTCTATGGATGTGCATGGTCCATATGCAAGACAAAATAATGCCTCCTGCAATATTTTTTCTTACTGTCTACACATCCGTAAAAAAAAAGACATGTGACAGGAAACAACGGGTCCTTTTGGCATCCACAAAAACAGATTGTGCACGGACATCAATAGTGCCCATGTACATGAGCCGTAAATTATACTATTTAGTATACTATTTTATATTAACATTACCAGGACAACCTTTAAAATACATATACTACACTGTCATAAAGCAGTAAAGCTTCTCCTGGTAAATCACTGGTTGACTGTTATTTATCGCAAGTGTTTCAATGGAAATGCATATGTGATTAGGCTGGGCCTTGCCCACAGACAATTGCATTGCATTTCTAAATGTAATATAAACACCCCATGTGGCCGCACCCTAAGATAAGTGTCTTACATTGGAGAGTCTTTAAAGACTCTCTTCAGCAAATTAATGTTAATGTTTTATGATTGAAAGTTATTCTATTTTCTAATATACTTTCTGTATATATTCCTTACTGTTTTCTAGATCTCTGCTTGCTGTCATTCTATAGAAAGCTTCTATGTTACTTCCAATGGACAGAAATCTGACCATGGTCATACAGGTGCACAGCTCATTAAATCACACAGCTCTGTATGACCATGGTCAGATTTCTGCCCACTGGAAGAAAACACAGAAGCTTTCTATAGAATGACAGCAAGCAGAGATCTAGAAAACAGTGAGTAATTGATACAGAACGTATATTGGAAAATTGTATAGGTTTTTTATAATAAAAGCAAGAACATTCATTTGTAGAAATGGGAATACTCCTTTAAGGCACAGCATTGCACCATTTATTTGTTAAGCTGCTACCATTGCGTTGCAGATCCAACTCAGTCAGTAGAGAAAGGCATCAGAAAAGTCCAAATTTCTAGTGATGAAGGCATGCGTTTACTGTAGACAGGTCCAAGTCAGGGTTTTATTCACATGAACACTGTTTTAATTTGTGAGACATTACCCTATAAGAAAGTAGCACACTACATACTGTAATAGTGTATTCCTGTTTGGAATAAAAGTCCAGGATAGCACATACACCAGCATGCCCAGACTAGAAAGTGTATTGTCAGTGGGTCTCTTTGGTCTTTAAGGCTTGACTGAAATGTAACTTTTATGGAAAACAACTGCCATGTGAATCCATGAGATTCCCCCATTTCTTCTGCCATCACCAACCTATTGTTAACCTTGTTAAATAAAGTTAAGTAAAGAAGTATGACTTTTTATTTATATATATATAAACTCACCGGCCACTATTAGGTACACCATGCTAGTAACGGGTTGGACCTCCTTTTGCCTTCAGAACTGCCTCAATTCTTCATGGCATAGATTCAACAAGGTGCTGGAAGCATTCCTCGCCTCAGTTTCCTGTTCTTAGCTGAAAGGAGTGGCACCCGGTGTGGTCTTCTGCTGCTGTAGCCCATCTCCCTCAAAGTTCGACGTACTGTGCGTTCAGAGATGCTCTTCTGCCTACCTTGGTTGTAACGTGTGGCGATTTAAGTCATCTTTTTACTTAAATATCTATGATAACAAGTTATGCAACTGGTGAAATAAGATCAACTTTGCCAGTTAAGTCACTACTTATGGTAAAGGGAAATTAAACATGTTTTAACAAACTTCTTTCACCTTGCTCACTGTGCAGAACTGTGTTAATTCAAAATTGAAGGTGTTCATCTAAGTTTCCATCTTGCCTTTGTTGATCAATTGTAAGCTTTCTAGATGCTCTGTATCACACAAGACCAATTCAGGCAATAACTAAATGTCTGCATGTGTATTTTAGCCTGGAATGGGGCTCGAAGAATGAGTAATTTATAATGTTAGTAGTGTAGATTTGTACCGTGTTAGCCATGGAGATAAGAAGAAGAGTGAAGAATTCAGGCGATACCTTTTTTAGGCTGAGTATATTTGATGATGAGCTTTTCGAGAATATAAAGAGAACTAGTATTCTCGAAAGCTGGCCATCAAATATACTCAGTTAGCCTCAAAAAGGTATCGCCTCAATTATTCACTCTTCTTCTAGTTTAAGATGTTGTCGTTTATGAAGTATTGTGTAGTGTGCAAAAAGACGCAGATCTTGTTATGTCAACAATATAGTCCCTTTGTTTTTGTTGTAAAGGGATTTTCTAGAATTAAAATACTGAAGATTTTAGGATTGATCATTTATATGAGATCTGTTAAGGTCTCAGACCTGGCACTACCAATAATTCACTGTTTGAAGAGACTGCAGCATTGGGACATGTCTGCTGCAGCCTCCTTACTTCCTACCAAGCACAGCTCCTAGTTTTATACCTTAGTCTGATTCTCTTGAAATGGATTAGCTATAAATGGGCAATTTGACTAGTGAATGTGATGTCACAATCCTGGAAGTGGAAGCAGAGCTCATTAGAATGCAGCAATTGAGGTGATGGGTGTTGAACTTTAATGTGCAATATAACAGTATACATAATTTCTCCTGTTAAATTACATATGAAGTATCACAGGTATTTACATTGACTATTTTAATTTGAAGCTAACTATAACTATTGGAAACATCACAATACCTTAATATTTAATATAGCTTTCAACATTTCAATTTGGAAATAGGGAAACTATATTTGCATATGCACATACTTAATACAAGAAAATCTATCCATCAATTTCCAGGCATAATATTCATTATTAAAGTATATAGGATGATTAAATGATGTCATTCCATCACATTAGTATGCAGATTATTCCCATCCTATGATCATGATAATGTTAAAATGCATATTATTCAGGCAAATGATAATGTTAAAATGCATATTATTCAGGCAAAATACCTGAGCAGAACTGCTGACATCTTAAGAGACATCTCATTGTTAACCCAAGGGAAAATAGAGCTTGATGTTATCTGCTGAGGCAGGTATTGACCTTTCATTGATTGTAATAAGACAGACTCTTTATTGATGTAAACTCTCTCACCGCATATGACCTGCAGATCAAAAATTAACTGATAAAAGGTCATAACATAGAGAGACAAAAAGATGAATACTAAAAATCAAGGACAGCTCTCATTAATGTTCAGAGCAGATGCCAAGCTCAGAAAGGTTCACTTACTGCCGTGGATGAGAGCGAACAAAATTATGTAATTTTATAACACAAAGGATTTAATCAAGAATGGCATATGATTCTAACAGATGAAGGTATATTTCTGCCCCTCCACAGTACATGCTAGTCAAGGAGGAGATATTGATATGGGTGACAGTATATCACCCAATAAATAAAGTGCTTGAGTACCATCTCAGGTTATACCTTCATACATGCCACACTGGGCACATTACCCGCATAAATTGTGACTACTATTCCATAACCAGAACAGCTGTTATATAAATATGATTAAAAAATATAAATAAGGCACAGAACCCAATATATATTCAAACCCAGAATAGGAGATTTTTAATATACCCCTAGAGTATTAAGATAAATATTTACTGTAAAATACTTACGAATAATTATCTTAACATACTGACTATTGATATATCAGCAGAATATGTATATTATTAGAAATGTTTCTGATTTTCTTTAGCGAAATAGTGCTACTCCTACAACCTATAAATAACCTATGTAGCAACCTATTTTGGTGTTGCAGGTGCACAATTTTTTAGTGGAGAGATGGCGCTACAATACCAAAGGACAGGCAAAGGGCTTTGTAAAACAACCAATTAATAGTCAACTAAAGTAAAATGCATCTACACATTTTGGAAAGATTTAAATATTTTTAGGTATCCGGTTATGTCTATCCTTAATTTAGCTCTGATTAGCATGAAGGGGAACCTCTATTTTTGCATTTATAGCATATTGCACAAATGCTATAAATGCTTGACAAATAAAATGTACATTCATTACTTCCTCCATTCACATGTAAAGAGGTTCTGAAATAACTGTGAAGGCAGAGTAAGAGGTGTAAACCCTGAGATACCCACAACCCCTGTCTTTGCCTAAGTGCCCTGTAGGGAACAACTGGTTGACACTCCCTACTTTGTATCCTCAGAACAGTATCCTCAGAACAGTTGATAAATGAATAGAGAGAGACACACAGACAGATGTATGCATAGTCATGATATGCACTTTGAAAACAAAGATGGTTGGGAAGTACAAAATTGTGAGGCAAAGCGTAGTCCAAGAACAAAACATGAGGTCAAAATACATAAATAGCAGAATAGAGTGGGAAATCTCTATGAGGAGAACATGATTAAGACTAACCAATGTTGAAACAAATAGATCTGGGAAGCTTATACTGTATGTTTTTGTCAGGCATGCTACCTTTTAATATGACTGAATGAAGAAGATGAATTTTATTGCAATATCCTGTGTTCCAGAGATATTTCTTTATGATACAAAATACTAATATAAACAGCAACTGGGAGGGTGAGGATCAAGTATTTGAAGAAGTCCTCAATGCTGCCCCAACAGTTGACTGACTTGGCCCTCCATTACTCAACCCACACCTAAAAAAAAACAAAAAACAGAAGCTCCAAGGTGTGTAGCCAGCTTTCCACAGAACACACACGGCGCAGCCAAGAGAACCAACTCAGGAAGGCAAGCTGTCAATCAGAGCTCCAGTAGAGAATCTGTAGCTGTGGTCTATCAGCTCAGAACCCATTTAGAGGGTTTTTACAATAATCTATGAATCTTCTTCCAGAGCAGTGGTCTGCAGGGGCACTGGAGAGACTCAGGTTTCAGCTAGCAACATCTTCTATGCATCTGTTAGGGGAACAGAGAGTGACTACGCTGAAAGGGGTAGCATCAGAGAAATAGGTGAGTTTAAAGCATAGTGAGGGGAAGGTTGATAAAGCGGTGGAGCCAGTGCACTCCTCTAATGCCTTCCAATGCACTTCCAAAGCCTGCTGAGCATTTTAATAAAAGCATTATTTTTGCATGGACGGAGCAGTAATTAATATTAAGGTATATCTGCAATATCTATACTCAGTATAATATTGCAATATGGCAATGAAACATGAATGACCGCAAATCACAACACAACACACTGGGTAGCCAAACATAAAGATTATTTATGTTTGGTATTATTTTTGAGGTGAATTACATGATATACATATCTAGAGCTATCCATCCAAGAGAAAAGATAATAAATTATGCATCTAAACAAGCCCCATTTTAGTCATGCAACATTTTATACTGAGTCTGACTATGGATATTATCACTTGAAAAATACAAAGTAGGTTGAAACATCATATTGCCCAATTAATTTGTATGGGAAGAGCAACAAATTGACATATATAATATTGTGATAATCACAAAACATTTTCCAAAAAAGCAGTTTTTCTCATTGCAAACATTTGTAAAGCTAAAAGGTAAGATATGTAGGAATTGCCCTCAATTTGAAGATTGGCATTTCCCAACTGTTGATGATCAACCCCAAAATAACACTAACCAGCACTGACTATATGTTAGCATGCCACTGCCGTTTGATCAGTTGACACCCATGATCGGTGCTGGAACTTTAACAGGTCCGCTCATCTCTACTGATGTACACAACCATCTTTAGTTTAGTATGGGATCCAATTCTGGACACTGAGATCTTATTTTAAGGATGTGCAGACTTTCCATCATAAGGCTACCATACAAATGTCTACAGCAAATAATACCAAGACTAGCAGAACTTTTAAGACATTTGATTAATTAAAAAACAACTTTCTAGAAAGTATGAGAGATTTATAAATAAATTATTTCCCTATTCTTGACTGAACAAACCAATATTTTCTTAGCAAATACTGTATTTTTGCAGTACTGCTTGTATAATATCTGCATGTTTGAGTGAGAGAGCTGAATATATTAAATCTTCTTCTTTTTACCATCTCATTATGTAAGAGAATATAGGAAATTATGCATTCCAACCTCCTTATGAGCTCCCTGGGGTAACAAAAGCATTAATGTTTGTGGAAGCTTGTAACTCTTTGGACTATAGAAACAGGCTCTTAGGAGTTTACCATCCATCACAATCCATGTCTATCTGATGACAGATTGCTTTCAGCAAAAGGGCTTCTACTGTTGATTAAATGTGTGATGTGCATGTTTCAGTAGCGCATAATTGCGCATAATAAATTAATAGTGTGCTTGCAACTTTTTAATATGCTATAACAATGTGCATTAATAATAATAATGATATTAATAAAGCAATGACACATTCTTACTTCTGTTTTATTAGTACATTTATTATCTGCTTCAACAGATCTCACAGTTATATTGTTATTTTAGTTATAATTTCATTCAAACACCAAAAAGTTTTAACACATACTAAATCAAATTGGACCTGACCCTTAGGGCCTCACTTCCCAGCAAAATAAAGGAACTGTGTTGCTCTCTTGAGATTTTTTATTATTGAGTATAAACATGGGTCTACCCTTACTTTGCATTAATTTAGTAAAATTTCACATGAGACCAATGTGATATGTCATTCTCCACTACCTATTGACAACACATGGGTATATGGATGGTAGGTGATGCTTAAATTCCATTTAACTTTAGAGGCTATGTCAAATAAGAGTAAGTAAGAGAGGAGGATAAAGAAAAGAAAAAAAGGGGAAGGTGGGGAAGGAAGGTAGGAGATGAATCAGGTAGGGTCACTGAGATCATGACATGACAAATTCATAAAGTGCATGGTCACTCTGAGGGTTTTCAAAAACTTCCCTTCTCCTCAAGGAAACAGCCATCAGAAATCTAGGATGATTTCAATAGATTGTTATACTATGGCAAAATTTAAAAAAAAAAAAAATCTTATCCAGTTTTACAAATATATAAGAAATGTATGAGTTATTACTGCAATGGGAGACTCGAACATTTTTCACTGAAAGAACACATTGAAAGAACACTTAAGAACACTGCAGATGTTTGCAGATGTTTTCACTGAAAGAACACATTGAAAAACACTGAAGAACACATTGCAGATATTTCCTCCTCTGATAACTTATCCGAAAGACACGCTGCAGAGTGGTGTTTCTTCACAAGTATGTGATAACAAGTGTGTGACGAAGACATTGCCGATGTTTCCAGATGGCTTGATAGTGAGGCAGATGTACAACCACATCTGGGCAATGTGTTCTTCACTGTGTTTTCTTCACTTAAATGATTCCTGTATTCACGGTGTTCACTGTGTTCACTGTTTTCCCTGTAGATTCTTCACTGTTCGGCACTGTGTTTCCTTAAGGACTGCTCGATCTCGCCGCAAGATACTACAGCCCAAGCACGCGCCCGTTCGAGTACGTTATACCGAAGGAGCAGCAAGCTCGGGCAAGTATACTCACTCATCGCTAATGGGTAGTAATTATAATAAATTCAAAACACAGATAGAAAAAATTCACAATCAAACAGATACAAATAAAACATCCAATAAGAGTACAAGGGAGAAAATCTATTATTATTAATTATTATTTGGAATCTATTCAAAACTTAGGTAGCTGCCTTTCAGAGGACATATATCTAAAAACCTACCAATCTTTATCAAACTTGTAAAATCAATTAAAACTGGAAGATAGATCTCAGCTGCTTACAGTATATGGATCTAATATGTAGGTTTAGCATTGGAAAGTCTTAGTATATGCTGAGCTGGGATAGAGATCTTAATGCTTCCTATTCGCTTGCTCAATCTAGACAATTGTTCTGCAACTCAAGAAAAAAATCTGCTATGCACTAGCCATTTTGACAAACTATTTAAAATTCAGGTGACAACCTCCAGGTGGATCCTGACTCTAAATAAACCAGCAAAGATATACGCAGAGAGCACAGATCATTTTACACTTTAACTTGAAAACGTTGAACCGAGGGCTGAGATAGAGGATGAGAGTGTGGGCGTCCAACATACTCAACAAGACACTGCGGGGGTCAGAGGCCGTGGTCCTGGGTGGGGTGAGAACAACACCTGCTGATGAGGGAGCGGGGGGACGCCGCAGAGCTAAAACACTCCCTAGGTTCATGGTCTCAAGTTACTACTGGGACTCGTCGGGTTGTGTAAAGCACTGTTGCTGCCGAACATTCGAACAAGGTGATGTTGTGGACTGCGGACAAATGCTTCTAGCCATTTGTCCACCAGTCAGTCTTCCACGCAGTCCACCCATGTAAACCGAAATCAGCACACCTCTCAGCTCCTCCACTCAGCTCCTTCCCCCCAGTCTGCCCCCTCCCAGAAAATTTGGAATTTGAACCGGCATACTCTGAGGAACTGTTTCTGTACCCTTCCACGAGTCACAAACCACTGTCCGGTTGCTGCAGAGCTCTTTCCGGTGCCCAGGTTTTCCCCGTCGCAGTCTGTGGGTGACGATGACATTGTTGAGACGTAGTAAGAAGTGTGTAAAGAGGTGTCGTCCGATGGTTTTCAGACAGTGGTGAAGTTTGTTTCAGGCAGGAAGTTCGAGGGGGGACAACTGAAGGATCGAGGATCCCTGGGTTGATAGGCCGGGGTGAACACAGTTGCTTCTGAGATGGAGGCGAGTCCTCGACCAGAACAGGTTGGAAGAGTCAGTGGTGGCAGCCAACGGAGAGGTAGGGCTATAGCTGGTGCATCAACGCCAAATGTTGAGGTAGTGATGTAGTGAGTCCCGTGTGAGGGCTAGATTTTCGGAAGTCTGGAGGTTCTTAAAGAAACACCGGATGACCGACGGACTGTGGTGTGCAACCTGTGCCAACCCCCGGATCAGCAGGGGTTCACCACTACCAGTCTTAACCACCACCAGTATTGCAGGCATATGAATCTAAACAACACCACTCCAATGGAACCAAGTCCAATTCACCTCCCGCCAGGACAACCCACTGCTTCCTTCCCTTGTGTCACCCGTGCTCTTTGCTATTCAGTCACCCTCCACGGACCCTGGCCCAACCACCTCCGCTCTCGAAACACCATACCTTCGCCTCCACCTCCTCCCAACCTCAGAACCAATGTCTCCATGCGTCAGTGTTCGTACTCCATCCTAACCCCAGACTCTGGAAAGCAAGAGAAGTACAGTGAAAACCACCCACACCCCAAAGCCCTCAACGTCCAATCTCTAAACTACTTAGCCTGAGATGCTGGCCCTATAGTCTGGTAGAGACCGAGGCCTTTGCAACCTCATGGCGGCGGCCGCCCCTCGTATTTCGGTCCCCAGCCGCCACTTCTTTCCTGATGTGCCATTCCAGCCCTGCCCAGCACGTTTCAGACAACATCATCGGTGCCCTGACCAACGCCGTTTTCTGACAGGTCCACCTGACCACGACACGTGGACGAGTGCTGCCGGGCAGGGCCACTGTATATCGCTGAGGGCACATTGGTTTACTTGTGGAGGCTGGACAAAGTCTGACCCTGGGGCTGGTCATATACTGACTGCCGATGCTGAGGATTGGGGGGCCTACCCGGCGGTCCAGGTCTCTCAGGCCTACTGCTCGATCCTCCCATCCTACCTCCTCCCACCTCCTCCTCCACCGCCTCTCCGAATTACCATCCGTGGGCATGGGCGCCATCAGTTCGGTACTCTAGGGCACCAGCAAGCAGTGCCGTCACTAACTCGACAGCACTGTCCACAACTGCTGAGCCTAGTTGATAAAGGCACACACCGCCCCAAAGCTATTACAGGGCACACGTGCGCACAGACTGATCTGTGGCTGGCACACGTTGAACCTAAGCCAAGCATGGTTGGTGTGTGACAACGGCCGTAACCTGGTGGCCGGCTCTGCAGCTCCAGACTGACACATGGCCATGCCTGCCAATGTGTTAAAGTCTCATAGTTCAACGCGGCAACTTCCTCAAGACATACCCATATGTCTGATTTGCTCTCGAAGGTGCGCCGCATCTGTGCGCATTTCAGGAAGTCCAGCACAGATGCTGCCACTCTCAGGGCAGCGCAGCGCCACCTCCAACTGCCCGCTCACTGACTGTTTATGACGGCCACGAGGTGGAATTCAACATTACCATGTTTCCATAGTTTTGCCAGCAGCGCACAAGCAATTGTAACTGCCATTGTGCAACTTCCACCACCAGAACTTGTAGTCAGGTCAGTCAGCTTCCTCAAGTCTACAATGAGAGTGGACGTGGATGTCTGATATCTGTCAGTTGCTGAGTAACTTTCAGAGAGTCACACAGATGGTCAGCGGCCATCATCAGCCTCACCATCCCGCAGCTTGGCCTGTTGAAAAACTCTCTGGTCAGCATGAAGGTCGGAAGCTTGTGCGCTCGTCACAAGAGAGGGGGAAGAAGATTCCCTTGTTGATAGCCTAAGCACCCTCAGGTTATCTTTTCTCAGCGCATATCTGAGGGGTGGAGGAGGATGAGAGGAAGAGGAGAAGAATGTTGGCGAGACAAAAAGAGGACATTGCTCAGTCCTTCACTGTTCAGCGTGGTTCAGAAGAAAGTGAGTTGGAGGAGTTGGAGGAGGAGAAATGTGACAGTCACCGTGAGGGGAGTGATTCTTGCCGTTGGACTATGGCGCATATGGCAGATTTCATGCTAGGCGGCCTATCCCATGCCCTGACTCCCGCGTTCAAAATTTATTTCAGCACCGATTACTGGGTATTCACTCTCCTGGAACCCACGGACAAGCAAAATCTTTCCACTCTCATCCCTTAAGGAAGGAGTGTGAGAATGCATAAATACCAGTCAGGCCCTGGTGCACAAGCTGATAACGTCTTTCCCTTCTGACGCGCTAGCTGACAAGTTGCGAGGAATAGTAGGCGAGCAGGCAGCTTGTCCAGCACTGGTTGGGTATACGCTTTACAAGGCCTTTGCCAGTTTTTATGTCACCCAGCAAGACACTGTCTCCTGTCCCAGTCTTCGGCAGAGTAGGCTGATCTTTACAGAAAGATGGTGAGGGAGTACTTAGCTGACCATACCATCGTCCTAAATGATCACCAGCTCCCTACACTACTGGGTTCACAAGCTGGACATGTGGCGCCGAACTGGCGCTGTACGCCTTGGAGGTTCTTGCCGTCCTCCCGCTGCGTGTTGTCTGAGCGGGTTTTCAGTGCAGCTGGTGGCATCATCACCGATAAGCGTACACGCCTGTCGACTGACAGCGCTGACAGGCTGACGCTTATAAGATGAATAAGCCTGGATTTCTCCGGATTTTATTCTCCACAGGTGAAAGAAGTAACCTGAACAATGTATGCACTCCTCCTCCTCATTTCTCCTCTTCTCCTCCTATTTGTGCACTAAAGCAGTGGAAACTGGCTATTTTTTGCCAGGGCCAACTGGCTCTAGGTATGTACCCTATGTATTTAATTTTTCTGGAGGGCCACCTACCCGGTCCTCTGTTTTAAAACAATTTTTGGAAGTGCCACATATCGGCACTCAATCTATTTATTTTTTCTGGAGGGCCACCCACCCGCTCCTCGGTTTGAAACTTTTTTGGACTGCCACATACAGGCACTATCCAAATTTAATGTCCTCCATAGCAGCCTCCACACGTCATCTTATAGCTGCCTCACACGTTGTCTCCATTGCCACCTCCAGAGAACCAAAAAACAACAACATTGTTCAAGTAGCTGAAAAATATAGAAATCCTTTATTTTAATACACACAGGAAAATCAAATGGACAAACAATATAAAACCAAGTAAAACAAGGAAAGCAGAACAACGCGCTTCCGTGGTCAGAAGGTAGCAGGTGCAGTCATACAATAGTGGCTGACAACCTGCAAAAGGACCCCCTAGGTGACAAACACTTGGATGCCTTAGTCAATATTGCTACCCTCCACCCACATCTCCCCATAGCTGCATCCATCCCAATTCGTCCATATAGCTGCCTCGATACATCGTCTTTTTAGCAAACGAGTTGTGTCAGCAGAATTTTGGGTTGTTTTCTGGCTTCACTTTTAAATTGTTAACTTTGTCGCCACCTCGCTGTGTAATCCCAAAATATACTGGCAAACTTTATCATTTAAACGATATTATTTCACCCGCTTCTTGCGCATCTTGTTTACATCAGCTCACCCCCCATAACCCAAACTTATAAAATTTACTACATTACTTGATCTTATACAAAGGTTATAGAATTCTGTTTGTAAGTCCCTGCCTGCTTTGAAAATGATACCTTTTTTCAAAGTAAATGCTGTCTGACCCCTAGGCCATTTGGGTGGGGAGGAGCCAAGCAAACAGGGGCTTGGACAGGTGAAAGCTCGCCTGGCAGCAACCCCAGCTCCACCAAGATCCAAGTAACTAGTTTTAAACTGCAACCTTAATCTAATCACTACTACCTTACTGCCGACTGCCATCATACATCATTCCCTTATCAACACGAGCTGTTCAGGCTGAATTTTGGGTTGTTTTCATGGCGTTCCTTCCACATCAAACTTGTTAACTTTGTCGCCACCACCTGCTTTTCGCCAGGCTTGGACATGGCGAAAGCTCGCTGACAGCGTACCGCCAGCTCCATCCCAGATAGGCAGCCTCAGAGCTCCATGCATGCTGCCCCTGCCTCTGTTTCCTGTCCTTTGCCTCCACAATCCTCCACAGCATCCACCAAGTCTCCATGCGCAACTTTCAACCTCTATACCCCACCCATACCCAGACGCTGGAGCACGAGAGGATATCAGCACATCATCCCCTTATCAAAGCGCTGTGTCAGGCAGAATTTTCAGGTGTTTCACCAGATACATAATGGAACTTGGCCCATCTGTCGCCCTGGAGACCTGAAGTTGCAATCATAGCAGCGCAATATGGATGCCTCAATACGTGTCGCTCTTAATCATTCATCGTCTCCATTGCTGCTTTCCACATGTCGTCCCCTTATCAAAAGAGCTGTGTCAGGCTCATTTTTCAGGTGTTTTTCACCAGATACGTTATGGAACTTTGTCACTGTCGTCACCACCATAGCTGTGTTATCGACTAAATATACCGTCAACCTTTTGTTGACATAGGAAGATCATTTCACGCTTCTTGCTCACCTCCTTTGGTTCCTCTCTGCACCCATTGTTTGAAGCCTGAGTCCATTTAGGGTATTTTGCCATGACACTCTCTAGCATGCCGCTGCTGCCGCGCTGCCTCGCATGCCGTCCCCTTAGTGTCAGGTGTCAATTATTGGATGTTTTAAGATGCTATCTAGCCTATTCGTTCACTCGGTCATGGCCATGCTGTTGCCCAAATTTTGGCATAATGGTGCGATTAAACAGCCTCAGAGGCATCCCATGCATGCTGCCCCTGCTGTTTCCTGTCCTTTTCCGTGGTTTTTTCATCCTTTCTGAGGTTCCCAGGTGTTTGGCCAGCTTCCCTGTGCAGACCTTGGTTTCCCTTAAAAAATGCTCGAGTCTCCCATTGACTTCAATGGTTTCGTTATTTAAACGAGCACTCGAGCATCAGGAAAAGTTTGTCTCGAATAACGAGCACGCCGAATTTAGTGCTCGCTCCTCTATAATAACATATTGTCATCTCCACTACTTATATTTTTTTCTCTCCTATTTTAATATCCTCTACTATAAATCCCAATGTCTCTTTGTTTTGCACCACATCACACTTAAAACACAACTTCTAAATATATACAAATAATAGAAAGCAAGGATAAGCAAACCCAATAAATCCCCCCTCAGTGCCCTTATCCTTAGTGTAAGACAGGATTCTATAGATTTCATTTGACGAATAATCCAATAAAGGAGACCTCTCCCTTATGATCATATGATGATTATAATTTCCATGATCCAATAGAATAGTCATTCTAGTATAAACCTTATGGGAATTAGAATAAAGGTAAAGTCCTGTTTAGTACGTTTTCTTACCCGCCAAGCATCGATTGAAATTTTTTGCAAATGGGTTGGTTCTCGCACCTTGTTTGCAGAAGTGGATTAAATTTTTGGCCACAATGCCTGATTTAAGGTCACCTGCCACATCAGGTATCTCTTCTTAATAATAAGTGTCCCTTCTTAATATAAGTATCCCTTATTAACTCTAGACATCTTTGTAATAAAAAGTCAGCTGCTTCTTATTCTGCCCATAACCCTGAACTATATTATACTGTTGGTTGTGTAACTAGACAAATAAAACAATAATATATTGTCCTTTATTTCATCTGTGAGGGATACTTGTTACGAAAAGCTACCAAGTCTCTGATATCTATCGTTACTACTGCTGCAGAGCTGAAGCATGGTACATATGGGGATCTCCTATTTATAGGTGGTAGCAGTCCGCTTGATTTATTTGGCTTCTCCTGAAGGCAGAGGATGTCTGCATGGTGCCTTCACATTGATTGATAGAAATTTAGTACCATAAGTTTGCTTGAAGAATACCAAATACCAAAGTTTGCTGTGAAATGGATGGTACCCCTGCACACAGCGATGACTCTAAACATGGAAACAACAGCACTGACAAATATTTAAACCTTGGTAACCAATAGAACCTGAGAGGGTGACAAGTGTGTTCATTACAGGGTTCAGGTCATTGAGGACCGGTTAATACTGTGTCAGCGTAGTTTGGAATTAAGCTATTGTAAGGCCACAGTGAAGACTTGGTAGGGAGCACAGGTCCTACTTCAGAGATAAATATATGGTAACAAGTCCCTCAGATCCACTTGCCCTCTTTTCCCCATAAGCCACTGTGTACCTCTCCTCCTGCAGATGAAATGATGATGGACATTTACGCACTGTAGGCTTCTACAGCAGTGTCATCCATTGCTTTTGATCTCTTTTCTGCTTATAAGCAATTTAACTGGAAATCCCCAGCGGTGTGAATTCCATGTCCATAAAGATGGTCGTGCTGCGTTGAAAAGCACAGTATCAGTGGTATGTGGCTGCTGACAGGCCAGCGAGAGCATATTTCTTTAAAGCACTTACTCTTAGGCGTTTCATCACCCGTTTCTTCTATGGAGTAATCACTCCTCCTCTCTGCAAAGGAAAAGTCATAGAAAGAAACCGCAACGTGAGACTGCGGCCTTTAGGACCTTTGGTAAGCACTGCCCCTGCTCCTATCGGCCATTATTACTGGTCCAATGTAAAGGCAGTGTTTAATTTAGTGAGACTCTTCAGGCAGCCTATGGCCAGAGTAACGCAGATACGATGAGGTTGTAGGCCCCTCGAAGGTCCGATTTGGCTCCAATAGCAGTCAAACAGCAATGGATAATGGTTATTAACTGTGACCTTGTTAAGACCGTGGTAGTCTATGCAAGGACGGAGTGACCCATCCTTTTGTTCACAAAAAAGAAGCCTGCACCAGTCGGGAAGAGGAACTATAAGTATGAACCAACTCTGCAATTTCTCCTTGATGTAGTCCGACTGCTGGGTTTCTGGCACAGAGGTGGGTACAACCGGCCCTGAGGAGGAGACTTGCCTGGCAGCATTCCACAGGGTGTCGAATAGGACTGAGCGGCAGCAATGTCTCGGCTTGCTTCTTTGAAAATAGGTTCAACAAAGTCCTGAAAAGCAACTGAAAGAACCTCCAGAGGCTTGGAGCCACAGAAAAAAAAATGACTGGTACTAGATGAGCATGAGACCACTTAGAGTAGACAACAGATCTCGTGCAGGAACGCGACATTAAATTGTCCAGAAAGTACATTTTTTGTAGGTTGCGTCAGGGTGCATCGTTCCAGATAAGCTCGAGACCAGAGTACGGAACTGAACCACATAGTCACCAACGACAGTTCCCTGGTGCAGGTTCAGAAGTGCAGCTCTAAAGACGCCCGTGCGTCTCCTTAAAACAAACGGATTCTGCAGGAATGCTGCGAGAGTAGCCGTGACGATCATCCTGTCCCATAGGGAGAGCCCAAGCCAAGCCTTCCTGGAGAGGAGGCTGATAAGGAATTGCCACCTTGGAAACCGTTCAGTGACAAATTGAGATGGCATAAGTTCAATCTGCAATTGAGCACTGAGTGATAGAGCCCGTGCACCAACTGGGGTCGCCATCATACTTAACATTAGGGGATAGTCCACCCTAGGTTCAGCGGTAGGCAGGCTAACCAAGTGGCAGAGGAGCACAGGAGCTTGACGCTGTTGTGCGAGTTGCCATCATTTGCTGAAGCAGGTGGTGACTTGACCAAGCTGTTCACCTGCACAGCAGTCTGTCGGGACTGCTGTACCAGACGGTTTTCAGATACAGCTAGTACAGGTATCAGAACTTTGGTAGGGAGTCCATGGCCATATCTTATTATCAGCTCCAGGGGTAGTGACCTGCTAAACCACCACGGACGATGACACAGCCACATCTGGAACCAGACCCGGTTTCAACAGAGCCCATTGCTGCAACGTGGTACCACCAGTCATTCACATGCGACTATTTCTTTGGTGGCTGTCAAGGCAAGGTAAGAAAGGAAGCAGTTTGTGAGGTCAGAAACGACAGGAGGTCAGGATAGTTGGCAAGGTTCAGTTCAGAGGCAGAGCAGAAGGTCAGGGCTGGCGGCGAAGGACATGAATGGGAACAGGTCAGGGATCACAACCGATATCACACTAATCACAAAGGTCCATGGGAAACAAGCTTTTCTAAGGCTGTGAGGCACAATGATCTGGCAGGGGAAGACTGGTTAAATAGAATTCTGGTAAGGCCAGTGCCAATTAACGGCGTGCTGGCCCTTTAAATATGTAAAGCCGGCAGGTGCATGCCCTGGGATACGGGGACGCGAGCGTCGAGAGTACCCGAAGCAGCAGTGAGGATGTGTAAGTTAATTGTGGAGCAGAGCGGGGTAACATGGAGGGGCTAGCTCTGAGAGCCTGCTCCGCCATCTTGCCATGTTTGTGGAGGAAACAAGCAAGGAGGGTTCAGTAACTCTTGTACCGGAGCTTAAATAAGAGGCTTTATGGCTGTGGAGACGTCCTTGGGTAGGGGAGTGTGGACGCATTATGAAATCAATCATTAGAATAACCAAAAAACCCTAAAAACACTCACCTCTGCACCTCTTGATGTTTATCCCAGTGCTGTCCTCCTCTTATTGACACATCGGGATCACCTTAAAGAAAACTTATAATTACCGCATGGAGCGCGGGGAACAATATGTCGGGCACTAAGGCTGCTAATTATGCACGTACCTGCACCTCCTTTCCCCCATGGCTCCCAGGTGATCCCGCGAGTCAAGACTAGCAATAGATCACATCAAAGGGGGCATGTTGGTGTTGTGGCTGGATAAATAACTTTTTATCCCCCGTGAGAGGCTTTGGCAATTGTGCTGGAACATGCATAAAATCCATCCAAACCAATGAAAGTGAGCAGAAGCTAAGCCACAGCTAGGACACGCCCCCTTGGATGACTTCATGGACGCCAGTTTGTTGTATTCCAGTTAATAAGGAAGATAATGGGTTTTTAAGTGTGTCTGACTATTTAATACTCTTGCCCTGGCCAGCTGCTGGATTCTTCTAGTAAGGTAATTGCTCTACATTTGCCTCACTTTTGTTATTAATATGTGATTCTGTCCCCATACATGGTGTAACTCGGAGAGCTGTCCTCAGACATGTCTATTAAATCACACACAGTCAGTTACCGAACATATATATAATATTATATATCCTATATATATCATAATATATATATACAAGAGCATATACACATCTCATATACACACACATACTACAACCATATAAGAAACCAAGCATAATACACACATATACTATATGCACACAACTCCTATTACCACAGATACCCCGACACTGCTGCAGGCTCTGAAAAGGTGCTGCTTGAATAATGATCTGGGCCACTGTCTGCAGTTCTAGATCTCCTTCCTGCCACCCACGGCTTAGGTGACATACAATAGCGGTAGTGAGTTTGATCTTTTGTACGTCCCCAACCTATCACCTCTAGAACATTGTTTGTCCCCTCAGCACTGGTCAGCACTACTACTCCCTACTACCATGTACCTGTGAATATGGGAGATCTCTCCCTCTGAACAGGGGAACAGTCTAGCAGCAGATTTGAATTGTTTCTCCTGGCTTTTTCCTGCTTCAGGTAAACTTGGATCTGAGCAGCGGGAGAGACTGGGATCTGACGGGAAAAACAACAAGAACCTTATTGGAAGGACAAAAAAAAATACAAAATGCAAAAATACAAAATACAAAAGAAATGAATTTGGAGGAATGAATGACAGAAGCCTAAAGTGTCCGGTCATATGGTGTCCTCCTGAAATAAGGACGGAGATGGCAAATAATCAGATAATTTTATGATTATAACAATGAAACAAACACTTTAAAGGATGGAGAACAACCCCAAACTGATTAACTCAAAATTTTCTGCTATGTATCACTGGACATAACCCCACGCATATATTTGGACGTATTGGGTCCGCGGTCGCATTTCCGACAAACTTCCAGAATTTTCGCCGCTATGACAGGATTAGCAGGGGATTGTGTTTCGCGTGACCTCACCTCGTGTCTCCATCCCCCTTCAATAGATTGTGTCCTCACCTCGTGTCCCATCTACCCTCCATATAGATTGTAACCTCACCTCCTGTCTCTATCTATCTACCTCCCTATAATTGTGTCCTCACCTTGTGTCCCATGTACCCTCCATATAGTTTGGGTAATCCCCTGTGTCTCCATCTACCCCATCCAGATTGTTTCCTCACCTTGTCCCCTCTTCCATCTACCCTCCATATAGATTTTGTCCGCCCCAAGTCTCCATCTACCCTCCATATAGACTGTGACTCCACCTCGTGTCTCTATCTGCCTTAACTATGAATTGTGACCTCAACTCGAGTCTCCATCTCCCCTCCAATAGATTTGTGTGCCTCACCTCGTGTCTCCACTATACCTACATATAGTTTTCTGTCCTCACCTTATGTCTCCATTTACCCTCAAAATAGTTGTGACCTCACTTGCATCCATCTACCCTCATATAGATTGTGACCTCACCTCATGTCTCCATCTCCCCTACTATAGATTGTGTCCTCACCTCCTGTCTCCATCTCCCCTCCATATACATTGTGACTAGAGATGAGCGAACAATAATGTCCGAGCTGAATTCTCGTTCGAGCATTAGCGTCCTCGAAACTGCTCGTTGCTCGGAACAATACTTCGCCCGCCGCGTCGAGAAATGGCAGCTCCCGCCGTTTTCTATTTGGCGGCCAAACAGAGCCAATCACAAGCCAGGAGACTCTGCACTCCACCCAGCATGACGTGGTACCCTTACACGTCGATAGCAGTGGTTGGCTGGCCAGATCAGGTGACCCTGGGATAGACTAGCCGCAATATCCCAACACAGGTGCAATGTATTTGCCAATTGATCCAGTATATATACTTCCGTGTTTACTTCTGTCATATGCCTCCTGACGAAGCCGCAGGGTGAACGTACGTCGAGGTTCTTGAACCGCGCGTGTTTATGTGTCCTCAGGCAAGATGACACAAGGATATATTGGGTCTGATTAGTATATTATTGATTTTGGGATACATTCTTTTACTATGAGAATCCTTTCCCCTGTGTTAGCCTCAGCTCCTCAAACTGTTGCATTCAATTTCTGCTGGTGTTACTTTTGTCATAAAATACTGGCAGCACTAGAATGCAACTTTGTTTCCCCTGTTTACCTTTGCCAATATTATCCAATTACTGTTTTATCTATGTGGACATGTTTATAACTGGTATTGTCCCATAGTTTTCTTTGGCCTCAGTCTCTTGCCAAGTGCACATACCTGCTGCGTCAGCTCTTTATATCTACCCCTTTTTCAGCCAGATATTTCTTCAAGTGGATAGTCTTACGCTCTCCATATGATAAGTTGTTGTTGTAATTTACAAATTTTATTTTCTTGTTATTATATTGAATAAATTGGAAATTTTATACTTCGTTTACAATAATTATTGTGTCTTCTCGCCTCTTTTTGCGGCCCGCGCTGCTTCGGATCATTCGTGTCTGGATGCCGCTAGGAAGAGCTGCTGCTGGTCCGGGAAAGCGTTAGGGTGTTATAATAGAATAGTGTTAGGCAGGAGTGATTCTACAAGACCCAACAGCCTTCTTAGGGCTACAATCACGTTATAATTTTTTTTTTTTTGTTTGCTGTGGCTGGGCTTGCTGGCACACTGTGTAGCAGCTAGTACCATATTGTGAGGAATTTGCAGGGACTTGCTCCCGTTGTGTTTAGCTCTAGTGACACACATATCCACCTCAAACACCAAAGTGAAATTTATTAGGGGTTTTGATTTCAATTAGGCACAGTCTGCCATTTCCTTTTTATTTTTACGTTTTTTTTTTCATAACTCAGCGTCATCTCATCTGGCATAGTAGTGTGCTTTCATACTTGCTAAAATAGCCATAGGAGACCCAAACGGCTACTTAACGCCTACCAGTAGCGTTATATATATTTGATTTCTGGTTGATCTGCTGGTGGCTGTAGTTGCTGCAGTGCATCTACTAGCAAATTAAAAGCAATTTGTAGTGAGAGTTCGACCCGCTGTGTTTTTGCGCTTAGTGACGCACTATCCATCGCAAAAGACCGAGTGGGAAAATTTATTAGGGGTTGGATTTCAATTAGGCACGTCTGCCATTTCCTTTTTTATTTTCGTTTTATTTTTTTCATAACTCAGCGTCATCTCATCTGGCATGTAGTGTGCTTTCATACTTGCTAGAAAATAGCCATAGGAAATACAAACGGCTACTTACGCCTCCAATAGCGTTATATATATTTTTTTATTTCTGGTTGAATTGCTGGTGGCTGTCCTTGCTGCAGTGCATATACTAGCCATTGGTCAGGAATTTGGAGTGAGAGTTGCAACCGCGGTGTTTAGCGCTTAGTGACGCACATATCCTCGCAAAGACCAAGTGTGAAAATTTATTAGGGGTTGGATTTCATTAGGCACAGTCTGCCATTTCATTCCTTTTATTTTAACTTTTATTTTTTTTCATAACTCAGCGTCATCTCATCAGTGTGCTTTCATACTTGGCTAGAACATAGCCAAAGGAGAATCCAAACGGCTTACTTACCCCTACAATAGCGTTATATATTTTATTTCTGTTGATCTGCTGGTGCTGTCCTGCTGCAGTGCATATACGCCATTGTCAGGAATTTGGAGTAGACTTGCGACCGCTGTGTTTAGCGCTTAGTGACGCACAATATCCCATCGCAAAGACCGAAGTGGAATTTATTAGGGGTTGGGATTTCTAATTCAAATCAAACCCCTAATAAATTGTCCCACTTCGGTGTTTGAGGTGGATATGTGTGTCACTAAGAGCTAAACACAAGGGTCGCAAGTCTCCCAGCAAATTCCTCACAATATGGTACTAGCTGCACTACTAGTGGCAGCAAGCCCAGCCACAAGCAAACAAAAAAATGAAAATATAACGCTATTGTAGGCCTAAATAAGCCGTTAGGGTTCTCCTATGGCTATTTTCTAGCCCACACTGAAAGCACACTGCTTTGGCAGATTACTGTGAGTTCTAAAAAGAAATAAACGTAAAAAAAAATAAATCAGCAGACTCGGCGTAATTCAAATCAAACCCCTAATAAATTGTCCCACTTCGGTGTTTGAGGGGAGAAGTGGCCATGAGGTGAAATCACAAGGTATATGGGTAGATGGAGAATGAGGTGAGGCCACAATCTATATGGAGGGTAGTAGAGGAAGACACGAGGTGAGGACACAATCTATGGAGGGGTGAGGATTGGAGAATGAGGTGATGGTCACAATCTATATGGAAAGAAAGATGGAGACACGAGCCGTGAGGACACAATCTATATGGAGAGTAGACTGAGACACGAGGTGAGGACATAACTATAGGAGGGGAGATGGAGACATGAGGGGAGTCACAATCTTTATGGAGGGGAGATGGAGACATATGAGGTGAGGTCACAAATCTATATGGAGGGGAGATGGAGACACATGAGGTGAGGTCAAAATCTATATGGAGTGTAGATGGATCAAGGGTTAGGTCACAATCTATTTGAGGGGTAATGGAGACATGAGGTAAGGAAAGAAAACTATATGGAGGGTAGATGTGGAAGAGGGTGAGGACACAATCTAATGGAGGGTAGATTGGAGACACGAGTGAGGTCACATCATATGTAAGGCAGGCTAGAGACGCGAGTGGAGTCACAATCCAGAGGGAGGGTGATGTTGACTTAAGGTGCGGACACCATTTATGGAGGTAAGATGGAGAGACAGGGGAGGACACAATCGGTTATGAGGGTAGGGAGACCAGGGGATTAACCCAAACTACTGGAGGTACAGGAGACACAAGGTAAGGTTACATCTATATGGAGGGAGATAGACACGAGGTGAGGACACAATCTATATGGAGGAGATTGAGACACGAGGTGGAGGTTCACTAATCTATATGCAGGGTAGTTGGGGCACGAGGTGAGGTCACAAATGTATATGGAGGGTTAGATGGAGACACGAGGTGAGGACACAATCTATATGGAGTGTAGATGGAGAGAGGAAGGGAGGACTCAATTATATGGAAGGATAGTTGGAGACACAAGGTGAGATTCATAATCTAATGGGGGGTTGATGGAGACACGAGGTGAGAGCACAATCTATATGAGAGTAGATGGAGCACAGTGAGAGCACAATTAAATGGTGAGTAGGATGGAGGACACAAGGTGTTGTAGTCACAATCTACATGGAGGGTAGATGGAAAACAAGAGGTGAGGGACACAATCTACATGAAAGGTAGATGGGGACATGATTTGAGGTCACAATCTATATGGAGGTTAAATGAAGACACAAGTTTAGGGCACAATCAATTTGGTTGGTCGATGGAGACACGATGAGAGGCCTTAATCTATATTGACGGGAGGAAGATGGCAACATGAGGTGAAATCACAATTCTATTTAGGGTAGATTGAGACATGAGCCCCACCCCCCAGATACACCAGCGCACATCAACCCACACCAATCTATATGGACCGGCCCACTTCGGCCCCACCCCAGACACAAGGTGAAGCCACAATCTATATGGAGAGGAATATGGGGAAACGAGGTGACGAGACACAATCTATATGTGAGAGTAGACGGAGACACGAGGATGAGGCACAATTATAGGGAGGAGAGCTGGGACATGGAGGTGAGGTCACAATCTTATGGAGGGGAGATGGAGGACATGAGGGTGAGGTCACAATATAATGTAGGGGATATGGGAGGAAGAAATGATGTGAGAGGTCACAATCTATATGGGAGGGTAGATGATACAAGATGAGGTCACAATATTTTTGAGGGTAAATGGAGAATGGGGGAGGACAGAAACTATATGGAGGGTAGATGGAGCACATGCAGGTTGAGGACGCACATCTATATGGAGGGTGCGCATGGAGACAGCCCGCATCTAGTGGCGGGTACGCACGGAGGGAGTCCCATTACTGGGGGGTGCATGGAGACTTGCAGGGGAGTCACATATTCATGGCGGGTCGCATGGACGGATGGAGGGCGGAACAATCTTATCGCGGGTAGATGGAGACACGAGTGAGGGTCACACATTCATATGGAGGGTAGATGGCAGCCTTGAGGGGAGGTCACAATCTAATGGCAGAGTAGATGGAGATGGGAGGGCAGACACAATCCTTATAGGGCAGGTAGCTGAGAGACACGAGGTGAGGCACACAATTATATGGAGGGTGAGAGGAGACGTAGAGGTAGGTCACAAAGAACGATGCAGCGAGCAATCAAATGTCGGTACTCGTATTCGGAGACCAAACATTCCGTGAGCGCGAGTGTCGCGTATCCGCATCACGAGCCCCAGTTGACAGTCCAAATGGGAGACCGAGCTTTTTAAAGGGACCGAAGGCTCTGCACGGGAAGTGGCCAAACCCCTGGGAACCTCAGAAAAGGTGGAAACACCACGGAAATGGCCAAGGAAAAAAGAGGGGGCAGCAGCATGGATGCCTCTGAGGTGCTTAATCGCACATTATGCCTAAATATGGGAAACAGCATGGCATGACAGAGTGACAGAATGAAGCTAGATAGCATCAAAACATCCAATAATTGACCCGACACTATGGGGACTTCATTGCAGAGGCAGCGGCGCAGCAGCGGCAGGCTAGAGAGTGGCATGGCGACATACCTAATGGACTCAGGCTTAAAACCAATGGGTGGCGAGAGGAACAAGGAGGTGAGCAAGAAGCGCTCAAAATATCGGTACATGATTAAAAGTTTGCCAGTATATTTGGGGATTACACAAAGGGTGGGAAGGTGGCGACAAAGTTAAATGGAAGCATGAAACAACCCAAATTCTGCCTGACACAAAGCTGTTGATAAGGGGACCAGTGTATGGAGGCAGTGAACGTAGTAGAGTAGATTAAAGATGCTGCAGTTGTTAAAAATAGTGTTGTTGGATCTGGATGGAGCTGGCGCTCCGCTGCCAGGCGACTTTCGCCAATCCAAGCCCCGTCTAGGCTAACTCCCAAACAGCACTTCTAAGAACCTTTTGTATAAGATCAAGTTGTAGAGTAGCGTTCTTATAAGTTTAGGATATGGAGGGTGAGGGAATGTAAACAGAAGCGAACGAAGCGCCTGAAAAATATTGGTAAGAAAATGATAAAAGTTTGCCAGTATATTTTGTGGATACACAGCTGGGGTGGCGACAAGTTAAAGTTAACAAGTTGTTGAGTGGAATCCATGAAAAAAACCCAAATTTCTGCCTGACACAACCCGTTTGATAAAGGGACGATGATGGAGGCAGCTATATTATGGACGACTTTGAGTGTGGAGGTTAGCAATGAGCAGACAATGTGTGGAGGCTGCTATGGAGACAATTTAATTTGGATAGTGCCTGTATGTGGCAGTCCAAAAAAGTTTTCAAAACCAGAGGAGCAGGTAGGTGGGCCCCCAGATAATGGAGAGATGAGTGTGTATGTGCGCCCAAAAAGTTTTCAACAGAGGAGCAGGTAGGTGGCCCCCAGAAAAAATGATAGATTGAGTGCCTGTATGTGGCAGTCCAAAAATTTTTCAAACAGAGGAGCAGGTAGGGCCTCAGAAGAAAATTGAATGATTGAGTGCCTGTATGTGGCACTCCAAAAATGTGTTTAAAACAGAGGACCGAGCGGTGGCCCTCAGAAAATTAAAGCATAATAAGTACTATACTAGAGCCAGTGGGCCCTGCAAAAAATAGCCAGTTTCCTCTGCTTACTGTACAAAGAGGAGGAGAAAAGAGATGAGGAAAATGAGGAGGAGGAGGAGTGGATAAATTATTCAGGTTGAGCTTCCTTCACCTGGTGGAGATGGAAAATATGAGAAATCCAGGCTTATTCATCTTATAAGCGTCAGCCTGTCAGCGCTGTCAGTCGACAGGCGTGTACGCTATCGGTGATGATGCCACAGCTGCACTGAAAACCCGCTCGGACAAGACGCTAGCGGCAGGGCAGGCAAGAACCTCAAGGCGTACAGCGCCAGTTCGGGCCACATGTCCAGCTTTGAAAACCCAGTAGTTTGGGAGCTGTGTGATCATTTGGACGTGGATGGTCAGCTACGTTACCCTCACCATCTTTCTGTAAAGATCAGCCTACTCTGCCGAGACTGGGGACAGGTGACAGTGTCTTGCTGGGGTGACATAAAGCTGGCAAAAGCCTTGTAAAGCGTACCCTTGCCAGTGCTGGACAAGCTTCCTGCTGCCTACTCTCCCTCGCTATTGTCCCGCAGAAACTAGCACTCTGCGCTAGCGCGTCAGAAGGGAAATATGTTTCAGCTTGTGCACCAGGGCCTGCTGGTATTCATGCATTCTCACACTCCTTTCCTCCAGGGATGAGAGTGGAAGATTGTGCTTGTACGTGGGCCAGGAGAAGTGAACCCAGTAATCGGTGCTGGGAATAAATTCTTTGAACGCGAGGGGTCAGGGGATAGGCAGCCTAGCATGAAATCTGCCATATGCGCAGAGTACCAACGCGTAAGAATCATCCCTCCTGGCTGCTGCCATTCCCTCTTCAACTCCCCAACTCTCTTCTTTGCCCATACACGCTGAACAGTGAAGGACTCAACATGGTCCCTCTTGTGTCTCGCCAACATTTTCCTCCTCTTCCTCCTCATCCTCCTCCACCTCCACCCTCCGATATGCGTGAGAAACAGACCTAAGGGTGCTTTGGTATCTCAACAGGGAATCTTTCCCCCGTCTCTTGTGACGAGCGCAAAGTTCCGACTTCATGTGATCAGAGATTTTTTCAACAGGCCAAGCAGCGGGATGGGTGAGGGCTGGATTGAGCGGCATCGCCACTGACCATCTGTGTTGACTCTCAAAGTTACTCAGCACCTGACAGATATCAGACATCCACGTCACCCTCTCATGTAGACGAGGAAGCTGACTGACCTGACTACCAGTCTGGTGGAAGTTGAAATCTGGCAGTCTAAAATCGCTCGGCGCTGCTGGATAAACTCTGGATAACATGGTAGTGTTGAATTCACATCGTGGGCACGTCGCACAACAGTCGGTGAGCGGGCAGTTGGAGGCGACGCTGCGCTGCCCTGAGAGTGGCGAATCTGTGCCGGTCTTCCTGAAATGCGCACAGATGCGGCGCACCTTCGTGAGCAAATCAGACAGATTGGGGTATGTCTTGAGGAAACGCTGAACTATCAGATTTAACACATGGGCCAGGCATGGCACATGTGTCAGTCTGCCGAGTTGCCGAGAGCCGACCAGGTACGGCCGTTGTCACACACAACCATGCCTGGTTCAGGTTCAGCGGTGCCAGCCACAGATCAGTCTGCGCCGTAATGCCCTGTAATAGTTCTTGGCGGTTGGCGTGTGTGCCTTTTATCGCTAGGCTTAGCAGTTTGTAGCACCGCCTGCTGTCGCTTAGCGACGGCACTGCTGTCTGTGCCTAGAGATCGACTGATGGCGCCATGCCCACGGATGGTAGTTGGAGGAGGGGTGGAGGAGGGGTGGGAGGAGGAGGAGGCATAGTAGGCCTGAAAACCTGGACCGAGGTAGGCCCCGCAATCCTTGGCGTCGGCAGTATATGACCAGCCGCAGGGTCAGACTCGGTCCCAGCCTCCACCAAGTTAACCCAATGTGCCGTCAGCGATATATAGTGCCCTGCCGGCAGCACTCGTCCACGTGTCCCGGGTCAGGTGGCCGGTCAGAAACGGCTGGGTCAGGGCACGGATGATGTTGGTTGACACGATGTGTTGGTGCAGGGCTGGGACGGCAACGGGAAAAGTAGTGGCGGCTGGGGACCGAAACCTGAGGGGGCGGCCGCCGCCATGAGGTTGCGAAAGGCCCGGTCTCTACTAGCCTATAGGGCAGATCTCCAGGCTAAGCAATCTGGAGATGTGGACATTAAGGGCTTGGGCGTGCGGGTGGGTTGCACTATATTTGCGTTTCCGCTCCAGCGTCTGGGGTATGGGGAGCTGAACGCTGGTGGATGCTGTGGAGGATCGTGGAGGCGACATGGGGTTTTGTGGCAGGGTTCTGGGCAGGGGGCTGACTATAGCGGACCAGGGGAAGGAGCAGTGGTGTGCACGGCCGGAGGTGAACGGGTTGTTGCCACTGAGTGGGGTGTTTAGCATTCATATGCTGCGCATACTGGTGGTAAGTAAGCATTAGTGGTGGAACCTCTGCTGATCCTGGTTTGGCAAAGTTGGCACCACACAGTCCGTCGGTCATCCGGTGTTTCCTTAAAGAACCTCCAGACTTCTGAAAATCTAGCCCTCGCGCAGGAGCCCTCGCCAAGGAGCTCACTAGTCTAGTTGACACATTTGGCGCTGATGCACCAGTCTGGCCCTGCCTCTCCGTCTGGCCCCACCACGCCTCTCCAACATGTTCGGTCGAGGACTCTCCTCCGTCTCAGAAGCACTGTGTTCACCCGGCCTATCAACCCAGTGGGTCTGTCACCTCATCATCCTCCGATCCCCAGTCTGCTCCCCCCTCGGACTTCCTGCCCTGACAACAACTTCCCACTGTCTGACAAACGTGTCTCCTCATCGTCGGACACCTCTTACACACTTCTTCCACTACGTCAAGAAGGTCATCATCGCCCACAGACTGCGACGGTGGAAAACCTGGGCATCGGAAAATTGCGTCAGCAGCAACGGAAGAAGTGGTTTGTGACTGTGGGAAGGGTCCAGAAAAACAGTTCCTCAGAGTATGCCGGTTCAAATGCCAAATTTCTGGGAGGGGGCAGACTGGGGGGGGAGGAGGCTGAGGTGCAGGAGCTGGGGAGTGCCGATTTCGGTGACATGGGTGGATGCGTTGGAAGACTGACTGGTGGACAAATGCTCGAAGCATTGTCGGCAATCCACGACATCACCTGTTCGCACTGTTCTGGCCTCAACAGTGCTACACCGAGTCCCAGTAACTTCAGAAATGAACCTAGGGAGTGTACTTGCGGCGTTCCCCTGCTCCCTCATCAGCAGGTGGTTGTCTACTTCGCCCAGGACACGGCTCTGATTCTGCAGTGAGTTGGAGGCCCACGTCCCCGCCTCGTCCTCTACCCCTAGCCCTCGTGGTTAAACATTTTGAAAAGAAAGTTTAAACTTTACTTTATTTTTTTTTAACTTTTTTTGTGTGTTTTTTGTTGTTTTTTAGTTTTTTTTTTGTTTTTAGTTTTTAAACAAAACAATGCTCTCCTATTGCTATGGCTATTTTAGCCAAGTATGAAAGCACAATGCTTGCCAGATGAGATGACGCGAGTTATGAAAAAATAAACGTAAAATAAAAAGGAAATGGCAGACTGTGCCTAATTGAATCCAACCCCTAATAAATTTTCCACTTCGGTCTTTGCGATGGGAATTGGTGCGTCACTAAGCGCTAAACACAGCGGTCGCAAGTCTACTCCAAATTCCTGACAATGGGCGTATATGCACTGCAGCAGGACAGCCACCAGCAGATCAACCAGAAATAAAATATATAACGCTATTGTAGGGGTAAGTAAGCCGTTTGGATTCTCCTTTGGCTATGTTCTAGCCAAGTATGAAAGCACACTGATGAGATGACGCTGAGTTATGAAAAAATAAAAGTAAAATAAAGGAAATGGCAGACTGTGCCTAATTGAAATCCAACCCCTAATAAATTTTCCACTTTGGTCTTTGCGATGGATATGTGCGTCACTAAGCGCTAAACACCGCGGTTGCAACTCTCACTCCAAATTCCTGACAATTGGCTAGTATATGCACTGCAGCAAGGACAGCCACCAGCATTCAACCAGAAATAAAATATATATAACGCTATTGTAGGCGTAAGTAAGCCGTTTGTATTCTCCTATGGCTATTTTCTAGCAAGTATGAAAGCACACTACATGCCAGATGAGAGACGCTGAGTTATGAAAAAAATAAACGAAAATAAAAAAGGAAATGGCAGACGTGCCTAATTGAAATCCAACCCCTAATAAATTTTCCCACTCGGTCTTTGCGATGGATATGTGCGTCACTAAGCGCAAAACACGCGGGTCGAACTCTCACTACAAATTGCTTTTAATTTGCTAGTAGATGCACTGCAGCAACTACAGCCACCAGCAGATCAACCAGAAATCAAATATATATAACGCTACTGGTAGGCGTAAGTAGCCGTTTGGGTCTCCTATGGCTATTTTAGCCAAGTATGAAAGCACACTACTATGCCAGATGAGATGACGCTGAGTTATGAAAAAATAAACGTAAAATAAAAAGGAAATGGCAGACTGTGCTAATTGAAATCAAAACCCCTAATAAATTTCCACTTTGGTGTTTGAGGTGGATATGTGTGTCACTAAGAGCTAAACACAACGGTAGCAAGTCCCTGCAAATTCCTCACAATATGGTATAGCTGCACACAGTGCCAGCAAGCCCAGCCACAAGCAAACAAAAAAAAAAAAATATAACGTATTGTAGCCCTAAGAAGGCTGTTGGGTTCTTGTAGAATCACTCCTGCCTAACACTATTCTATTATAACACCCTAACGCTTTCCCGACCAGCAGCAGCTCTATCCTAGCGGCATCCAGACACCGAATGATCCGAGCAGCGCGGGCCGCAAAAAGAGGCGAGAGCACAATAATTATGTAAACGAAGTATAAAATTTCCAATTTTATTCAATATAATAACAAGAAATATAAAATTTGTAAATTACAACAACACTTATCATATGGAGAGCGTAAGACTATCCACTTGAAAGAAATATCTGGCTGAAAAAGGGGGTAGATATAAGAGCTGACCGCAGCAGTATGTGCACTTGGCAAGAGACTGAGGCCAAAGAAAACTATGGGGACAATACCAGTTATAACATGTCCACATAGATAAAACAGTAATTGGATAATATTGGCAAAGGTAAACAGGGAAAACAAAGTTGCATTCTAGTGCTGCCAGTATTTATGACAAAAGTAACCACCAGCAGAAATTGAATGCAACAGTTTGAGAGCTGAGGATAACACAGGGGAAAAGGATTCTCATAGTAAAAGAATGTATCCCAAAATCAAATATATTACTCAGACCCATATATACCTTGTGTCATCTTGCCTGAGGACACATAAACACGCCGCGGTCCAAGAACCTCGACGTACGTTTCACCCTGCGGCTTCGTCAGGAGGCATATGACAGAAGTAAACACGGAAGTATATATACTGGATCAATTGGCAATACATTGCACCTGTGTTGGGATATTGCGGCTAGTCTATCAGTGGTTTCAATTTTGGCAATAAAATGATTATTTAGCCCTAAAATGTACACATTCATGCAGGATACAATGAAGAAACACATCTAAGATTTTGTTGAGCAGTTTCTTCTGAGTAGAGCAATACCCATGTGTGGATGTATACGACTTTGGGGGCCCATAGCAGAACAGAAGGAGTTCCACTGAGATTTTGATGTTTTCAGGTGCAATTACACATTTCAAAAGTTCCCCAGGTACCAGAACAGAGAACCCCACTATACCCCACTCCACTATTTATATAAGGGTTATATTGAGCTTTTTACCATCACAGATGTTTTATAGAAAGTCTAAACAATTGCTCGTATACGTGTAAGGCCCCTTTCATTTCAACACGTTGCATTGTCACGCGCATGCTTTTTTACGTCAGAACTTGCAATTGCACTCTGACCCAATTGGAATACGGGTCTTTTCAGACTTGCATTTTTTTTTCATGCACACAAAAAGTCTATGGTGATGCATCAAACTCATTGCACCTCTGAGACCTTGCAAGGCAATGCTGCTGCTTTTTCCACGCATACAGTGACATAGAAAAGAAAGAGCTCAGTCCGGTCACATTTCCACACATTTCTGGCGCGCGTAAAAACGCAGTTGAAATTGCATGAAACCGCGCATGAAAACTGAGACAACTGAACAAACTCTGACTGAAAACTGGATTGAATCTGATGCAAAATGTGCGTTTTTCACTGACCAAACCCTGATCGCACCCTGACAAACTCTGGACGTGATCTGCAACGCAAGTGTGGAAGGGGCCTAAATCTTTGTCCAAAAAAACTTGCTTTGGCCCCTAAATTATTTTTAGAACATGATAAAGAAGTAAAAGCACCCCATTGTTTGTTACCCAGTTTCTCTAGAATACAGTAATATCCCACTCATGATCAAAAAATGTTGTGGTGCACTTGGGGTTTAGAAAGGAAGGAGCGTTTAATTGGCTTTTGGAGGGAGGATTTTGCTGGAACACATTTCAGGTGCTATGTCGGATTTGTTGAGCCTCTAAGATAGTAGGGCAGTAAAAAGCGTCAAAGAGTGGACCCATTTTAAAAACACACCCCCTAAGGATTGCGGCAAGACTATATTTGGGGATGCAATACCTTATTCTTTAACTTTATTAGCTTTTTTTAGGGGGATGGTGCAACAAAACCTGTTCTGGAATAGATTTTTACCTTTTTTGTGTTTTACACACCAAATAGAATAGATACCATTGTACTTATGTTCTATGGGTCATAATGGTTACAGCAATATCACAGTTATATAGCTTTTATGTTTGTTCTAAAGAATAAAAACTCATTTGGAGAGAAATATCCTTTGATTTAGCAATGCCGTCTTCTAAGTAGCATAACATTATTTTGTTGATTGTGTTGCTTTAGGGCTTATTTTAGTGGTACTTTTTATTAGTATCATGAAGGGGTAAACTTTTCATCACCTTTTATGGTGTTTTTTGTTTGGTTGGATGGGCAAAAATCATATTTTTTTAAAGTTTTCACTTTACAGGTTCAGTAATGATTTTTTTTATTGTATGGTTTGTTAAAGAAGTGGCAATACCCAATAGGTGTTGTGTCTGTGGCTAATATTTACTTTTTATTGTGTTTGGGGGGTTTAGATTATATGGAGCATTTAGGTGACTTTTATTGTGTATGATGTTTTTTTTATTAAACATTTTAGATTCTTTCTTTATTTTTTCTCCTTTTTTTGGACTTTAACAAGTCAAATCAGTGATCATCTGAACAGCCAGTATCATCTGATCAGCAGGCTGACACCTGTACTACTCAGTCCTGCCCCTAGCACATAGGTGTTAAACACTAGGCGGAGAAGCGAAACGATGAGCGTTTGTTAGCTCATGGAGCCTGACTAAGGAGTCACCCCCCCAACCTCAGACCCGGCTACCTGGTTGATCCTGCGAGTAGTATATGCTTGTTTTAAATATTAAGCCATGCGTGTCTAAGTACTGACTATTCTTTACGGTGAAACTGTGAATGGCTCATTAAATCAGTTATAGTTCACATTTGGCTCACAGACTTGGGTTACCTGGTCCACCTCTTGTGTCCACCTCTTGTATACACATTTGCTGCTGGGGCTGCTTTGTGGGAGCAAAGCAAGGTGAGCATCAGATTCTGCCTCTATTCTGACGAGTGCAGAATAGAGGCAGAATCTGATGCTCACCTTGCCTCGCTCCCACAAAGCAGCCCCAGCAGCAAATGTGTTGGTGTGGGACAGAGGAGGGACAATGGCTTTTGTGGGCATAGTGACTGCTCAGGGGAATTGTAGCTAGTGGGGGACTGTTACTGGAGGTGGGGCACTGTAGCTTCTGGGGGGCACTGTTCTTACTGGCAGGAACTGTGGCTACAGGGGGCAATGTGGCTACTGGCAGCACTGTGACTTCTGGGGGAAGTGCGTACTGGGGCAGAGTGACTACTGAGGAGCAGTGTGGCTACTGGGAGGCAGTGTGACTGCTAGGCAGTGTGGCTTCTGTGGGCACTGTGAATACTAAGGGCTACTGGGAGGCAGTGTGACTGCTAGGCAGTGTGGCTACTGTGGGCACTGTTACTACTAAGGGCTACTGGGAGCAGTGTGGCTACCGGGGGGCAGTGTGACTGCAAAGGGGCAGTGTGGTAACTTAAGGCACTGTGACTGCTTGGGGAGCAGTGGTTACTGTGGACAGTGTGGCTCCTGGTGGCCCTCTGCTGTATATACAATTTGTTACACTACATCTGTGCATTATTTGATTAGAGACAGAAGAACGCCTGCTGCATTTTATTTCAGTATAATAGAAATAAATATAAACTGTATTTTTTTTTTTTTTATCTTCATACTACTTTAGTGATTACATTGTAAACAAGTGGCTATTTAGACTAAATGGTTTAATATAAAGACATGTTCACCTTGGGTAAAAAGAAGGGCAGAAAGGATTCAAATTATTACAATTAACACCAGCCTGACCCAGTCAATCCAGATGAGAGCTCGCAGAATGAACCGACATTGAAAGCGTAATTAAGAAATCAAGCAGAGCAACCGATACAGAATAACAATTTTATAACATAAATAACTGCGGTCTATTCCACAAACAAATAATGGTAAAGAAACAATCTTCCATTTATCATCCGGAGAAATAATTAAATTGTTAAGGGCAAACCTTATGAGTATTAGAAATTGACAAGAGAAAATGTGTAAAAGAGTAGAGTTCTGTAAAATGAATAGAGGAAATAAAAAAAATAGAAAATGATTTGGTTATTCATATGTTAGGATCTGCAGCAGTGTATTTGTTGCGTTCTGTAAAAATACTCTGGTTCAGGACACATGGGTCAAAATTGCTTTAGCAAATTTTTTGGTAGCTTACCAGACCAGTAGTACCCAGGAGAGACTTAGATACAGCAACTAACAAGATTCTGCCTAGGAGAGTCTTAGATACAGCAGCTCAGCAGACAATGCCAAAGATAGGCTTAGATACAGCGCCTCATTAGACAATGCCCATGAGAAACTTAGATAAAGCAGCTGGGCAGACTGTGCCTAGAATATGCTAATATATCGCTGCACAACAGACAATGTCTATGAGGGGATTAGATACAGTAGCTCAACAGGGACTGCCTAGGAGAGACTAAAATACACTGACTTAGTAGACAGTGCTCAGAAGTGGCTTAGATACCGCTGCCATGAGATACATGTGACATGTCATGTGAAACCTAGATACAGCACTTCAGCAGACATATGGAAAGTGAGACAGACAGCAGGACAGCAGAGGGATGAAGCCATGATAACATAGTGCGGAGACCTTAACCTTAGCAGCATATGGAAATTTATCCATGGGTGTGCAGTAAATCCCTATGTGTTAATATTATTGTTTCATAAGGGCTACAGAATTTTGGGAATATATATGCTTATTTAAGCTTTTCTGTGAATATACCACATATACTTCCTCTTTACCTTTGAATGAGAAAGGCTCCAGACCCCTAGGTGCTGACATGTTGCATTCCAATGTAGTGTAACTATTCCCATTTCCCTCTATATTCCCAGTGCTGTATTTTCATTTTCAATGCTCCAATTTTTGACAAAAATAAATAAATAAATAAAATTAACAGGTTTAGTAGTTGATTGACATAAGAACAAGAGATACGAAAAATAGTATTGTATTGTTGGTGATATCATGCCAGGGCAGCAGCTAATGTATAATTTACATCAAGAGCTTTTGGCACCATATACAAAATGCCATCTTGAAATCGCCCTTCCCAGTCTTACCACAAAGGAGATATAGGCAATGCTTTCTAATTAGTCTGAAGAGACTATTTACTTGTCCTCCAGGTAATGTACAGTAACTGTTTGTACTGCTTTGCCAATAGATAATTACATACATAATGCTATATGATTCATAAATAGCCAACAGGGATTTGCCAGTCAGTCGTGATTTGGCACCATGTATGAGATTAAGATATTATGAGACTAATAATTATTGTCAGACAATTCCATATAATTAATCTACACTTTCAGCTCCACTGTGCTGTACAAATACCACTTATCTTATTTTGATTTTTTTTTTTCGAAAACATGCATTGTTGACTTGTGCAATGTAAAACTTCATAGTTTTAGATTTCCTTGTCAATTAAACACTAAAATTAGTTTTTCCTTAAATAATATAATTGAATACCAAAATCCAGAAACATACCAGGAAAGTCTTAAGAAATCTTCTGCATGCATGGGTTTAGAGCATATGTATTACTAGCTATAGCTTCCAGTGTTGCTCAGGATAGTTAATAACTGTTCTCTGCTATAACAAAATGGGTTAACAAAAAATATTTTGTTTGTATCTCTCTCTCTGACTGTCTCTGAATGTGTCTGTCTCTTAGTTTTTCTGACTGTCTCTGTCTATGTCTACCTGTCTAGACTGTCCCTGTCTCTGACTGTCTCTGACTGTCGCTGGCACTGACCGTCTCTGTCACTGACTGTTTCTGTCCATCACTGACTGTCTCTGTGTCAAGGGTGCTCCCGCGATCCATGTCACGGGTACATCCGTGCTCCGTTCGTTGCCTGTCCCCGTCCCCCGGCCCGCAGTTACCTCTCCTGGCTCCTTGCTGTGCTGCGGGTCCCGGCGTGCAGGCCGCACGCCTCCTGCCTCCAGGCCATGCGCATGCTCACTTCCCTGAACTTAAAGGGCCAGAGTCCTTCCCATTGGCGCTGGTCACTTCCGGGTTTCCTATATAACCCGGTAGCTCCCTTCACTCCGGGCCGGATATTCAAGTCTTCCCAGCTGAAGTGAAAGCCTCCTGTGTGTATCCCTAGGTCCCATTTCCTGTTCGTTCACACACCCCTCCGTGTTCCTGTGCGTTTCCAGACGCCTCTCCGAGTTCTGTGTTTTTCCATACGCCTCCTGTGGTCCGTGTCCGGTGGTCCGTATCCTGTGGGTCGGTCTCATGTGGTCCTCTCCTGTGTCTGTGTCCGGTGGTCCGTATCCTGTGGTCCATATCCTGTGGTCCGTCCGGTGGTCCGTATCTGTTTATCCTCGTCCGTGCCGGTGGTCCATATACTGTGGTCCACGTCCTTTGGTCCTATCCTGTGGTCGTGTCCGGTGTCCTATCCTGTGGTCTGTGGCCTGTGGTCCCTATCCTGTGGTCGTGTTCCTGTGGCCGTATCCTGTGGTCCGTGTCCTGTGTTCCATGTTCGTTGATTCCGTATCCTGTGGTCCATATCCTGTGGTCCAGTCCATGTTCCATAACCTGTGTCCATTTCCTGCGTCCGTTCCGTTACTCTGCTCTGCTGGTCATCCAGGGTTCCAAGCCCAGTGGCCGCCTGCCTCGTGCTCTCGCTGTCCGAGTTCCATCCCGGGTGCACCCATACCAGCATTACCACCCGTGCTCCTCTGCGTTCCTGCTGTCATCTCAAGTTTTTGACTGTTTCTTGCACTCTTTGCCTTGCCTGCCACTGCGGGTTGTATGAGACAGTCCAGACTCTTCCCCCGCTCCCCCATTCGTGACACTCTTTTTCTATCTCTTTCTGACTATCTGTTTATGACTACGGGTTACTCTGACTGTCTCTGTCTCTGATTGCCTTTGACTTCCTTAACTGTCTCTGACTGTTTCTTATTGTATCTGACTTTCTCTGTCTCGGACTGCCTCTGATGTCTCTTTCTGTCTCTGACTTTCTCTGACCGTTACTGTCTCTGACTTTCTAAGACTTTCTCTATCTGTCTTTGTTTTCTTTCTCTGCCTGTCTATGTTGGACTGTCTCTGACCATCTCTGTACTTGTATCTGCGTCCTTTGTCTATGGGGGGATTTAGCAGAAGTGCCTGAGACAAACTGTTCTAGCCCATGGCAACCATTGGAGCTTAAGTTTCATTTTCCCCAGCTGTTATAAAATTCAGCTGATCTCTGATAGGTTATCTCGATAGGCAACTGGAACAGTTTTACCACAGAAATTCTGAAAAGCTCTTCATCTCTCTATAGTAACACATACCCACACACTCTTATATAATAGATTCTCAAGTAAAGGAATATATAATAGAGTCATGGAAATACAAACTGACACTTGTTGTTCTTAATTGGTGCTCTTAAGGGGTATTCCCTTATGTTTTTGTTTTGTTATAATGAAAAATTATACAATTTTCCAATCTACTTTCTGTATCAATTCCACATGTTTTTTAGATCTCTGCTTGCTGTCATTCCTAAACACCATGTTTATTTCCAATGGTTAGACATCTGTTAGCTATTTGGTACCACAGAGAGTAATCGAGGCTGTGTGTTATAACGGCCAGCCCCTGTGTGACCATGGTCATTTCTGTCCATAGACAATAAGCTTTCTATAGAATGACAGCAAGCAGAGATCTAGATAACATGTGAGGAATTTGATACCAAAAGTATATTGGAAAATTGTGGAACTGAACCTTTTGTATGTCATAAGATCTGGCAGTAGGAAGATTGCCAGAGAGTGACAAGTATTCTTTGTCGTTATTTTTATACTCCTTGGGCCCATAGTGAAAAACTTTATTTCAGACACCCCTTTTCTCGGTAAGCTTTCTGGAGACATGCATTTCCTTTCTTTATTGTCTGGATAGCCACTATAGCTCACATGCATAATTTAGTTTCAAGCTTTTAGTCTTTCTGTGCCTCATTTAAGTAAAGGATCCTTTGTTGGATATCTCTATATACCATTTATGGGTTTGAAGATGATGTCTTCAAGGATGTATAGAAGCCCATTTGGATGTAAATAAGGTCGTATCCAGTAGTAAAACAAACTTTATTACTTTCCCTCCTCTAATGATTATGACTTTTTATAGATGACTCTGCTTGTATGTAAATGAGGTAATTGATGTATCTACAGTCGACCTCTAGTAGGAACAATAAAGCTACAATGATGGCCTTTCTTACTTTACTGTGTATCAGCCATGCAGCATTAGTCCATTAAAACATGTGAAAACTGCATCTGCAACATCTTTGCTGGTTCTGTGGGATCCCTCGAGTCTCTGTTGCCCTCAACCAATAGAAAGGATTTTCACACAAGTGTTGGAATGGAGGAGTTCTGATTCAAATGGGCCAGGTAAGTGTAAAATATCTCCAGTTGGTGTCTGATTTCTACATGTGGACTGACTGGACTAGTGAAAATATCCAGTTGTTTATCTGATGAAATGTTGCGCAGAGATGTCCCCTTAGGTATCCCACACAAATTGATCAGAAGCAATAGTTATAACATGTTGCTGTCCAAACTTCACTCTCTTTACCTATATTCATAATTGGCCTATAAGTAGTCAGTTCAACCATCACTGAATGAAAGAGCTTTCTTGAGGAATGACTTAGAGATGGTAGTCAAGATAGCATCGGCATTCCACCCTCATTCCTCTACTAACTCTGATTTAACAGCTCTGTTGTCTTGTGGATGCAGCTTTTTTGGGATCCTATCTGGTTAGAAGGCATTCCTTTTTTTTCCACATTTTCTATATGTCAGGTTGCCTGTTTTGAGACCTATGTGAACTTGGTATTCCTCGGTTGTCTTTATTATTTTTTCAGCCTGTGTTGTATGCATTAGCAAGGTATGATTCTACACAGAAAATATGGCATGGTTCCAAATAGTAAGGGTGAAAGGTGGGCTTTAGGGTACCAGAACCCCATGCAAGTGCAGTCCCATGACTCACCATCCCTCACTGAACTACTTTCAGTGGTCTGAGTTTGTGGCTCTCATGTGCTTGTTCTGGCCACTTAGAGCAGGGCACTGCCTGGCAAATAAGGGGTTTTTGAATGTGGTAGTGTGGGATAATTCCTGTACCCGCACTGTATATCCCCAGTAATATTCCCTCCAATTCTCTTTTTCTGTAGATCTGTGCAAATCATGAATTCTCTGTGCTGGTTATGGAAAATGTCGAAGATAGTGGAGAGAGCTAGGGCCGGGATCCGTATGAAAAAGCAGCAGCTGGTTTGCTGCTATAGAGGTCAGGCACTTATTCGGTACCTATTTCCTTATGGGCCCACTCCGGACAAACATACTACTGCTCCCACCCTATTTGCACGTGTCGAGACTACGCGTCCCAGCAGCTGCTGCTTGAGTTCCAGGGGTTTCCATCATTGGAACTTGTGTGCTCAATTAACCATTACTCGAGCCTGATTTGGAGCAGAGCTCAGCGGCATTGCTTCCTCTACAGTAAGCCACACCCCCCATTTCAACAGAAATCTTTTCACAAAATTTGATGAATCTGTCCTACTTTGCGTTCTGATTGATGGGTGGGTCACATGTTTGCAAAACAAGAGATATTGGCACAGTCTGTCCACCAAGAAAACACTTTTTGTAACATAAACAGAGATTTTTTTTACAAAGGTAGAATAAGTATCTCTCATAGTTATGAATGAATGATATAATCATATTTCTACTTTTAAATGTTATGGTAAGTTAAATAAAAAAATATGCTCATATACACATCAATAAAAAATCCATTGTTTTTAATAGTTATGGTGGCGGGTCATTTCACAGAACAGTTATTCCACTCACATACATTTAGCTACAAAATATCAGCCATACAAATCATAGAAAAGCATGGCACATGATACATGTACCATTTTTATCTGAATATAGTACTGTGAAAATCAATTCAAGCCATTGTAGCCTAAGGCAAACACTTTTCCTATTTGTATTTCACAGTTTGTAGGGAATTCTTTTATTTTGTAACAAAGCATTGCTCTCACTAGAACGCAGCTTTCAGAAGTTGCACCTTTGGCTATAAGTATCAATACACTCTTAGCTATGTAAAGGGCTACAGTGACAAACTATATCAATGAAAGTCATCAATATCATTTGCTAAAAATGGCAAACTAAGGTGTCAGAAATGCAATCAAAAATATAAATCCAAACTTCTTCTTCTATTAACCCTCAGTAGTCATACTCTATTAGCTTTATTGTGCAAACATCACAAGGGGATACAAATTTAAGAACTTTATTTGATGGGCAAACCCCTTAATCCCTTAACGTCCTGGAGACTTTTTGTTTTTTTTATTTCCATTTTTTTTTCACTCCCCCCACCTTCAAAATGTATACGTTTTTTATTTTACACATGAACCAGTGTGGGGCTTGTTTCTGCTAGCAAATTGCACTGCTAGTGATGTGTGTGGATGGGAAAAAAAAAAATCCAAATGCAGTGTAAAAGTTAAAAAAAACGCATTTGCACTTTATTCTTAGCTGGGCTTCCGATTTTACAGCTTTCACTTCACTGTGCGCCGAAATGACATTCTAATTTTTCTTTGGGTCGTTTCGTCATTGGGATAACAAATTTGTATAGGTGGTACTAATGTTTTCAACATTTCAAAGTACAACCTCTGGTACTATTTATTTTTTTGTCATTTTCCAATTTCTGGCAAACCAATAACTTTTCATACTTTATCTAGGAGCCGACGGATGATGTCACTTTTTTTGAACATTTGTGCGTTTTCAATGCTACCATTTTAGACTGTAAGCTTTTTGATCACTTTTAATTATGAATTTAAAAGTTTAAACAGGTTAAACGGAGTGAAAACTCGCTATTATTTTGATAGACGGGATAACAACTACGCGTCGGTGCTAGCACTGATAGCGGGTATTACTGGTAGTGTTGCTGCAATATGCAGCAAGACTTCTGGCTTTTTCTAAACCAGGGGCCTTACTTTACATTTCTAGCCTCAACATTTAAATAAACTTATGTAAAGGGGCCAACCACCAATTATTGTTACCCAAGCAATATTAAGAAATTACTTATCAGTCTATTACTAGTTAGTGCCTGATTTTCTGCTGCTTGTCAAGAATTGCTTGCTTAGCAATTTTCTGAGGAAATTAGTCTTTTTACAAATCCAGGAAATTGCTAAGATCCTATCAAAGATTTAAACCAGTGGATTTGGTCCCACCCATCAATGAAATAGTTTCACTATGGGCCAACTTTCCAAGTTCTGCAAGCTTCATCCTTAAAAACCTTAATACAGGGAACTTGCCTTGTTTGTATATGTCTGGAGGCAGTCCTGTAAATATTGTTAAACAAGCAAACAAGACAACACAGGCTTCAAGGATCAAGGCACAGTCTGAGCAGTAGTAGAGAGTGGTCCCGAATAGGGCAGGTAGAATGGCTTGGCAGCAAGCAGATATTAAAGTTAGATATCAGTAGAGGTCAAGGTAGGAATGAAGGGATTAATCAGAGGGAAGGTGAAAGTGTAACAGCCTGTAAAGCTGCAGCACAGAAGGGTTCTTGTATTCCTCCCCAAAACCCTTCTGGCTCGTTGCATAATTTTCAAAGTTGATTTTAGAAGGAGACACAGGCATTCTGAGGAGAGTTATTTAACATGCAATTGAGAGATTTTATTTCTCAGAATAGGATCTGCTTGGGCCAATTGTCATTAGCCTTATAGGGTTTTTTGGCTACTATAGTCTATAATTTTTTCGAAAACCCTATTATTGTACAAATTTAGATATAAATTCAAGGTAGAACTTTGGCTGATGCCTCCACGCTGAACTTTGATCTGGGAAGGTTTGAAGATGCTTGAGAAAATACTGAATAATTAATTACGTGTATCTCGAGATACGACAGTCTAGACCCTAATTTTACACCAAAACTGGAAAACCTTGACTCGAGTATAAGCCGAGTAAAGCGAGACCCTAATTTTACCACCAACGGGAAACCTATTGACTCGATATAAGCATGTAGTAACAGAGCAGCCCCATGGATATACAGTCAGCCACCCTTATATACAGTCAACAGCCCCCTGTAGTACACAGCCAGCCCCTAATCAGTAGTAGTATACAGCCTGAAGCCAGCCTTCCCCTATAGTATACCCGCCCCATGTAGTATACAGCCAGCCCCAAGTAGTATACAGCCAGCCCCATGTAGTATAACAGCCTGCCCCATGTAGTATACATCTGCCCCATGTAGTATACAGCCGCCCCTGGTATACAGCAAGCCTCCAAGTATATACGACAGCCCATGTTTTTCCCCCCTCATGTAGTATAAAAGTCAGACCATATAATAACGCACCTTCATGTAGTCTACGTCAGCCACACCATTTAGTATACAGCCAGCACCCTGCACATGATTTCAGCGAAGCTCCTGATCTTTGGCGGTCCCGTGGTCCATTTCTTCTTTTCTACTTCACGCAGAGTCATGCATGCGACTGCCGGAGGCCATACATATCGTGTGTTGGGCTGATGAGGCTGATGACGCGACACGCCGAATCATGTGTAATGCCGAGAAAGAAGTGAGAAGAGGGTCCGCTGAAGATGGGAGCCTCACGGTGAAATGGTACCCGCGCAACATCGGAACTGGCCTGGAGGGTAAGTATTACGTTTTTTATTTTTTATTTGACTCGTAATAGCCAAGTGTGCAGTTTTTGTGCTGAAAAACTCGGCTTATACACAGTATACGGTAGGTCATTTCTCTTTTTGTTACAGCGCCTTGTACATTTTATTTATTGTTTTTTAATTAATGGTATTAAGATTTTTTTGATTCTTTTTCCTACTTTACCTTCAATTGTCCATCATTATGAAATATAATTCTGTTGTTCTTTTTTGCATAGTCCAATATATTTCCCATCTTAATGTTAAATGAATCACTGACCCATTCATTATGGTTTTTGTGCTAGTTTCTAATGTGTCTATTATTATATTAGGCATACAGTCTAATATATTTGGGCACCTAAGAGTACAAAGAGCATCACAATGACAACACATATGAATGGGTTTATAAGTGAAGACTTTTATTGGTCGATTATGCACAAAAAAAAAGTGCCAGGAGAAAAAATTGGCATGAGCATGGAAAAATGAGGTTTTTGTGGCGCTTACAACACATAATACATCTGGGACTGCAATTCAGAAACAACACAAGAAAGATCCGTGCTGAAAAGACACATAAAAACATAGTAAATGCACATGTAATGTCACAGCTGCTGTACTCCTGCTTTACTACCATGAGGCAGATATATTTCATATTTAGTGACGGCGCCTTTTTCGAGCAGTTTTGCTGGAGTTCGCCGTTGGCAGTTTTTTCTGGTTAGCGGCAGGGGTAAAGACTTTTTGCTGAGAGAGCCGTGACCCACAATATTTTAAAATGTTATTCCGTAAGAGCCTACAATAGCACATGCCCCCAATGGGACAATGTCACGTGGGTTCCATCGATCTAGGTCTTCCCGGGTTCCTATAAAGACCGGCGGCTACAGATAGATAGCTATAGCACATGTCCCCATTATATAGGCAGCCACAGCACATACCCCCATAGATATGTGCCACACACACCCCCCTTATATAGGTAGCCACAAGCACCTACTCCCTTAGATATGAGCCACAGCACATCCAAGAATGTAGCCACACACATGCCCCCAGTAATAAGTAGTCACACAAACAAACCCAAAAATCAAAAAGAATATTCACTTACCATGCTCCTCTGCCAGCTCCTCTCGCTCCCATGCTCTTCTCTTGAACCAGCTTAGCGATGGCAGTGATGGCACTGGGTCGTATACAAAGGATGTAGGCAGCAGTAACATCACTGACTGTTTCCAATGATCAGTCTAAGAGACCACAGCAGCCATCACTATTTATTACACGATCTGTCTGAGAGGCCAGATATCAGCCACAAAGACCACATCTGGCTCCGAGCCATAGGTTCCCTACCCACTGGGTTAGCGCTAATTGTCTATGATTTCTCCTCGTTCCAGATGTTTGGTATTATTACAAAGATTTGCGCAAAAAGGTGCAAATAATTGTGCAAAACACAACAGTCCCGACCGACTTGCAAAAGTTGCAAAAAGAGTTCAGAAGAGGTTAAATGCCCCCCCCCTAATGTTGTACATATTAGGGGGTCAATAGTAGATTTTTAAATTAATAATATTTTCACCAATTGTTCCTTTAAATCTTATTTCAATGTTTTAGGGTAATACTTTGATTAACTTATACAGGCCCTAAAGAGATCAAATCAGAACATTTAATTCTGACTTGCTGCATTGACTAGAAAAGCTAGCAGCATAATATTCTAGCAATTCAATGGTACACCTGTGCTCACTTTGGAGGATTTAGGGCAAACCTAATGGAAAACCTAGTAATAACATTAGATTGCCTAAACATTATTAAGTATTTAAAGGATGTTTTAAATAAAAGGGATGACAATTGGAACTTTGCTAGTTAGATCTAGCAAACCTATTCCCAGCATGCAAATAAGCATATAAATTCAATAGAAAATATCTAGGCCATTGTAGGTGTTTTCAATGAATATGTTTTCTAAGTAATATCTAGACAAATTATATAATTATTCTTTGTTTGAGAGGTCCATTTCAGGGAAGTAACCATTGCTGACTACATACAGAGATAAAAGCGATATTCACTTTAAATTTGATTTATAGCATTTTATTACATTTTATTAAAAAAATCTCATTAGTTGATGGGAAGTATAAGAGACAAACCGGTCCCGTTGAATGTATATTTGTGCCATTCATTGGAACATTATCTTGTGAAACACTACGACTTAATAAACTAACCCAACAAAATTCGTAAGATCATAACAACAGTTTAAATTACAGGACTTTGCGTTCAACAGTACACAAGTAAAGGTAACTTATATCAGTGAACAGATTTAAAGGTTCTTAAATTTTATACTTGAATGCAGTAATTTGAAAAAAAAATACTATTAGAAATATATTTATACACAGTAGAATAGTAATGCTAACAATGTGGAATTGAATTCTAAAAGCTCATCTGAGAACAGATGTAATTTTGCCCTAATTACGGGAATCATTAAGCGACTTTAACCCACCTTACAAACACTCTATATATAATGTAACCAGTTTAGGAAACCTGTACCCATCCAAATTCCCTGTGCATCAGATTAGGATATTCTAAGCAGATGATATAGACGGAGATAGATTTTTTAAATCATTCTTTATTCGGGAGAACGACACACCCCCTTATGACTGGGCACCATAGACAGGTTTCAAGTCACTTATTAAACATTTTACATCAAAAAGAGTAGATATATTAATACGTTGATAAAATAAGGTTATTCCATTTCTTTTCTAAATATCAACTGCCATCAATTCTGCTCATAACATCTTCCTTATCTACAATGCTCTTCTATGTGACGGTTCTCTTACGCTCCATCGTGCACCATATGAAATGACTGTACGAACATCTGCATAAACTTCTTATGCAAATATTAACATATGTATAGGGTTGAAAAAAAAATCTGGGTCCTTTAAGATTGATCAAATCAAGAGACAGGACTGCAAGGAAGAGGTGAACTTTAATAAGAACCTCTCAACGGGAATGTCATATTTAGCTGGTTCCAATAGCCTATTCTATGCGGTTTAAAAAATGTCTGCATTCAGCATCTAAACATTTCAATAGTTTATAGAAGTCAATTAACATTAACGTGCTCACATTCCAACGCTGTGGTTAGTCCCTAGGCGCTCCTAGGGACTAACCACATCTGTTGGAAGGGAGCTAGCAGCCTGTGTGGCTTATCTCCTCCACACTTGTCTGGCTCATCCCCTCTTTACTCCCATGTGCCTTGTCATTGAGGACAGAGGAGGATGGTGTAAATGAGGAAGAATGCATCAGAATACACAGGCCACACAACCTGGCTGTACATACCTTCAACATAGGCTTCTAGCCAGGCAATGATAAATAAAGTTTTATAAAGCTCTAAAATTATTCGAATGCTGACAAGACATTTTAAAATCAGCATAGTATAGGCTATAGCAGTGGTTCTACTTCTAATCTAATGCCTGTGACCCCGCAATACGTTCCTTATGTTGCGGTGACCCCGAAACCATGTAAGAAGAATATTGTTTCTGCCAAAAATGCATAAATCGTGCTCACGATGGTTTAGGCGACCCCTGTGTTTTTGGTTGTTCTGACACCCCTCCATGGTGCGCGACCTCACAGGTGAGAACCGCTTGGGGCAAGGAACCTGTCCACCAGGCAATAGAACCCTTCACCACTCCTGTACCAATGACATCTTGGGACAATTTATTTGAATCTATGGAATGGCAAAAAAAACTATCAAAACCAAATTTATTAATGTAATTAGTGTTGATGTTACTTACTTGTTCTACCAAATGCAAGTAATTCTCTTGAAGGCTATGAACTTATTGATGTGACCAGTGACTGTGAAAACCACTGTGCTCTTGGGAACTCTCAGACCAATATGGATCTGGTATCACCAGACATGGTTCCTTTGAGCTCTACAGGCATCCCCTCTCATGACTTGTTCTTTTTTTCTCTAATGTGTATGTGGCCTGAATTTAATCAACACTGGATATCAAACTTGTGGAAACACAAGCTGTATTTAAGTGTAATAACAGTGTGCATACTTTTACTTAAATGCAGCATAAAAGTGCAAAACAAAAAGGGCCTGAGACTTTCCATGCATGAAAATGGACATATACAGGTGTAGAGTCTTAGTTTAATGGGATTGCAGGTACTTGACTTGATGTTAGCTCTCTGACTCTTAGACCTGTATAAGATGGTTTGGATGGTTCTAGATAGCTAGACAACAGTTCTATTTTATTGTGCAATGTAAAAACTAGTTGAGTTTCAGTTGAGCCAAAGAAGTCAGGTTTACTGAACTTTTTACCCTAGCTGAGATGAGTATTGCAGTAAGACGATAGGCAGGAAGAAAAACATGTCTGTTAACCCTAATAGGGCAAGCAGATAACCTAGATTATAAATCTTTCTTGTATACTGGTAGTTTTGGAAAAGCACAGTAGTCTTTCATTTTGGATTATAACTTTCTACTTCTTTTCATGATTGACTTCCATTATTGAATCGCATTTCTTGCTCAGTGAGGTAACTCAATACAGTACCCATACATACTCAATATGTTAATTTTAGTTTATTATATCTAGCTATTGTACAACTAGCTGTTGTATCAACTGATAAAGCACCAGCCTGGCGCAAGCCAGGCGCCGAGAACAGTACACTGATGGCGCTCGAGATAATAAAACAATTCTTCTGATGCACAATACAATTTTATATATTTATAATATATATATATATATATATTATATCTTCATCTTCTGGCTTTCCAATCTTTAAATAGAGTCCCCTGTACAATAAAAAGCCAAAGTGAAAAATAACAGTTACCAAAAGCTATTCATAGCCTGCATCCCCGTTACGCGTTTTGGCTTGACTGAGCTTTCGTCATAGCCAAAATGTCATCCGGACATGAGCTTATAACACGTCTGTGGGCGATCAAGGAGGAAAACACAATATGCAGCAAAGCTTTACTGGCTTTCTGATAGGGCTCAGCCCATGGCCCTACTTCCTTGCACAACCCGCAACCCTGGCATGTTGACCTATTAGGTCACATGTCGGTAATGGGTTAAAGGGGTTTTACCCCCTTTCAGTTCTTTATATGATGATCTGACTTCATCAGAGCTGTAGTTATAACGGTCAAGCACCCGGTTATAAGCACCTTGTGATAATCACTTGTGACCATGATGTGAATTTTATCAACATGTAACAATGGAAGCTTACTAATGAGACAAGCAAGCACTATCTAGAGCAAATTGATACACAAAGTATTGGCAAATTGATAACTTTCATGTACACAAAACAATTATTTGCTAACAGTGGACAAACCTTTAATCACGTGCAAATGAGCAAAATGATCAAAAACACTGGAACCTGGACATTAACAATATATGTTGAATATTTGTTTAATGTATCTATTTGGTGAATAATTCAGTTTCTTATGGTCTTTTTTAAGGTATAACCTGTAGTATAACAGGTATTGGAAAAGAAGTCCTACCAAAGACTCTTCTACATTCTCATTTTGGCAATAAAATATCTCTCAAACCAAAAATTATAACACATACTGGGCTATTGATAATATACTATTCTTACATATATCATGCCAACATTTCTATATTGCTATAACATTATTAGTTTTAAATTACAAAATCACCTGTCTAACAATATTTACATTGTCCCCAAGCCATTTACATTAAAATCCTCATTGAGTTGAGTAATGTTCATCTTGTCACTGAGCTGTCACATAGACTGACTGTTACTATTATCTCATACGTTTTAATTGCTATGAGACGATGAAAGCCAAACATGTTAGATAAGAGGTTATTCAAGACTAATCCATTTTCCTTTGGCTGTTCTTGGCATGGCCTGGATAGTCCTAAATTTTGTTCTAAATGAAGTTGACTTTGTAGCACTGAGCCAATCACAAAGGGCATCTTTTAGGCAAAATGAAAGCCTCTGATAAAATGCCTTTGGCTGGAAATTTTCAATGTCACTCAAATTACTATAATGATTACAAACAAGTTCACGGGTAAGTAACATCGACATATGAGCAATGGGATAAACCCATTGAATAGCCAGAATATCATCATTTACAAAACCAAAGACACTACACTGAAAAAGGAAGAAAGTCTCAGACTGGTGAAATTTGATTGCTATTTTGAATGTTGTGAAAAAATGAATAATCCATAGCTTTGCATATGATTTTGTTTAAGATTGAATTGCTGTGAATATATCCAATTATGGGAATCAATTTATGAGCGTGACATCTTCTTAAAATGAGAAACAAATCTTGTTTCCTTAAAAGATTTATTGATGAGAATTGAAATCTTCACACTTTTATTGTGATACATTCATTGTATGTTGATGAAAATTTTGAAATAAATAGCTGTTTTGAAAAATAAAAATATGTGACGTTAAAATAAATTTGACTGCCAGAATAATTTTCTGTAACATGTAGTCTATTTTATTTTATTATAGATGGATGTTTGTATTTTTTAAGCATTCTAGTGCAAGACCCAATCAGGTAATTTAGTATTCATCAATATGCTTGATCTTTTGTTCTCAAGTTTTCCATCACAATTAGAGGTATCAACAGCGACTTATGAATTATAGAATGGACCTATTAACAGCAAGGTTTCTAAACATCGGCAGTGGCTTTTTCCTTCTAGACATCTCATCAAACACGCAGAGAACCTTAGCTCCCGCTAGGGATCATGTGTAAAATGTCAAATCTATATAATATTTGGAAGAGTTGTGGCGACCAAAAAAAATATGCATTGAGATATGACAGTTATGTAAAACTTTTTATCTTATGCTGATATAAAAATGTTGACATTTTAATTTTAACCTTTTCCTCTTTTTTTGTTGACAGGAAATAAATCTTCTGCAATTAATGGGCCCCCTGTAAAATCTGTGTCCAGCATCACGCTTAGAAGGCGTTAATTTTCCTCTGTATTTTTGTGAGTATGAACTTTGGCTGGTTACATTTAATTGACCTCTTGTAGTAATTTGATTTTGTTTACTTGTGGCAATATGGTTTTGACACCCGCTTCTGTCCAACTCTGCTTCTTTGTCTGTATCTCTATTGTTTGTCCATCTGTGTCCTTGTGTGCACTCTGGTCTTGTTTCGGGCTTTATCTTACCCATATGCTCAAGCATTCAATGGCTGCCAGACAAAGTAAGTTCTACCTATCACACTTACAGGGTCTTTCACGGTCTGCAGCAGTTCCTGATAGTGGATTCCCCCTTATAAGGACAGTTTTCTCTGCTTCAGCAGGACTGTAGCCTGCAGGCTAAATATAGGGAACGAATGTGACAGACAAGAGACAAGAGCGCTCCTATGGTGTATTATCCTTGATAATATGGTTATCAGTGTTGTGGTTCCACTCACCTCGAGGAGTTTGTCATCAAGGGCCAACTCCTTTTGATGCCTGTACAATGCCTAAGCCGCTGACGGTCCCGCTGTTCACTCTCCTGTAAACAGTACACAGTATTCAAAAGCATCCGAATGGGGTGCGTTGATGTTACTCCTCAGTTTTTTGGGACATGAGACAGGCGCTGACTTACTCAGAAGCTTTCCTCTAAAAAGGCTTTTTTAATTAAGCAACATGGCGATAAAACAATAAAAGGTTCTTACAATTAAATTGGAAAACGCTATTCTGCTCTAAAGAGAGATGCCTTCTCGGTCAGGCTAAAACTTAACTTTTAATAATTTTGAGTAAAATTGTAACTAAACTAAATTCACACACCTTTTTAAAACTGCAGATGAGGGTTGCAGATTATGGTATGGTGTCGCCTGTGATGTGAGTATCAAACTCAGGATATATTGTATGTTGTTCGATCCTGCAGTGATCGTACTCATTTTGCACCAATGGAAAAGAGAAGAAAGAAGAGCATGCACCTATATGGCAACATTATATAGCAAATTTTATTGAGTTCTAGAACAGGATATACATGCAACAGACACGACATTAAAAACAATTACAGACACTGTGCTACACAGAGCAACAAGCAACCCCCCCTTTTTGTAGAGGTATGGGAAAAAATTCCGAACCCCCGGGGAAACCCACAGCCGTCCAACAATCCCCCACTGAAAAATGAACCCCCACAAATGAACAAGTAATAGGCATGTAACCAGGTCAGGAGAGCGGCTGACTATGATCAATACAATACCTCCTACAATGGGTAGCATGAAGCGGAGTAGGCAGATAATGACGGGGGAGGGAGGGGTGGATCGGCGTGTGGGCCAGACGGGTGACTGTCCTCAGGGGTAGTGTGGTTCCTGTGCTCGTCTCACCTATATACCCCAACATTTTGCCCCAATTACCTTAACAGGTGGTTGAATGGGGAAGATCCAAACGTAGGAATAGTGAACTTGACCGCCTCACCGGAATAAGATGATGCGCATGCGCATTGCGCTGTGCGATCAAGTGTAATAGATACAAGCGCTAATATCCAGACGGCGCATCGCCAAGCGGGGGCACCCGACTGGTATAGGGGTGAGGAAGAAGAGAGATGGGCGGTGGCCGGTTAGAATGGAGGGGGGCATGAGGATGGAGAAGTTATGGAGGAAGTGGAAAAATAAGAAAAGGAAAATGCGCTTGCTCTGTTTCTTATTAAGGAGCTAGTTCATGCGCATGCGCATATGACACAACAGCGCGGCGCCAGCGTTGCCAGTGGTAACCATGAAGCAGATACAGTTTGATAAATCTAGCAATTCAACAAGGTGAGCAAAGCTAAGTGAAAGAGGGGTAAAGCGGGATAGGGGTGGGGGGGCATACAGTGAGAACGGGGCAGCACCAAAATGAAAGTATAATTGTCGCAATGTATCCAATACTATATCTACACAAACACCTGACATCAGGACAATTCAGGTAATAGCAGCACAAGCATATCATCGAATGTCTATTAGTCAAGATCAAGTATAACAGTATAGAAATACAATTGCATAATATGAAACTCTAGGATCAAGGGAAAACTGAGAATAGGGCAATGGGGATCAGAGGAATCAGGTCAGTGGAGCAGCGACGAAGAAAGATGCCCTGTGGACCTGTCATAGGATGTCGACATTCCCAATCAAGAACCCCGCCGTAGTCGAGAGGGGAGGCAAGCACGAGGGTTAAGAATGGCCCACGGAAGAAGTAGATTAGTTTTGCATGGTTAAAAACATGGAAAATATATAATAAGAGAATATAATGTTAGAACTCAGTAAAGATTATATATCAGGTATGTCTGTATCATATTTAGGACTACATATGTGGGGTTTGTGAGGGAAAGAAATTTGAGGTGAGTACCAAGTGGTGAAGACCTGTAAAAAGGGAGTGGGGATGCCCAAGTAAGCGGAGGAAGGGTGGGAGGGGAGGTGTGAGTATGGGACCAATAGAAAACCCAAGTAGATCCCAGTATGTGAGCGTGTCACATCAAAGCCGGTAAATAGGCCACCAGAAATTGGTGGGTGTGCATAGTGGAATTTCAGGAAGAAAGAATGTGCAAGCCACGGTGAAAGAAGTGGAAGGTGATTAATATTGAATTTTACTGACCTGTAAGACCTAGATGGAAGAAGTGTGATACGTTCGTGGATGTATATAAGTGGTGACCTGATAATAAAAGGTAAGTAGGTATAGTTGTAGAGAATCATATACAGACATTATAATGCCAAACCTGACTAACACAATGCAAAACACTACAATGTAATCCAAAAAAATGTTTTAAAGCAACTTACCTGATTTGTTTAGTCCCTTGGTCTTGTTTGTAGAAGCCAGTAACAAGGAGATCCTCATATCAACCTTTTGATGCCTGACAACGAGTTTGAAGATCCATCGTGCCTCGCTCCGAAGCAGAGCTAGAGTAGTTATTCCACCACCCCTCGGATTCTTACGTATATTCCAATCCCACCACTTTGGTCCCGTGGGTTTTTTTCCTTATGGCAATTCTATAGTGTGCTGCGACCGAGGACAAAGGTTTGTCTTGGCCAAAGTGGGTTCAGCGTTTAATATGTAGACATGTTGTTGGACGCGTTGCCCAGTTCCTGCGTGTTTGTCCAATGTATAATTTGTTACACGGGCATCTTAGTGCATATACCACGTTCCTGGTCTTGCAGTTGATGTAGTGGTGGAGTTTGTATTCAACACCCGAAAGTGGGTCATGGAAGGTCTCACCAGTCTGATTAGTGGGCATAATACGAACAATTACCCCATGGGTATGTTCCCCCTAATTTTAATTCCTCTACCGTCGAGCCTCTATGATGTCGCTGGAAGTGGCTATGTGATAAGTTGCCTTCAAGTCTCGCCCTTCTTGCGACCAAAGGAGTATGGGGGGAAATGTGGGAAGCTCTCTCTCATCACTCAGTAGGATGTTCCAATGCTTTCAACAGGTGACCTTTTCATCCCACTGAATTATTGGGGTCACAATTAATTTTGGGATATCTGATTGTTTGGGTAACATGTGTCTCAAGGAGGCTTGAGCGTTTGGCATTCCGCGCTCGCTGATATGCATGTGAAATTACCTTTCTTGGGGTAACCCTCTATTTTTTATTCTGGTCGTTAATCCCGGGAGTGTTCTGAAAGTCCTGTTACTCATCGTACAATTTTCCGTCTATTCGTAAAAATTGACCAACGTCATTCCATCAACGGACTGTTGTGGGTGTGGAACTCCCAAAGTGAAGCAGGCTTTGGTCGCCGTTTGTTTTCGAACAGAGTGTTGAGAATTCTCCCATTAATCCACTCGAACCTTAGGTTCCAAGAAATCTGCTTAAGAAGAGAAAGGTGGGAAGTGATCGTACTCATTTGCAACCAACACTTGCGCTTAACACACACACTCTAGCCCCCCCCGACATGTTTCGCCGTTAGTACCGCGTTATCAGGGGATTGGGGCTACTATTTGGTGGGAGGGCTAAGGCCAGGTATAGGGAATGACTCTATTTGGGACGTCGCACGTTTTTGTTACCAATAGGAGGGACCTTTGTTTATTGTGGTATCCAGTACCCGTTACTGACAAGTAGTCGGGGCCATGGGTACCGGGAATATTTATAAGCTTCCCTCCTGTTGTACAGGAAGTGAGCCTATAGTTATGAACCATATTGCGATTGGCAGCTGGTCAATTAAGCCCTTTATATTTTCGGGTTGGATTTATACCCCCATCCAATAAGGTGTCTCAGCAGAGGTGTATGGGTGTAACTGCGTCGTACCTCAATTTCATCCCCCTCGCATCATCCCGTTTGCGCCCTATCCTTATTGGTGAGGGATGCAGCCTGTAGATCGCGATCTACTTACCACAAGTTCTCGCGAGGGTTCTTTCTGAATGTCACTGGCGCATGGCGCGTGGAGATAGAATCATTTTCCCCTCCGCCTATTCGACGCCGGGCTAGTACCGTTGTGGGCATTGCGCATGCGTGAATAGATAGAATGTGTTAATACCCTATTCCTCACACTGGTTTATCGGGCGGGTGTCGGCTTGGCTCATGGCGGTCAGAAATGATGACCGGGCGGTCGGGTTAGGGTTGGGTTGTAGTCTTTAGCTCTTCACCGCCGCGCAGTGTGGGGTGGCTCGCAATGGAACACCACTCACGTTCAGTAGGCGAAGAATGGAGTGTTGGGGAATTTCATGTTAGTAAAGAGGGGTGGCTAAGGAGCGAGTGCACAGGGGGTCTGTGTGGGTTGTTGATGCATTAAGTTGGGGGTGGATGGGTCTGGGTCTTGTGACAAGGTGTACTGTGCTGGATGGTTTTCTTGATACAATATGTGAGTCATTTTGCTTACGTGATATCAAAGGGGAGAATCTAAAGAGGTCATGAATGTAGAGGCTGGTAGTAGTACGAGTGATCATTGATCGTGTGGTAGTGCACAGTCCGCGTACTATCAGTGTTATTCTATGATAGTTTGAGAACTGATAGTGGGTTGAGATTAGTGGAGTGATTTGTTTCATAGGGAGAATCTCGCGTAGGGGTCTTGGGCTTCGGGCCACTAGTGTGCGGCAACCGGCACAGGGACTACGGGCGATGTGTTAACAAGCAGAGCCATTGCAGATAACCGCCAAGATTGCGATGGTTGAAGCAGCGCGGTGCCAGAAAGCCGGGCAAGTGAAGCACGTACCGTCAATAAGAGAACCGCAGAAGACCCAGAGGCTATGGACAGAGGAACACGAGGCCCCGAAGAGGGCAGGAGTGCGGGAAAACTCCCAAAGGTATTCTACACATAGGATTATCATTCGTGATTGCCAACGCTACCAACAGAATAATCTACAGAATCAAAAGCCTCTTACTCCAGGTTTAGTATTTAAGTGTAATCCATTCGCTCATTGGATAACTTCTTCCATCATTTCCTCCCTCCGCCTCTGTCCCAGTAACTTTGCATAGGCCCAAAATTGAATAAGATTGGGGTCGCCTCGATGGAATTCCCCTTGCATGTGCCTTGCTATGGTCACATCCGCATTAGTGCTATCGATCGAGCTCAAGTCTGCGAGATCCGGCGTCTAAATTTGTGTGGTTCTTGCCACTATAGCTTGGGACAGGGCATGAGCTACCTATACGATGTTCGTTCTGCTTTCTACAATTTTATTATTGTTTGATTGTATATTCCCGTTTGTCGAGTGGTTTCTTAAATGATCTGATCTAAGTACTTGATTGCAAAACTTGCATCGTCCACAGGGAAAGACCCCTTTATTCCACGGTCCTCCAGTTGGCTTTTCTCTCCTCGACTGGGTAGATAACTTCTTTACAAATAAGTCCCTCAGGTTGGCCTTACTACGTCTGTAAGTGACCTTGGTTTTTTTTTTCAGTTACTGGACTTAAACGGGATCGGATTTCAAGTATGTTCAATGCCTCTGTAAGATTCGTGTGACCGTTCGGATTCGTACCCCGTCATAGAAGTTCCGATGCAATCGGATAACTTTCTTAGAAGGTTTCTGAGTTGGTATCTCTCAAATTGCTTCACGAGGGTATGTATGGCCCTGCAGGTAGGCCTTTTGTAATGCTTTTTTTGTGGTACCCACGCTTCCCCGGAATTTTAGTATAGGTTATCACATTCCTGTTTGGAATGGAGGGGGGGGGGGGGGGGTGAGGGGTTTTGGTTATCGGGGGGGTTCGATCTGCATAGCAGTTCCTTCTGTCCCGAGAATATTGACCTATGGTTGCGTGGGCTTTTTTCAATGGCACTGGTGGCCAAGTATCCAGTGCAAAGTCTATTATTATGCGTAGTTGTCTTAGAGTGTATTGTGTAGCAGACGAACGGAGGCGCACCAGAGTCAGGGAAATGGGTTATATCCAAAAAATTGAGACTTTGGTGTGAATTTTCATGTGTGATCTCATGCCCACCTATTGTGTATTTAGGTTAGCAACAAAGTTACAAATTGTGGTCACATTCCTTCCCAGAAGAATCAGCACATCATCATCAATGTACCTCCCCAAAAAAACATGTGTTAGTGAAAAGTGATCATTGATGTCATGTAAAACTTTTTGGTGGGTTTGCTTTTTGCCCACCACCTAAAGAAAAGATACTGAAATCCGATCCGATTAAGTCCAGTACTCACTGAAAACAAAGCGTCACTTACCGACGTAGTTGGACCTGAGTGTGACTATCTGTAAAGAGTTATCTACCATTGCGTGGGGGGAGAGACAGCAACTGCTGTACCGGGACTGAAAGGGGTCTTCCCCTGGTGGACGATGCAGTTTTTGCCCTCAAGTACTTAAAATAAGAGCAAAAGGTTTGGAAGAAGCCCAGCGTTGAGCGTACAACTCGTGGTGGCGAAGGGTATGGAGTCGGCAAGCAAACGTCGGAGAAGTTTGGTGTAGAAGCAACCATCTTATTGTATCTTCGCTGGGTCCGGCCTGTCCCAAGCTGATACGTGGCGAAGCCACACAGAATTTAGGACTTGGCCGATGGCTCGCATCCTTGTGTAGTCGATACGGCGACGTTGAATGCAGGGATTTGTCCCTATAGGCGACATATGCACATGCAGAGAATTTCCCTGCGCCTACGACGGGCGCAGATCGGTGATTCCGGTGTGGGTGGGTTGCGCTGGTGGGTTGCAATGACTGTGATAACAGAACGACAGAAGGCGGGGACTCATCGGAACAATCAAAGGACGAAGTACAAAACAGTAGCCACACCAACAATGGGATTCACCACATGAAATACCGCAACCCAGCCTAAATAAGGCGTCGCCGATGTCGGCATAAAATATCTGAATTAACTTAATCGGTTGGCAGTAGAGGGTGGCACGCGACTAAAACAGGATGTCAGTACGACCTGATGTCAAGAATCAGCCAACTGGAGGTTATTGTACAATAATCACATAGAGTAACGAAAGTTTTGCCATGGAGCAGCATCTAGTCAGTGTCGTGTGGAAATATCGCACATATTACCTCATAGTGTTTATGATCGCGAATGCATGGCATCATGTGTGCTGGAGGTGATGACCCCGTAAAAGATATTCACTAGAGAGTGTCACTCAGGGCTGGTGCGTCTCCCGGTGCCCCGGTGTTGGCACCATAGCCACGGGGAACAGGGTAATGTTCTGTCTTATGCAATGGCTGCTTGTGTATGTGTAACAAGCGAGCCTCTTTAAGCTACCCCTTAGTCTGCCAACGGATATAAACACAGCCTTAAGGCAACGCGAACACATAGAGTAACTTGCCGAGAACGCTACGACAGCCCTGAGGGAAGAAGAGGTAGTAATAATTGGATGTAGTGTAAGAAAAAATCGCGAAATAAGAAAGTAGGCAGTAAAAGGCACGTACGTAGGCACATAATATCAGACACAGACACAGGTCAATCCGCTACAAGCATGACTCAAGCAAAAACCTATCATACCCCGCAATAAAGAAAGCAAAAAAAAAAGGGGGAAAAAAAAAGCATCCCACGACTGTATAAAGACTAAAAACGAATGGAGACCACGGAACGACCACCCTTTGGTCCTAGGAAAGGTGCCGTGCTGGCGGCCGAGAGAAATAGGGGGGCCTGAAGTAAGAGACAAGGACGGAAGTAGCGTCGGTGGCGGCATGAGCCAGCCGAGTGCGGTGAAGGGGGGGCACCAGGTGGTACTGAAAGGAGGGTAGTGAAAGGACCTGTTCTACGCCTCCCGCATGGGGCGTCCGTGCACAACGTAATCGAGCCCTCAGTAAACATCTGGGATATTTTATTATGCACTGTTCTTTTAATGTTCTCTTTTACTAAAAAAATGCTCGGGTCTCCCATTGACTTTAATGGGGTTCGTTATTCGATACAAGCACCCGAGCATCGGGAAAAGCTCGTATCGAATAACGAGCACCCGAGCATTTTAGTGCTCGCTCATCTCTAATTACTAGCTATAGCTTCCAGTGTTGCTCAGGATAGTTAATAACTGTTCTCTGCTATAACAAAATGGGTTAACAAAAAATATTTTGTTTGTATCTCTCTCTCTGACTGTCTCTGAATGTGTCTGTCTCTTAGTTTTTCTGACTGTCTCTGTCTATGTCTACCTGTCTAGACTGTCCCTGTCTCTGACTGTCTCTGACTGTCCATGTCACGGGTACATCTGTGCTCCGTTGGTTGCCTGTCCCCGTCCCCCGGCCCGCAGTTACCTCTCCTGGCTCCTTGCTGTGCTCCGGGTCCCGGCGTGCAGGCCGCACGCCTCCTGCCTCCAGGCCACGTGCATGCTCACTTCCCTGAACTTAAAGGGCCAGAGTCCTTCCCATTGGTGCTGGTCACTTCCGGGTTTCCTATATAACCCGGTAGCTCCCTTCACTCTTGGCCGGATATTCAAGTCTTCCCAGCTGAAGTGAAAGCCTCCTGTGTGCACTGTTCTTTTAATGTTCTCTTTTACTAAAAAAATGCTCGGGTCTCCCATTGACTTTAATGGGGTTCGTTATTCGATACAAGCACCCGAGCATCGGGAAAAGCTCGTATCGAATAACGAGCACCCGAGCATTTTAGTGCTCGCTCATCTCTAATTACTAGCTATAGCTTCCAGTGTTGCTCAGGATAGTTAATAACTGTTCTCTGCTATAACAAAATGGGTTAACAAAAAATATTTTGTTTGTATCTCTCTCTCTGACTGTCTCTGAATGTGTCTGTCTCTTAGTTTCTCTGACTGTCTCTGTCTATGTCTACCTGTCTAGACTGTCCCTGTCTCTGACTGTCTCTGACTGTCCATGTCACGGGTACATCTGTGCTCCGTTGGTTGCCTGTCCCCGTCCCCCGGCCCGCAGTTACCTCTCCTGGCTCCTTGCTGTGCTCCGGGTCCCGGCGTGCAGGCCGCACGCCTCCTGCCTCCAGGCCACGTGCATGCTCACTTCCCTGAACTTAAAGGGCCAGAGTCCTTCCCATTGGTGCTGGTCACTTCCGGGTTTCCTATATAACCCGGTAGCTCCCTTCACTCTTGGCCGGATATTCAAGTCTTCCCAGCTGAAGTGAAAGCCTCCTGTGTGTATCCCTAGGTCCCATTTCCTGTTCGTTTCCACACATCATACGCCTCCTTTGGTCCGTGTCCGGTGGTCCATATTCTGTGGTCGGTCTCATGTGGTCCGTCTCCTGTGGTCTGTGTCCGGTGGTCCGTATCCTGTGGTCTGTGTCCTGTGGTCCATATCCTGTGGTCCGCGTCCGGTGGTCCGTGTCCTGTGGTCCGTGTTCGTTGGTCCGTATCCTGTGGTCCATGTCCTATGGTCCATATCCTGTGGTCCATGTCCAGTGTTCCATATCCTGTGGTCCATTTCCTGCAGTCCGTTCCCGTATGACTCTGCTCTTGCTGTGTCAACCAGGGTTCCAGCCCAGTGGTGTCTTCACTCCGTACCAGCATTACCCGTGCTCCTCTGCGTTCCTGCTGTCATCTCAAGTTGTGACTGTTTCTTGCATCTGTTGCCTTGTCTGCCACTTCGGGGGTTGTATGAGACAGTGCAGACTCTTCCCGCTCCCCCGTTCGTGACACTCTGTTTCTATCTCTTGGCCGGATATTCAAGTCTTCCCAGCTGAAGTGAAAGCCTCCTGTGTGTATCCCTAGGTCCCATTTCCTGTTCGTTTCCACACATCATACGCCTCCTTTGGTCCGTGTCCGGTGGTCCATATTCTGTGGTCGGTCTCATGTGGTCCGTCTCCTGTGGTCTGTGTCCGGTGGTCCGTATCCTGTGGTCCATATCCTGTGATCTGTGTCCGGTGGTGCGTATCCTGTGGTCCTTATCCTGCGGTCCGTGCCCGGTGGTCCATATACTGTGGTCCACGTCCTTTGGTCCATATCCTGTGGTCCGCGTCCGGTGGTCCATGTCCTGTGGTCCGTGTTCGTTGGTCCGTATCCTGTGGTCCATGTCCTGTGGTCCATATCCTGTGGTCCATGTCCAGTGGTCCATGTCCAGTGGTCCATTTCCTGCAGTCCGTTCCCGTATGACTCTGCTCCTGCTGTGTCATCCAGGGTTCCAGCCCAGTGGTGACCTCCTGCCTTCCTGTGCTTCTGCCGTGCCTTCCAGAGTTCCATCCCAGCGGTGTCTTCACTCCGTACCAGCATTACCCGTGCTCCTCTGCGTTCCTGCTGTCATCTCAAGTTGTGACTTGTGTTCTTGCATCTGTTGCCTTGTCTGCCACTTCGGGGGTTGTATGAGACAGTCCAGACTCTTCCCGCTCCCCCGTTCGTGACACTCTGTTTCTATCTCTTCACTGTCTCATACAACCCCGAAGTGGCGACAAGGCAACAGATGCAAGAAACAGTCACCACTTGAGATGACAGCAGGAACGCAGAGGAGCACGGTAATGCTGGTACGGAGTGAAGACACACGGGCTGGAACCCTGGTTGACACAGCAAGAGCAGAGTTCAACGGGAAACGGACTGCAGGAAATGGACCACAGGATATGGAACACTGGACATGGACCACAGGATATGGACCATAGGACATGGACCACAGGATACGGACCAACGAACACGGACCACAGGACACGACCGGACGAGACCACAGGATATGGACCACAGGACACAGACCACAGGATACGGACCACCGGACACAGACCACAGGATATGGACCAAAGGACGTGGACCACAGTTAATATGGACCACCGGGCACGGGACCGCAGGATAAGGAACCACAGGAACGGACCACCGGACATGGACCACAGGATATGACCACAGGATACGGACCACCGGACACAGACCACAGGAGACGGACCACATGAGACCGACCACAGGATATGGACCACCGGACACGGACCAAAGGAGGCGTATGGAAACACACAGGAACACAGAGGCGTCTGGAAACGCACAGGAACACGGAGATGTGTGGAAACGAACAGGAAATGGGACCTAGGGATACACACAGGAGGCTTTCACTTCAGCTGGGAAGACTTGAATATCCGGCCAAGAGTGAAGGGAGCTACCGGGTTATATGAAACCGGAAGTGACCAGCACCAATGGGAAGGACTCTGGCCCTTTAAGTTCAGGAAGTGAGCATGCACGTGGCCTGGAGGCAGGAGGCGTGCGGCCTGCACGCCGGGACCCGGAGCACAGCAAGGAGCCAGGAGAGGTAACTGCGGGCCGGGGGACGGGGACAGGCAACCAAACGGAGCACAGATGTACCGTGACAGGACAGTCAGAACAGATCAGAGACAGGGCAGTCTAGACCGGTAGACATAGACAGAGACAGTCAGAGAAAACTAAGAGACAGACACATTCAGAGACAGTCAGAGAGAGAGATACAAACAAATATTTTTTGTTAACCCATTTTTATAGCAGAGAACAGTTATAACTATCCTGAGCAACACTGGACGCTATAGCTAGTAATTAGAGATGACGCGAGCACTAACAAATGCTCGGGTGCTCGTTTTCGATCGAGCTTTCCCGATGCTCGGTGTGCTTGTATCGAATACGACCCTTAAAGTCAATGGGAGACTCCAGCATTTTTTAGTAAAAGAGAACATTAAAAGACACGTGCATAATAAAATATCCCAGATGTTACTGTGATGTTTAACTTGTAAGAAAAATTTAAATAACCTATTCTCCTTTCCAGGTGTTCGCGCGTGTCTCCCGCTAAGTTTAGGGATGTTCAGAACATCTGGAATGTAAGAATAGTGTTCTTTCAATGTGTTCTGCACATTAAATGGTCCTGTAATTCACGTTTTTACATGTTTTACATCTATTCTTCACTGCAGATGTTAGCGGTTCTTCCGATAATGTCGGAGATGTGCGCGCACATCAGCAATGTGAAGAATGTGTTATTTAAATGTGTTCTGCCCTTAAATGTTGGTTTTCACTGTTTTTAATGTTTTAATTCTATTCTTCAATTGAGGTGTTCGCGCCGTGTCTCCCGATAGGTTCGGAGATACGCGGCACAGCTGCAAAGTGAAGATGTGGTTATTTAATGTGTTTCTGCCTAAATGTTCGGTTTCACTGTGTTTTAAGTGTTTTAATTCTATTCTTCACATTGCAGGTGTGCGCGTGTGTCTCCGATAGGTTCAGAGATACGCGCGCACAGCTGCAAAGTGAAGAATAGAATTAAAAAAAAGCGAAAAACCGAACCATTTAAGTGCAGGACACATTGAAAGAAACACTATTCTTCACATTCCATATGTATCGAACATCCCCTTAGCGGGGGATACCCGCGCGAACACCTGGAAGTGAATGAATAGTGTTATTTCAATGTGTTCTACAATCAAACATCAGTAAACATCTGGTTTTTTATTATGTAATAAAATACTGTTCTTCACTTAATTTAATGCTCGATCTCGAGCCGGCGAGATACTCGTCTGAGTAACGAGCCGGTCCGAGTATGCTAATACTCGACCGAGCAGTATACTCGGACGAGTATACTCGCTCATCTCTACTAGTAATACATATGATCTAAACCCATGCATGCAGAAGATTTCTTAAGACTTTCTGGATGTTTTGGATTTTGGTATTCAATTATATTATTTAAGGAAAACTAATTTTAGTGTTTAATTGACACAGGAAAGTCTAAAACTATGAAGTTTTACATTGCACAAGTCAACAATGCATGTTTTCAAAAAAAAATCAAAATGATAAGTGGTATTGGTACAACGCACAGTGGAGCTGAAAGTGTAGATTAATTATATGGAATTGTCTGACAATAATTATTAGTCTCATAATATCTTAATCTCATACATGGTGCCAAATCACGACTGACTGGCAAATCCTGTTGGCTATTTATGAATCATATAGCATTATGTATGTAATTACTATTGGCAAGCAGTACAAACATTTAGTACATACCTGGAGGACAAGTAAATATCGTCTCTTCAGACTAATTAGAAAGCATTGCCTATATCTCCTTTGTGGTAAGACTGGGAAGGGCGATTTCAAGATGGCATTTTGTATATGGTGCCAAAAGCTCTTGATGTAAATTATACATTAGCTGCTGCCCTGGCATGATATCACCACAATACAATACTATTTTTCGTATCTCGTTCTATGTCAATCAACTACTAAACCTGTTAATTTTATTTATTATTTATTTTTGTCAAAATTGGAGCATTGAAAATGAAAATACAGCACTGGGAAATAGAGGGAAATGGGAATAGTTACACTACATTGGAATGCAACATGTCAGCAACTAGGGGTCTGGAGCCTTTCTCATCAAAGGTAAGAGGAAGTATATGTGGTATATTCACAGAAAAGCTAAATAAGCATATATATTCCCAAAATTCTGGTAGCCCTTATGAAACAATAATATTAACACATAGGGATTTACTGCACACCTGGATAAATTTCATATGCTGCTAAGGTTAAGGTCTCCGCACTATGTTATCATGGCTTCATCCCTCTGCTGTCATGCTGTCTGTCTAACTTTCCATATGTCTGCTGAAGTGCTGTATCTAGGTTTCACATGACATGTCACATGTATCTCTGGCAGCGGTATTTAAGCCCTTCTGAGCACTGTCTACTAAGTCAGTGATTTAGTCTCTCCTAGGCAGTCCATGTTGAGCTACTGTATCTAATCCCCTCATAGACATTGTCTGTTGTGCAGCGATATATTAGCATTTCTAGGCAACAGTCCTGCCCCTGCTTATCTAAGTTTCTATGGGCATTGTCTAATGAGGCGCTGTATCTAAGCCTTCTTTGGCCTTGTCTTGTGAGCTGCTGTATCTAAGACTCTCCTAGGCAGATCGTGTTAGTTGCTGTATCTAAGTCTCTCCCGGGTACTACGTGTTCTGGTAAGCTACCAAAAAATTTGCTAAAAGCAATTTTGACCATGTTGTCCTGAACCAGAGTATGTTTAACAGAACGCAAAACAAATACACTGCTGGCAGATCCTACCATATGAAAACCAGAATCATCAGACTCTTCCCGCTCCCCCGTTCGTGACACTCTGTTTCTATCTCTTTCTGACTATCTGTTTATGACTACGGGTTTATCTGACTGTCTCTGTCTCTGATTGCCTTTGACTTCCTTAGACTGTCTCTGACTGTTTCTTATTGTATCTGACTTTCTCTGTCTCTGACTGCCTCTGATTGTCTCTTTCTGTCTCTGACTTTCTCTGACCGTTACTGTCTCTGACTTTCTAAGACTGTCTCTATCTGTCTTTGGTTTTCTCTGCCTGTCTCTGAATGTGACTGTCTCTGACCATCTCTGTACTTGTATCTGGCTGTCACTTTGTCTATGGGGGGATTTAGCAGAAGTGCCTGAGAGCAGAACTGTTCTAGCCCATGGCAACCAATCGGAGCTTAAGTTTCATTTTCCCACAGCTGTTTATAAAATTGCAGCTGATCTCTGATAGGTTACCATAGGCAACTGGAAAAGTTTTACCACAGAAATTTCTGATAAATCTCTCCCTATCTCTCTATAGTACACACATACCCACACACTCAACTTTATATAATAGATTCTCAAGTAAAGGAAATTATATAAATAGAGTCATGGAAATACAAAACTGAAACTTGTTGTTCTTAATTGGTGCTCTTAAAGGGGTATTCCCGTTATTGTTTTTATAATGAAAAATTATACAATTTTCCAATCTACTTTCTGTATCAATTCCACATGGTTTTCTAGATCTCTGCTTGCTGTCATTCTAAACACCATGTTTATTTCCAATGGTTAGACATCTGGTTAGCTATTTGGTACCACAGAGAGTAATCAGAGCTGTGTGTTATAACGAGCCACGCCCCTGTGTGACCATGGTCAGATTTCTGTCCATAGACAATAAAGCTTTCTATAGAATGACAGCAAACAGAGATCTAGATAACAGTGAGGAATTGATACCAAAAGTATATTGGAAAATTGTGGAACTGAACCTTTGTATGTCAAAAGAGTCTGGCAGTGAAGGAAGAGGTCCAGAGAGTGACAAGTATTCTTTGTTCGTTATTTTTATACTCCTTGGGCCCATAGTGAAAAACTTTATTTCAGACAACCCCTTTCTCGGTAAGCTTTCTGGAGACATGCATTTCCTTTCTTTATTGTCTGGATAGCCACTATAGCTCAACATGCATAATTTAGTTTAAGCTTTTAGTCTTTCTGTGCCTCATTTAAGTAAAAGGATCCTTTGTTGGATATCTTTATATACCATTTATGGGTTTGAATATGTATGTCTTCAAAGGATGTTTAAGTAGAGCCCATTTGAGATGTAAATAAGGTCGTATCCAGTAGTAAAACGAAATTGTTATTAACTTTCCCTCCCTCTAATGATTATGACTTATTTATGATGATGACTCTTCTTGTAATGTAAATGAGGTAATTGATGTATCTACAGTAGACCTCTAGTAGGACAATAAAGCAAACAATGATGACCTTTCTTACTTTACTGTGTATCAGCCAATGCAGCATTAGTCACATTAAAACAGTGTGAAAACTTGCATCTGCAAAATCTTTGCTGGTTCTGTGGGATCCCTCAGAGTCTCTGTTGCCCTCAACCAAGATGAAAGGATGTTCTACAAGTGTTGGAAGTGGAGGGAGTTCTGATTCAAATGGGACAGGTAAGTGTAAAAAATATCTCCAGTTGGTTTATCTGTGGGACTGAATAATGTGTCTGCAGAGATGTCCCCTTAGGTATCCCACACAAATTGATCAGAAAGCAAATAGTTATGAACATGTTGCATCCAAACTTTCACCTCTGTTACCTATATTCATAATTTTGGCCTATAAGTTAGCTAGTTCAACCATCACTGAATGAAAGAGCTTTCTTGAGGAATGACTTAGAGATGGTAGTCAAGATAGCATCGGCATTCCATCCCTCATGTATGCTATCTAACTCTGATTTAACAGCTCTGTTGTCTGTGGATGCAGCTTTTTGGGATCCTATCTGGTTAGAAGGCATTCTTTTTTTTCCACATTTTCTATATGTCAGGTTGCCTTTTTTGAGACCTATGTGAACTTGGTATTCCTCCTGGTCTGTCTTTATTATTTTTCAGCTTGTGTTGTATGCAATGGGGCCCTGGTCCTACAAGCAATTATTTACAGTTTCATTAGCAAGGTATGATTCTACACAGGAAAATAGGGGCAGGGGTTCCAAATAGTAAGGGTGAAAGGTGGGCTTTAGGGTACCAGACCCCTGATGCAAGTGCAGGGTTGTTTCTCACATGACTCAAGCATCTCTCACTGAACTACTTTCAGTGGTCTGAGTTTGTAGCTCTCAGGTTGTTGCTTGTCTCTGGCCACTTAGAGCAGGGCACTGCCTGGCAAATAAGGGGTCTTTTGAATGTGGTAGTGTGGGATAAATTCCTGTACCCGCACTGTATACTCCCCAGGTAATATTCCCTCCAATTCTCTTTTACTGTAGATCTGTGCAAATCAATGAATTCTCTGTGCTGGTTGTGGAAAATGTCGGAAGATAGTGGAGAGAGCTGAGGCCCGGGGATCCGATATGGAAGAAGCAGCAGCTGGTTTGGAGGCTATAGAGGTCAGGCACTTAGTCGGTACCTAGTTTCCTTATGGGCCCACTCCGGACAAACAGATGGGGAGTCTTCACATATACTGCTCCCACCCTATGTGCACGTGTCGAGACTGCGTCCCAACAGCTGGCTGTTTGAGTTACCAGGGGTTGTTCCATCAGCTGGAACTTGTGTGCTCAATTAAGACATTACTCGGAGCCTGATTTGGAGCAGAACTCTGCGGCATTGCTTCCTCTACATGGTAAGCCACACCCCCCATTTTCAACAGAAATCTTTTGCACAAAATTTGATGAATCTGTCCTACTGCGTTCTATTGATGGGTGGAGGTCACAGTTGTTGCAAAACAAGAGATATTGGCACAGTCTGTCACCAAGAAAACACTTTTTGTAACATAAGACAGAAGAATTTTTTTTTACAAAGGTAGAATTAAAGTATCTCTCATAGTTATGAATGAATGATATAATCATATTTCTACTTTTAAATGTTATGGTAAGCTAAATAAAAAAATATGCTCATATACAACATCAATAAATAAATCCATTGTTTTTAATAGTTATGGTGCGGGTACATTTTCACAGAACAGTTATTCCACTCACATAACATTTTAGCTACAAAAATGTCTATCAGCCATAGCAAATTCATGAAAGCATGGCACATTGATACATGTACCATGTTTATTCTGAATATAGTACTGTGAAAATCAATATCAAAGCCATTGTAGCCTAAGGCAAACACTTTTCCTATTTGTATTTCAACAGTTTGTGAGGGAAATTCTTTATATTTTGTTAACAAAGCATTGCTCTCACTAGAACGCAGCTTTCAGAAGTTGCACCTTTGGCTATAAGTATCAATACACTCTTAGCTATGTTAAAGGGACTACAGTGACAAACTATATCAATGAAAGTCATCAATATCATTTGCTAAAAATGGCAGAACTAAGGTGTCAGAAAATGCTAATCAAAAATATCATTGGGATAACAAATTTGTATAGGTTTTATAATGTTTTCATACATTTGCAAAATTAAAACCTCTGGTACTAATTTAGTTTTTTTCATTTTGCCATCTTCTGGCACCAATAACTTTTTCATACTTTCGTGTAAAGAGCTGACGGTGATGTCATTTTTTGAGACATTTGGTGGCGTTTTCAATGCTACCATTTTTAGGACTGTAAGACTTTTTGATCACTTTTAATTGAATTTAAAAGTTAAACGGAGTGAAAAAACGCTATTATATTTTGATAGACGGGATAACACTAGCGGTCGTTGCTAGCACTGATAGCGGGTATTACTGGTACGTGTTTGCTGCAATATGCAGCAAAGACTTACTGGCTTTTCTGAACCAGGGGCTTTACTCTGCATTTCTAGCCTCAACACTTTACAATAAACTTAATGTAAAGGGGCCAACCCCATTATATGTTACAACAAGCAAATATTAAGAAATTACTTAATCTAGTCTAATTACTAGTTAGCGCCTGATTTTCTGCTGCTTGTCAAGGAATTGCTTGCTTGAGCAATTTTCTGAGGAAATTAGTCTTTTTACAAATCCAGGAAATTGCTAAATCCTAGCAAACGATTTAAACCAGTGGATTTGGTCCTACCCATCAATTATAATAGTTTCACTATGGGACAACTTTCCAAAGTTCTGCAAGCTTCATCCTTTAACCTTTATACAGGGAACTTGCCTTTGTTGTATATGTCTGGAGGCAGTCCTGGTGTAAATATTGGTTAAACCAGCAAACAAGAAAACACCAGGCGTCACAGGATCAGGCACAGTCTGAGCAGTAGGTAGAGAGTGGTCCCGGAATAGGGCAGGCAGAATGGTCTGGGCAGGCAGCAAGATATTAAAGTTAGATATCAGGTAGATGGTCAAGGTAGGGAATGAAGGGATTAAATCAGAAGGGAAGGTGAAACAGTGTAACAGCCTGTAAAGCTGCAGCACAGAAGGGTTCTTGTTATTCCTCCCCAAAACCCTTCTGGATCGTTAGCATAATTTTCAAAGTTGATTTTAGAAGGAAGACACAGGGGCATTCTGAGGTAGAGAGAGATTAAATTGGCTTGAATTTCTGTAGATCCAAGGAGTTATTCTAACAGCAAAATTAGGAAGGAATTTTTCCCTGCTTTGGGCCAATTGTCATTAGCCTTATAGGGTTTTTACCTTCTACTGGATCATTACAGTATAATTAAATAGGTTGGACTTAAAGGACTAATGTCTTTTTTCTAACCCTATTTATTTTGACAAATTTAGATATAACTTCAAGATAGAATCTTTGGCTGATGCCTCCACGCTGAACTTTGATCTGGGGAAGGTTTGAAGATGCTTGAGAAAATACTGGTAATAATTAATTACTGTGTATACTCGAGTATAAGCTGACCCGAGTACAAGCTGAGACTCCTAATTTTACCACCAAAAACTGGGAAAACCTATTGACTTGAGTATAAGCCGACCCAAGTATAAGCCGAAACCCCTAATTTTACCACCAAAAACTGGGAAAACCTATTGACTCGAGTATAAGCCGAGGGTGTAGTATACAGCTAGCCAGCCCCCATGTAGTATACAGTCAGCCAGCCCCCATGTAGTATACAGTCAACCAGCCCCCTGTAGTATACAGTCAGCCAGCCCCTTGTAGTATACAGCTAGGCCCCTGTAGTATACAGCCAGCCCCAAGTAGTATACAGCCAGCCCCATGTAGTATACAGCCAGCCCCCAGTAGTATACATCCAGCCCCATGTAGTATACAGCCAGCCCCAAGTAGTATACAGCCAGCCCTATGTAGTATACAGCCAGCCCCATGTAGTTACCATGTTGCTGCCACCTCCATACTCTGTCATTGTGCCACTCTGTGGGCTCCTGCTGCTATCGGTCAAAAATGGGTGACTTTTTTCCAGCTGCCAAGAGGGTGGAACAACTGGCGTACTATACAGAAATACTGAAAAGACAGTTGGCTGCTGCCTTTGTGCACATTGTCCATTCTCTGTCGAGTCTGACCGAGGGATTCCTGGCAGTGATCGCTCACGTACCACTGCCACAGTTGCTGACCAGCAGCCGGAGCAGGACACGGAGTAGACCCTGCACCAGCAGGTGGTGGCCTGCTTGGAGAGCACTTTACCACCCCAGGTAGAGGATCCCCTGGACTACTGGGCAGCCAAACTTGAAGCATGTCCGCAACTTGCGGAATTTGCAGTAGAGAAGCTGTCCTGCTTGGCCAGTAGTGTGGTATCAGAGGGGTGTTCAGTGCTACGGTGATCATCGTTACCCCAAGGAGAACCCCCTTGTTTACCTGTAATGTGGAGAAACTGACCTTTGTCAGGATGAATCAGGTTTGTGTCAGCCAGGATTTCAACACACCAATGCCTTATGCATCAGATTAGATCAGCCATGATGCCTCCCCCAAAACGTTGAGAAATGAGTATGGATTCTAACTACCTGCCTCAGCCATACATTAGAAATACATCAAGTTCCCAGCTGCACCACTTTAGGAAGCTTAGTTTGGGTGCTTGCCCTTTTCAGTGGTTTGACTCTCCACCTCTTCATACATAAAAGTAAAAAATAGGCTGCAAACCACAATATAAAAAGAGTGGGTACTTTATTCACTCAAGTGCTACGTTATGGATCCTATTCAGAATCCTTCTCAAGTCCTACCTGCTTCAGCCTCAATTCGGATGCTGCCACCCTCCTGACGTCACACATCTGATGCCAGTTGCGTCATCTGCCTCCCGCCATCTTTACCAGGGACTGGAATTGTCTGCCACCTCCACACTCTATCATTGTGCCACTCAGGGGCTTACGATGTTGCTACCACCTCCACAATCTGTCATTGTGCAACTCTGTGGGTTTCTACTGCTGCTGTTGCTGACGCCACCTCCACACTCTATCATTGTGCCACTCTGTGGCATCCCACGTCGCTGCCATCTCCAGAATTTGTCATTGTACCCCTCTCTGACCTCATGCTGCTGCTGCTGCCACCTTTGCCATTCTTTTTTGGCAAAGACATAATAATTTCAGGAAAATTGTGATGTATTTTGCATGTGGCATCTCTAATCTTTAAACTTAATTTAAAATTTCAACTTCAAATTCATTTCAAACTCCGTCATTGTGCCACAATATGGCCTCCAATGTTGCTGCAAGCTAAAGAAATTATCATTGTTCCACTCTCTGACCTCGTGCTGCTTCCAGTGCCAGCTTTGCAGAAATTATATTTTCAGGACAATTGTAATGAAGGATGCATGTTGCTCTGTAATCTTCAGATTTAAATTGAAAATTTCAACTTGAAATTCGTATCAAACTTCAAATTCGTTTAAAACTTCAAATACATTTCAAACTTTATCATTGTGCCAAGCTCTGTCATTCTGCCACTCTGTGGCTTACCATGTTGCTGCCACCTCCACACTCTGTCATTGTGCCACTGTAGTCTTCAATGTGTCTGTCACCTCCATAATTTGTCATTGTGCCACTCTGCGGCCTACTCATGCTGCTGCCTACTGACCGCTGTCTCCCTGGAACACAATGTGATTTCCATAATCCTGTTTTCACCCTCCTTCACTCTATGATGTTGCCACTATGTTTGGTTTTCTGCTTCATTTCATCTGTCAGAAGGAATGAAAAGCCTCCTCAGGATTGATAGCCAGAAGCAGGAGTGGATACAGAACACAAAGGACATGCAAATATCCCATTTACTGGTCATCTCTGTTTTGGATCCACTCCTGTTTGTTTTTGGCTTTAGCAATACTGATGATGGATTATTGATCGAGTGAAAGCGGACGCTGACGGATGAAATGAAGGGCAAAATGATCAGTGATGTCAATGCAAAATTACTGCCGACACCCTCTCCACTGTACATGTATCCGCGTTTAACAGAACAGGTTCTGTCATAAACTATGGAATCATTTGATGTCAGTGTAAAAAGAGTGCACTCTTTGATGTTGTAGTGGGATCTTGGCCCTCAGCTCAGACCTTTAAAGCTGGCACAGACGTTACCTTGTCAGGCTGCGTTCCCGCTTCACTTATTTGGTAAAGTTGGCCTTTGTATTGTGCAAGCCCAGAAATAAACTACAGATGCTGACCAGCCACAGACATAAGATGTATGCAGGGAAGTTATATATACTTTCCGTGGTGTGATGTTACTAAAGTGAAAGCCACTACTCCTGCACAGTATTACTTAGGAAGTGGTTATAACATTTCCACATCTATATCCAACAATCCTAAATCTCCCCTGAAAATAAAATTATGGTGTGCCAGGTGCTTAGGGGGAAAGTAAGGCAATGGACTATAGGGGCCACCGTGTATAACACAGTGGGGCACATTTACTTACCCATCCGAGTCACGATCCCCATTCCTGACTCTCTAAAGATGAAGCACTGTGCCGCGATCCAAGTAGATCCTGCGCCCCATATCCTGCATGTGTTGCTCCCCGCTCAGGTCTGTTGAGTTCACCTTCTTCCCGGTACATGTAAGTGCTTGGCTTGCAACACAAATTTAAATGTTAAATCAGACACTTAGTCCAAATCTGTCGGATCATCCAATGGCCCGCCCCTGATTTGTGTTGCGTGAAAGCCGACGCCATTGCAACACAATCAGATTGTGTGCGACACAATCCCTGACGCGATCCCCGAAAAGTTGGGAAACCCGACGAAAATTCACCCCAAGACCCTTAGTAAATAAGCCCCAATATGTTCCTCACCACAGTTAAAGACAGCCCACTGCATATCACTGGATGGAATACATCTGTGGGTGCAATCGAAGGATGTCAATCGATACTATAAACCACCCTGTGCAGTATGTAGCATGGAGGAGTATGATGAGGAGTCACAGTTGGTAGAGGAGTTCCTGATCCAAGCTGGCACACTTTGTACTACTTTTTGAGACCTTTTTTTTGTCTCACGAAAAAAGTGATAACTGAGACAAGTAGTCTCAAAACGTAGTACAAGAAACCAGACAACATGGAGACAAACCTTGAATTACAGCAATTCTAACCCTAATTGGTCATGGAAGCAAACTGTCAAATAAACTAATGTAATGTCATACCACAGTACTGGAAGGGGGCACAGAGGGCAGAGGAGTGGGCATTCGTGACCCACACCTGTGCATTATTTACCTGCACCTGCAAATAGCCTCTGTCAGGGTGTGGCCTTGCAAAGAACTGCCTGCAGCATTACCCCTGTAGGATTTATCAGAATGGCACAACCTCCTGATAAATCCAGTGCATGTTGGGAACCCAAAATTGCATCATAAGCTGGCACACCTTGCACTACTTTTTGAGACTTTTTTGTCTCACTTAAGACAAAAAAGTGTCAACTGAGGCAAGAAGTCTCAAAAAGTAGTACAAGTAACTAGACAACATGGAGGCAACCCCGCTCCCCCCCCCCACCACCGTTACTTGTGGCCTGGCAATTGTCGGTGAAGCCTGAATTACAGCAGTTTTAACCCTAATTGGTCATGACAATTTACCAGGGACTGGAATTGTCCGCCACCTCCACACTCTATCATTGTGCCACTCGGGGGCTTACGATGTTGCTGCCACCTCCACAATCTGTCATTGTGCAACTCTGTGGGTTCCTGCTGCTGCTGTTGCTGACGCCACCTCCACACTCTATCATTGTGTCACTCTGTGGCTTACCATGTTGCTGCAACCTCCCCACTCTGTCGTTGTGCCACTCTGTGGCCTCCCACGTTGCTGCCATCTCCAGAATTTGTCATTGTACCCCTCTCTGACCTCATGCTGCTGCTGCTGCCACCTTTGCCATTCTTTTTTGGCAAAGACATAATAATTTCAGGAAAATTGTGATGTATTTTGCATGTGGCATCTCTAATCTTCAAACTTAATTTAAAATTTCAACTTCAAATTCATTTCAAACTCTTTCATTGTGCCACAATATGGCCTCCAATGTTGCTGCAAGCTAAAGAAATTATCATTGTTCCACTCTCTGACCTCATGCTGCTTCCAATGCCAGCTTTGCAGAAATGATATTTTCAGGACAATTGTAATGCAGGATGCATGTTGCTCTGTAATCTTCAGATTTAAATTGAAAATTTCAACTTCAAATTCGTATCAAACTTCAAATTTGTTTAAAACTTCAAATACATTTCAAACTTTATCATTGTGCCGAGCTCTGTCATTCTGCCACTCTGTGGCTTACCATGTTGCTGCCACCTCCACACTCTGTCATTGTGCCACTGTGGTCTTCAATGTGTCTGTCACCTCCATAATTTGTCATTGTGCCACTCTGCGGCCTACTCATGCTGCTGCCTACTGACCGCTGTCTCCCTGGAACACACTGTGATTTCCATAATCCTGTTTTCACCCTCCTTCACTCTATGATGTTGCCACTATGTTTGGTTTTCTGCTTCATTTCATCTATCAGAAGGAATGAAAAGCCTCCTCAGGATTGATAGCCAGAAGCAGGAGTGGATACAGAACACAAAGGACATGCAAATATCCCATTTACTGGTCATCTCTGTTTTGGATCCACTCCTGTTTGTTTTTGGCTTTAGCAATACTGATGATGGATTATTGACAGAGTTAAAGCGGACACTGACGAATGAAATGAAGGGCAAAATGATCAGTGATGTCAATGCAAAATTACTGCCGACACCCTCTCCACTGTACATGTATCCGCGTTTAACAGAACAGGTTCTGTCATAAACTATGGAATCATTTGATGTCAGTGTAAAAAGAGTGCACTCTTTGATGTTATAGTGGGATCTTAGCCCTCAGCTCAGACCTTTCAAGCTGGCACAGACGTTACCTTGTCAGGCTGCGTTCCCGCTTCACTTATTTGGTAAAGTTGGCCTCCGTAATGCGCAAGCCCAGAAATAAACTACAGATGCTGAGCAGCCACAGACATAAGATGTATGCAGGGAAGTTATATATACTTTCCGTGGTGTGATGTTACTAAAGGGAAAGCCACTACTCCTGCACAGTATTACTTAAACAGGAAGTGGTTATAACATTTCCACATCTATATCCAACAATCCTAAATCTCCCCTCAAAATAAAATTATGGTGTGCCAGGTGCTTAGGGAGAAAGTAAGGCAATGGACTATAGGGGCCACCGTGTATAACACAGTGGGGCACATTTACTTACCCATCCGAGTCGCGATCCCCATTCCTGAGTCGATGAAGCACTGTGCCGCGATCCACGTAGATCCTGCGCCCCATATCCTGCATGTGTTGCTCCCCGCTCAGGTCTGTTGAGTTCACCTTCTTCCCGGTGCATGTAAGTGCTTGGCTTGCAACACAAATTTAAATGTTAAATCAGATGCTTAGTCCAAATCTGTTGGATCGTCCAATGGCCCGCCCCTGATTTGTGTTGCGTGAAAGCCAACGCTATTGCAACACAATCTGATTGTGTGCGGCACAATCCCTGACGCGATCCCCGAAAAGTTGGGAAACCCGACGAAAATGCACCCCAAGACCCTTAGTAAATAAGCCCCAATATGTTACTCACCACAGTTAAAGACAGCCCACTGCATATCACTGGATGGAATACATCTGTGGGTGCAATCGAAGGATGTCAATCAATACTATAACCCACCCTGTGCAGTATGTAGCATGGAGGAGTATGATGAGGAGTCACAGTGGGTAGACGAGTTCCTGATCCAAGCTGGCACACTTTGTACTACTTTTTGAGACCTTTTTTTTGTCTCAAAAAAAAATTATAACTGAGACAAGTAGTCTCAAAACGTAGTACAAGAAACCAGACAACATGGAGACAAAACTTGAATTACAGCAATTCTAACCCTAATTGGTCATGGAAGTAAACTGTCAAATAAACTAATGTAATGTCATACCACAGTACTGGAAGGGGGCACAGAGGGCAGAGGAGTGGGCATTCCTGACCCACACCTGTGTATTATTTACCTGCACCTGCACATAGCCTCTGTCAGGGTTTGGCCTTGCAAAGAACTGTCTGCAGCATTACCACTGTAGGATTTATCAGAATGGCACAACCTCCTGATAAATCCAGTGCATGTTGGGAACCCGGGATTGCATCATAAGCTGGCACACCTTGCACTACTTTTTGAGACTTTTTTGTCTCACTTAAGACAAAAAAGTGTCAACTGAGGCAAGAAGTCTCAAAAAGTAGTACAAGTAACTAGACAACATGGAGACAACCCCCCCCCCCCCCCGTTACTTGTGGCCTGGCAATTGTTTATGTTGGTGAAGCCTGAATTACAGCAGTTTTAACCCTAATTGGTCATGACAAAGTAAGAGGTAGGTGGAAGGTCCTTAAAAATAATTTCAGGTATTTAGGCCATAAGCTCAGGGCAAGGACCTCAAAGGTAGTTTTCTTTCTCCGACGAAATACTGCCTGCCCGTCCACCAACACCAGAAAGCAACGGTGAGGGAGATCAGGAGAGGTAAATAAGTAGGCTCAAAGTTGGGTAGGAAAGAGAGTTTTGGGTCATGCGAGAACTGGGTGACTGGTTATGCTGTCGGCTACAGGCTCTAAGTAGGGATGGGCTGCCCACTCAATGGGAGGGTGCAGCGTTTTGGGGGTAAAATGGCTAGACAAGTTTGGAGGAGGTGTTTAAACTAGAGACCTGGGGGAGAGGCTAACTACACTGTGTGCAGGGCCAAATAGACAGTGTAGGATAGAGCAGCAATGGGAAGAGTCCAAGTCCATGGGGGAGGGAGGGGGGCTGCGAATTAGATTGGGGAATAAGGACAAAAGGAATACGGACAGGGAGGAAACCTATAAAGTGTATGTACACAAAATCCCAGAAGCCTCGCAAACAAAATGGTAGGAACTGGAAACCTTGCTGTGTTGGAGCGAAGCGATATGATAGTAGTGGGTGTAGCGAAGACATGGCTGGACCAGTAGCTATTACATGGCTGTTACTATAGATGGTTTAAGTCTTTTAGAAACGATCGTATTAAATAAAAAAGGGGGACGGGGTTTGTGTTTATATGTGAATTCTTGCCTCAAGTCATGATTTGCGAGATGACATCAGTAATAGCAAATGGCCAAATTGTGCGAAGTCCCTTATGGGGTGGAGATAAGGGGGAGGGAAAATGATAATAATAAGAATATGATGAGGGATTTGTTAAAGGCTCCCAAATATAATGGAGGACGCAGCAGGGAAATGACTGATAAGTGAAATGAGAGCGCGGGCTTCAAGCATGTGAAGCTACTTTCATGGGATGGCGTTCAATTACCACAGATATTTACTAGCGTCATTACGAAAGCACTGCAGAGGTCTTTAGAAGACAGGTTGCTGGAGCACAGACAAAAAGACATTAATCTGATCGCAATAGTCTGATGAGCCAACACAGTAGGGGGTGGCGGAGGGGTGGGCACTGCTGCGACAATCCTTACCGTACACCAGAACACTTGATAGGCGTATCAAACCTACAGGTGGGGGGAGGGGGAACCTGCGGGATAAATATGTCATGATACATTGATTTTGTATTACGCTTTACTAGAGCTTAGTGTAAGGGGCCCAACAACATCTAACTCTCAGGAGGGCACATTTTCAGCGACCTGGAAAGTGGAGTACCTTAAAGGATCGTAGACTGGGATAATTGTTCTCAAGACAAAAGCCCTCCCCACCAAAAAAAATTGGATCTTTTTCTATATATTCATGAAAACGTCATTGTGTAGAAAACATTACTTATGGGGAAACAGCTATAAAGGAACAAGAAACAGCCTACTATGCGGCTCCCTAACTAGTCTTGCTAAGGGAAAAGCCCAATAAGCGAGAGAAAGAAAGATAGAAAGATACAAGGCGTTTAAGGCTGCCTAAAACGCCTGAAGGTAGCCCAATGAGGCATTACAGGATTATAGGGGAAAAAATTAAATCCTGCAAAAAGCAGATAAAGGCCGCAAAAATAGGCGACTGAGAGAAATATGCCAAAAGAGAGCAAAACCAATAATCCCACATTATTTTTCAAGTACATCTAAATGATAGAACTAAAAACAGAGAAGTGTGGGTTCCCTTAGAAATAACATGGGGGTCATGGTGCGAAGGAAGAGAGGAGGAAAGGGCCAATCTAACTGAATGTGTCTTCTCAACGTCTTTACCCAGGAAATCCCCTGGTGGAGGACACAATGAGGAATAATGTAAATTCTTTTTGGAATGTCAACAGTTTAACCCAGCGAAAGAAGTACGGCGCGCGCCTCGCAACCACTAAGATAGATAAATCACCGGGGCCAGAGGCATACACCCCAGCAGTTATTTTTTAATATTTGAAGTTCACTGAGGACGGAGGTTGTTCCACAGGACTGGCCGCATAGCAAATGTTCTGCTCCCCGGTACTCCACCTTACTCCTTGATTCTCCTACGCTACCAAAATATACAAAAAAGGATCAAATAGCCTATCTGGAAAACAGCCCATGAGTCTAAATGCTGTGCGTGGGGAAACTTATGAGGGGATTTGTTATAGAGATGCTATCCTGGAGTATCTCATGTGCACACCTTATAAACCAGCGTAGCCATTGGGTTTTATGAGAGATCGGTACCTGTCAGACTTAATCTGACTGGTTTCTACGAGGAGGGATGTGCTTTTTACGGTAAAGTTCAAGATGGTCTGGGAGTACGCTTTGTGGATTTTTTTTTGTGTGGATGTTGTGTATTTGGACTTTTCAAAAAGGCATGACACTGTGCCACATAAAACATTGGTAATTTAAAATGCGACTGACTGGGAATATGGGGAAAGGAAAATTATGTAGTGGGCGTAAGTATTGGCTTAGTGATCGCAAACAGAGGCGTCTCATTAATGGCACATTCTCCGATTGGGTTGTGATGTACCAGTTGAGTTCCAAGGGGTCAGTATTGGGGCCACTTCTTTTTAATATTGTATTAATGACCTCTGTAGTGGGTTTACAAGTCAAGTTTCAATATTTGCCAATGATACTAAGCTGTTGTAAAGTAATAAATACTGAGGTCGACAGTTTAGATCTACAGAGGGGATTTGTGGATGGAAGCTTGAGGAGTGGCGGCAGAGAAATGGTTGATTGAGGTTTAATGTAGATAAATGTAAAGATTTGACACTTGCGGCCCATGGAACACAAAAAAGTATAATTATGTTCTAAACGGTCAATTACTTAGTAGTAAAATGGAGCTGAAAAGGACTTGGGGGTATTATTGTGGATGGTATAAACTTAATTTCAGTGAGACCAGAGCCAGGGGCTGATGCTAAAGCAAATAAAATTTGCTTTGGGATGTTATGGGAGGTATCAAGCGAGGAATAGATTCTCATGATAAAGACATAGTTTTGCCCCGATAACAATCCCTGGCGTCAGACACACATGACAATTGTGTACAGTTTTGGGCCCAGTGTTATAAAAAGAAAAGATAGAGTGGCAAGAGGCGTGTGCAGAGGAGAGAAACCAGGATTATTAGGGGAATGGAGGGGTTAGAATACACTGACAGATTAAAAAATTTGGGATTATTCAGTTTTGAAAAAAGACGACTGAGGGGAGACCTCATTACAATGTACAAATACCTGAACGGACAGTACAAGGATCTCTCCAAAGATCTTTTTATACCTAGGCCTGTGACCAGGACAAGGGGGCATCCTCTACGCCTAGAGGAGAGGCGATTTTACCATCAACATAGACAAAGGTTCTTTACTGTACGAGCAGTGAGACTATGGAACTCTCTGCCGCAGGAGGTTGTTATGGCGGACTCTATGTACATGTTCAAGAGAGGCCTGGATACCTTTCTGGAGAGAAAAAATATCACGGGTTATGGGGATAAAACATTTATTTAATTCTTAAAGGTTGGACTTGATGGACTTGCGTCTTTTTCCAGCCTTATATACTATGATACTATGGAAGAAAAAATGACAAATAAACTAATGTAATGTCATACCACAGTACTGGAATGGTAGAATTCATTTACAACATTGGCAGGGCAGGCCTGCAGGTGAATAAAAAAGTCTGTTCAAATCCCTTTTATATTGATTTGTTTAAATATTTTCAGTTAACTTTTTACTTGTCAGTGTTTAAAAAAATTCCTAAAACAAAATACCTACAAAACATATATAAGAGAAAAACATAATCATGACAAATGCAATATTAAAGCAAAATTACTTGGAACATTTTATTGAATAAAAAGGAATAAATATCTCAATAGAAAGAGCTGCAAAATATTATAAAACATAGCTTCTTTCTTCCTATTTATTCTTATTTTAACAATGAAAGAAAAACACTATTTTAGATGATTTTTTTTAGACTATTTTTATTCCCTCATTTCCAACTGAACTTAGATGTGTTTCCATAGAAACACTTGAAGACTTTTGTCATTGAGATAGTCCCACTCAATAACTTTGTATTAACAATCAGAGAGCTTACTAATGTTCAACTATTATAATTCATCCCTTCCCTGCAAAAAAAAGCAATTTCAGTAGAATTCTTTGATAGAGTTAATAAACGCTAACAAAAAAGCAATCACTGATGCATAGATGGATTATTACACCAGAGAAAATGAAGCAACCCAGATGTGTATTTGACTATTGTGCTAAAAAAGTAGTTGTGTAACTGGTTTCATTTTAAGACTGAAATGAACACTATAGGTTATGGTAGTAGCATTTGAGCAGAAACTGTAAACTAAGTGGTGTAAAACACACTGCAATTTAAAAAATATATATTTTATCATTGTACTCACTATCTATGTAGGATAAAGAAAATGGAACCCTTCCGACATCCTTAAAATTTAGAAATATGTCATTCATTATTCATAAGTAGTAGTAATAATGAGTGGACCCAGGGCCAAAGTTGTGTACCCGGACATTGATTGTAGAATAGGTTGCACAAACCATAAAGCATAATGAAAAACAACAGACTCAAATGCCTGATTTGTCAAACCCTATACCCACCCCTTCCCCAAAAGAAGGAAGTACACATTTCCAGGCTAAAGATAAATCCCCCCTATGGGTCTGATCTGGGATCTGAGAATGAGGCTCCAAACCAGAATTTGAGTCTACTTTAATCTCTATCTAGTTTTATCTTTATCTATTTATACTTTTTTCTGAAGTATAAATTAACTTTGGGTTGTTTCTTATATCTGATTGTATAAGTCCTTGTCAGAGGAGGTTTATATAAATGACATAGATAGATGGCTATAGAAAGGATAACTGAAAATATGTAAATTTACTTTTTTTTAACATAAATGTTTATTGGGTTTTTAAACAGATGTATACAGTACAGGGTGTTAGTAATCCTGTTGATTCCCTGGGGTAATCGGATTGTACCGATGCACATAACAATGCAGTGGGGAAGGGGTGGGGAGAAAAGGGGGGAGGGGGACAGGAAGACTAACTTTTGTCACGGGTGGGTCCGCTACCCATGTCTCAGGTTGCAGGCTCTCCAGTGCTCATCCGTGTTCCCCCGCTGTGCGCCAAGCTACTGAGCCATCCTTGCTCCTGCTTCCAGGTCCTCAGCCGCATGCGCTTGTCCCCCTTTGGCTTCAGAAGATTTACAGGGCCAGCGCACCATTATTTGGCACATTACCCAGAATTCTATTTAACCTTGCCTATCCCGGTATACTATGCCGGATCTTCGTGCTCATGCCATTGAGAAAGCTTTTGTCCCTGCCTTGGGATAGTGTTTGGATTTCCCATTGTGACCCCGGTTCTGCATTTTATTCTGATCCTGTTCTGCCTGCCCAGATCTCCTGCTTTGTTCCTGACATTGATCCTGTGCTACCTGTCTCGACTTCCTGCCTGTCCACGACCACGAGTTTGTCTGACAATTCTGTACCTCGCCTTGGCTGCCACCGTGGACAAAGTCACACCTGTGGAACTACCTGGTGCTACCACACCACAGCAAGACCAATCTGCTTTGCAGCGGGCTCTGGTAAAAACCAGGTGCCACTTAGACTCCGGTTCCAGGTGTCGGCGTACATGATCGTCCATGGTGGTCCAGAGGGTCCACAACCCCTGGAGCCTGACACCTTGGTTTTATAGTGACAGTAGAAATAACAGAATTTCTATGTGAGAAGCATGTGAGCTGCCTAAGTCACTTTCATTAGGATTCACCTACTTTATATCTGAAACATGACAGAGTTGATAACAACTTCCTTTCAGTGAATTAGGAAAGAGAAGTTATCAGCACAAATAGATGATTTTGCATGATAAAGGTTTCACCAAATTTACTGTGCATAGGAATGAAAGAGAATAGTGTGGTTTTTATTTTTCATAGGAAATGCGATTGAAAGCTAACAACAACACATTATGGCAAGAAATTGCTGAAAATTATAGTCAATGAAGATACATTTTCCAGTATATGATATTATAATATGAAACCTATAACATACAATACAAATATGCATTGTATTATGCCAGGGATGATGGCTAGTTAAAAGATAGAATTTATATTAGCAAAATATGAGATACAATGTACATTGTTGAATGACTAAACATTCAAAAGGAAACTGATTACTTAAACTGAATACATTTCATTTACAAAATTATGCGCCATTGTCCTCTGCGTTATTTATTTTTTAATGGCAGCAATTTATAAAAGTAGAGAACATTAGCTGCTCGCAGTTTTAGAAAAAATAATGTTAGCTTGAATACAAAATTGTTTTCCTTCACATGAACTAAAGTAATTTACTGTTAGAACTGCTTGTGCTGCAAGTATTGATTAGTGACAGTTAGCGGCGTTTCTCACAATCACTCCCCCTATGAGGCCTAATTAACACGGGCGCGCTTGTTGAAATAGATAAAACTCAGTGTCCAGTGAAATTAATGTTGTGCAATGTGAACATCCTTCACCTAATAGCCAAAGAATCAACTTTAAGTGGAGGAAGAGAGGGACGAACTGTTTGGAGTGAAAATAATTTCCACCGTGTAATAAATGGATAAATTCAAGGATTTCTCAAGGACGCAATAAAATACAGCAAGGTTTGGTTTTATAAATGGTACAGAGATGTTTTACAGTTTGGTTTATTACAACATAAACTATTGGAATTGAAGATAATAGCCCTAACCTAGGAAACAGGAAAATATGATTTTCAAGGTTAGGTCATGTTTTTGCTAAAATAACAGTGGACAAAGTGGAGTGCATTGCCCTGTGTTTGATCTAGGCGCCATAATAAATTATTTTATTTCATAATTAAAAAAGAAATATTTGTGGTGAATGAAATGGTTTATACACTTTGCTACGAAAAACAACTAGCGGCTATTATATTTTATTATAGCAAATGCAGAGGCTAAAGTAGGGGGTAGGCACTGCAGTTATTATGGCAAATGCTGAGCCTGAAGTAGGGGGTAGACACTGCAGTTATTCCTACATTTGGCATTCTTTGACTCTATATGATAAGCACTGTACTAAGAATAATACAATATAAATTTTTGTCAAAAAAATGACAGTATTGCTGAAGGGTTCCTGAAGCCGACCACCACAGACGTTGCATGTGAGAGCAATCGTCTTGACTCAGCGTTCTGTGGGCCATTGTGCGCATGCGTGAGGCCACTGTGCCTGGTTGGATCGTGCCTTCCGTATCCCAACCAATGTATCTTCCCGTTGGTCCGAACAAGCGGGAAACAGAGGTAGTCCGGTAAGTATAGACAGATGTTGGTACCTGTTTAAAGGTGTCTAGAAGTATTTTATAATGAAATGTCCGTTAATCTCCACGGTATCCATCCAAAAAGGTTTTTAAAGGAAAATCGCTAAAAGCGTTTCAAAGCCTCATCAGTAGCTGTGGTGGCCGGCTTCAGGAACCCTTCAGCATTAGTGTGGCGAAACCGTGAGTGCAATACTTGGTCTCCACTTCTTGATAGTAAGTATAAACCTGTATAAAACCCGAATGTAATGCCACCATATCGTATTGACTTTATACGTAATCCAAATGCCAGTCGCTAGTAATGATTCATACAGACTGCCATTAGTCCGGATCAGATCCACGTTTGCTTGTATCTGGATACTAACAACCACATCGGCAACCATCCATAATTGTCTATTCAGGACTTTTAGCATTCTCCACGGACATACCTCCATTTGTCAAATACTTTTATCGATTTTTTATATATTTTTTTTTTATACGTTTAAAATCATTCTTGGGGAGTAGTGTGCACTTGGCCCCTTCAGTGCCTCTCTAAGCCCTTTTTTAGCCCAGCCTGAGATCTAAACATATATTATATATATTGTATATTTTTATGTCATATGAGAACAATATTTTGTGTAATGTTACACTTTGAAACACATTGTTTTAATATTAAATATGTTTAATGCTATACATATCTATATTGTTAATTGAGTGTAGATAGGTGCTCGGCTCAATTTCTCTCTTGATAGTTCAGTATTATTACAGATAGGCACCTGTAATCTGCTGACAGCACATCTACTTCTCCAGTAACAGTATTAGGATAGTGCTGAGATATATATATTTTTTGGTCTACATGTTCTAAGCTGCCTGTGCTGCGCAGTTATGGATTATGAGTAGCTGGGGAGCTACAGTGGGGAGGTAGTGTTACAGCTGGGATAAAGAGGAAATGGGGGTGAGTGCAGTTAATGAATATAGGAGGTTGGGAGCTGATTGATATATGTATCTGTATGTGTTTGAGAGGTGGGTTTTTAAACTGTTGGGATGAGGAGCTAAGGGTATGTTGGGGTTTAGTAGTTATAGGTTAATTGTGTGGGGGGAGTGGGAGGCTTAGTGTACAAGAACCATTTGTGTGGAAGTATTGCAGAGATGTCTGTTTAAAAACCAGGGAAATTTAATTGGCGTAAAAATATTTTTTTCCTTTTTTTATGCCCAATTATGTGTGTCTAATACTCTGAAAAATATGGTATATGGTTATTGTTCTGATTTAAAAATTTTTATCTGTAAAAACATGTAGCTAAGGCTACATTCACACCAGCGCTGCTCATCCCCGCCCCTCCCCATAGGAATACACAGCGCACAGCGCCATATTCTGTCGAAAGACATGTCCTATCTTTCTACAGACTATGGAACGGTGCAGTTCCGCACATGTGTGGCACTGTAACGCTACCGTACGGACCCGTGAGTCCATGGAAGTGCATGGGGGATGTACACTCACCGGCCACTTTATTAGGTACACCTGTCCAACTGCTCGTTAACACTTAATTTCTAATCAGCCAATCACATGGTGGCAACTCAGTGCATTTAGGCATGTAGACATGGTCAATCTCCTGCCATTCAAACCGAGCATCAGTATGGGGAAGAAAGGTGATTTGAGTGCCTTTGAACGTGGCATGGTTGTTGGTGCCAGAAGGGCTGGTCTGAGTATTTCAGAAACTGCTGATCTACTGGGATTTTCACGCACAACCATCTCTAGGGTTTACAGAGAATGGTCCGAAAAAGAAAAAACATCCAGTGAGCGGCAGTTCTGTGGGCGGAAATGCCTTGTTGATGCCAGAGGTCAGAGGAGAATGGGCAGACTGGTTCGAGCTGATAGAAAGGCAACAGTGACTCAAATCGCCACCCGTTACAACCAAGGTAGGCAGAAGAGCATCTCTGAACGCACAGTACGTCCAACTCTGAGGCAGATGGGCTACAGCAGCAGAAGACCACACCGGGTGCCACTCCTTTCAGCTAAGAACAGGAAACTGAGGCTACAATTTGCACAAGCTCATCAAAATTGGACAGTAGAAGATTGGAAAAACGTTGCCTGGTCTGATGAGTCTCGATTTCTGCTGTGACATTCGGATGGTAGGGTCAGAATTTGGCGTCAACAACATGAAAGCATGGATCCATCCTGCCTTGTATCAACGGTTCAGGCTGGTGGTGGTGGTGTCATGGTGTGGGGAATATTTTCTTGGCACTCTTTGGGCCCCTTGGTACCAATTGAGCATCGTTGCAAAGCCACAGCCTACCTGAGTATTGTTGCTGACCATGTCCATCCCTTTATGACCACAATGTACCCAACATCTGATGGCTACTTTCAGCAGGATAATGCACCATGTCATAAAGCTGGAATCATCTCAGACTGGTTTCTTGAACATGACAATGAGTTCACTGTACTCAAATGGCCTCCACAGTCACCAGATCTCAATCTAATAGAGCATCTTTGGGATGTGGTGGAACGGGAGATTCGCATCATGGATGTGCAGCCGACAAATCTGTGGCAACTGTGCGATGCCATCATGTCAATATGGACCAAAATCTCTGAGGAATGCTTCCAGCACCTTGTTGAATCTATGCCACGAAGATTTGAGGCAGTTCTGCAGGCAAAAGGGGGTCCAACCCGTTTTTAGCATGGTGTACCTAATAAAGTGGCCGGTGAGTGTATATACACTGTATTTACGTCAGCCATATATAAATCCCCCATATGTTCGCGTGAATGTAGCCTAAGGTATTATTCATTTAAAAATTGGCATATTGGGCATATTGAAGCCGGTGTATCATGTGCTTCAGTTTTGGCTAAAAATGTATGAAATAGTCACAATTAGTTATGCACACAATGGAGTTTCTAAGGGCATTTTGGCCAACTTGTGCCATACGCATCACGGCTAGTGGTCAAACACACAGAACAGATGCAAGTCTTTCTAGTGACTTTACAGAGGTAAGGTATAATAAGGTATAAATGTTAAACCATTCCTTGTTTTGGAGCAGGACAGAGACATCGGGGAGCAGGACAGAGACATCGGGGAGCAGCACAGAGACATCAGGGAACAGGACAGAGACATTGGGGGACAGCACAGAGACATCGGGGAGCAGCACAGAGACATAAGGAAGGACAGAGACATCGGGAAACAGAACATAGACTTCGGGGAGGAAGACAGAGACATCAGGGAACAGGACAGAGACATCGGGGAGGGCAGAGACATTGGGGAGCAGCACAGAGAGATCAGGGAACAGGACAGAGACATAGGGAAGGGCAGAGAAATCGGGAAGGGCAGAGAGATCGGGGAGACTTCAGTGGAAGAAGAGGAACGGATCCCGGGACAGCGTATCTCCCGACAAGTAAGCAGATGTGCCAAACATCTGCAATCTATTCTTCACTGTGTTTTTCACTGCGTTTTTCACTTAAATGATCCTGTGTTCACTGTGGTCACTGTTTTTATTCTATTCTTCACTGTTCTTCAAATCTGCTAACTTGTCGGGAGATAATATACGCGCGGAACAGTGAAGAATAGATTGCAGATGTTTGCATACATCTGCTAACTTATCAGAAGATATTCTTTTTCAATTAAATAACACATTTTATTCCCGAACCATGGTCCCTTTGAAAAATGCTCGAGTCTCCCATTGACTTCAATGGGACTCGTTATTCGAGACGAGCACTCGAGCATCAGGAAAAGTTTGTCTCGAATAACGAGCACTCGAGCATTTTAGTGCTCGCTCATCTCTAATGGTTGTTGATGTGGTTGTTAGTATCTAGATACAAGCAAACGTGGATGTGATCCGGACTAATGGCAGTCTTTATGTATTGTTAGCTTATATGGAACTAGCGACTGGCATTTGGATAAGTATAAGTCAATACGATATGGTGCTATTACACTTGGGTTTTATACAGGTTTGTACTTTCTATCAAGAAGTGAACACCAAGTATTGCACTCACGGTTTTGCCACACTAATGCTGAAGGGTTCCTGAAGCCGGCCACCACAGACGTTGCATGTGGGAGCAATCGTCTTGACTCGGCGTTCTGTGGGCCGTTGTGCGCATGCGTGAGGCCGCTGTGTCTGGTTGGATCGTGTCTTCCGTACCCCAACCAATGTATCTCCCAGTGGTCCGAACAAGCGGCAAACAGAGGTAGTCTCGTAAGTATAGACAGATGTTGGTACCTGTTTAAAGGTGTCTAGATGTATTTTATAACGAAATGTCCTTTTTCTATGGCGTTAATCTCCACGGTATCCATCCAAAAATGTTTTTAAAGGAAAATCGCTAAAAGCGTTTCAAAGCCTCCTCTCAGCTTTTTCATCAGTAGCTGTGGTGGCCGGCTTCAGGAACCCTTCAGCATTAGTGTGGCGAAACCGTGAGTGCAATACCTGTATAAAACCCAAGTGTAATACCACCATATCGTATTGACTTTATACGTAATCCAAATGCCAGTCACTAGTAACGATACATACAGACTGTCATTAGTCCGGATCAGATCCACGTTTGCTTGTATCTGGATACTAACAACCACATCGACAACCATCCATAATTGTCTATTCAGGACTTTTAGCATTCTCCACGGACATACCTCCATTTGTCAAATACTTTTATCGATTTTTTATATATATTTTTTTATGCGTTTAAAATCATTCTTGGGGAGTAGTGTGCACTTGGCCCCTTCAGTGCCTCTCTAACCCCTTTTTTAGCCCAGCCTGAGATCTAAACATATATTATATATATTGTATATTTTTATGTCATATGGGAACAATATTTTGTATAATGTTACACTTTGAAACACATTGTTTTAATATTAAATATGTTTAATGCTATACATATCTATATCGTTAATTGATTGTAGATAGGTGCTCGACTCAATTTCTCTCTTGATAGTTCCGTATTATTACAGATAGGCACCTGTAATCTGCTGACAGCACATCTACTTCTCCAGTAACAGTATTAGGATAGTGAGGATACTGAGATATATATTTTGTTTGGTCTACATGTTCTAAGCTGCTTGTGCTGTGCAGTTATGGATTATGAGTAGCTGGGGAGCTACAGTGGGGAGGTAGTGTTACAGCTGGGATAAAGATGAAATGGGGGTGAGTGCAGTTAATGAATATAGGAGGTTGGGAGCTGATTGATATATGTATCTGTGTGTGTTTGAAAGGTGGGTTTTAAACTGTTGGGATGAGGAGCTAAAGGTATGTTGGGGTTTAGTAGTTATAGGTTAATTGTGTGGGGGGAGTGGGAGGCTTAGTGTACAAGAACCATTTGTGTGGAAGTATTGCAGAGATGTCTGTTTAAAAACCAGGGAAATTTAATTGGCATAAAAAATATTTTTTTCCTTTTTTATGCCCAATTATGTGTGTCTAATAGTCTGAAAAATATGGTATATGGTTATTGTTTTGATTTAAAAATGTTTATCTGTAAAAACATGTAGCTAAGGCTACATTCACACCAGCGCTGCTCATCCCTGCCCCTCCTCATAGGAATATACAGCGCACAGCGCCATATTCCGTCGAAAGACATGTCCTATCTTTCTACAGGCTATGGAACGGTGCAGTGCCGCATATGTGTGGCACTGTAACGCTACTGTACGGACCCGTGAGTCCATGGAAGTGTATGGGGGATGTATATACGCTATATATACGTCAGCCGAATATACATCCCCCATACGTTCGTGTGAGTTTAGCCTAAGGTATTATTCATTTAAAAATTGGCATATTGGGCATATTGAAGCCGGTGTATCATGTGCTTCAGTTTTGGCTAAATATTTATGAAATAGTCACAATTAGCTATGCACACCATGGAGTTTCTAAGGGGATTTTGGCCAACTTGTGCCATACTCATCACGGCTAGTGGTCAAACACACAGAACAGATGCAAGTCTTTCTAGTGACTTTACAAAGGTAAGGTATAATAAGGTATAAATGTTAAACCATTCCTTGTTTTGGCTCACAATAACTAAAGGCCCTTAGCCAGTCACATTTTCCATGGCCTGGACTTTCATCCTGGCATGATGCATAGGTACACAGATGCACAGATCTGGAACACAATGGCGTAGCTATAAGGAGGGTGGGGGCTGCAGGGCGAGATCAGGCAGTGATACTACTGCTGCCGCATCCATTGCCGGACCATTTACTGATGCAGTCGCTTACATGACCGATCCTGGATCATAGATAAGTTTCTTCTCTATAAACTAGGTACTGTTGCCTAAGCAATGACACCAGCGCCTGCAGAACATCCTAGGAGAGTGGAGGAGGTGGCTGTTGAGTATTCAGGCAGGTGAGTTTTCTTTTTTTTTCATTTTTTTATATAATGCACTGCTGGGGCATATGTAGAGGCTCCTATATACTGTTGGGGCATATGTAGAGGCTACTATATACTGCTGGGGCATGTATGGGGGCAACCTATAAACTGCTTGGGCATATGTGGGGCTATCTTTATACTAATTGGCTTGTGCTACATTTATACTAGTGAGCATGTGATGGGGATAGCTATACAATGGAGGGCATGTACCTAGAGCCTGAGGCTACATATATACTGGAGGACATGTGCTGGAGCTACCGATATACTGGGGACATGTGGAGGGCTACATATATACTGGGGGTGCTTTGCTATCTAAATTAATTAGGATTTGCTGGTGTTAAATAAAAATGAATAAAAGGAAAGTATATGGTAGTATATCATAGTAACATAGTTTATATGGTTGAAAATAAGTACATGTCCATCACGTTCAACCAAGAAAGGTATTGGATGAGGAAGGGATTTACATAAAACAATTCTGTATAACATAACCATCACTGCTATGTAGATGTAAAAAGGCATCTAGACCCTTCTTGAAGCTCTCTGCTGTCCCTGCTGTGACCCACGCCTGAGGGAGGCTAGTCCACATTTGACAGTCCTCATAGTAATAACGTCCTTTCGCCTCTGGAAATTAATCTTTGTTTTTTTCCAGATGGGCACAGTGCCCCCTTATCTTTTGATTTCATTTATTCTATAGTCTTATAGTCCGTATTGTCTGGACTATCTGCACTTTTTAGCAAGAAAAAATCTTGCTAAAAAGTCCCTGCGTCTTATAGTCCGGAGGTCAGGAAGACCCTCCTGACCGCTGTAATTGAGATCGGGTGATGCCCTGATACAGAGCTGCACCCGATCTCCCAGAGAGGAGCCTCCGTACTGCTCTCTTTCTAAAGGACTTGCGGTGATGTCAGAATCATGTGACTGATCACATGCTTCTTACATCACCACAGGTCTCATACTGCCATGCTGCCCTGGGACAGGGTAAGAAGAAGGGGATTGGGGGTAGTATGTATGTATGTGTATGTGTGTGTATAGGTGAGCAGAGTGTGCATATGTGAGCAGAGTGTGTGTAGGTGATCTGAGTGTGTGAAGGTGATCTGAGTGTGTGTAGGTAAGCTGAGTGTGTATAGGTGAAATGAGTGTGTATAGGTGAAATGAGTGTGTATAGGTGAGCTGTGTGTGTATGTGGATGGATGATGCAGAGCTGAGTGTGTAAATGTATGTCTGTGTGTGCTGTGCTTTAGTGCGACCAACATATTAAAACATATTTTAATTGGTATAAAATATATTTTTTCTTTTATTTGGAAGCCTAAATTTGGGATGCGTCCTATAGTAAGAAGCGTCTTATAGTCCGAAAAATATAATAAGTCAATTATGTCCCCTCTTAGTCGTCTCTTTTCCAGACTAAATAAATCTAGTTGCTTTAATATTTCCTTATAACTGAGACACTCCATACCTCTTATTATTTTTGTGGCTCTTCGTTGAACCCTCTACATCTCCATGGCATCCTTTTCATGGACCAGAGCTCAGAGCTGGTTAGCATGTTTCAGGTGAGGCTGAACCAATGCCTTGTACAGTGGTAATATTACATCCTTATCCCGAGAGTCCACAACACTTTTGATACATGACATGATCTTGATGGCTTTAGAGGCAGCTAATTGACATTGCATGCTGTTATTTCATATATGATCTACTAGTATTCCCAGGTCCTTCTGGTCCTTCTGTCCAAGATTTACTCCCACAAGGACATATGTTGCCTGTAGATTATTAGCACCCAGGTGCATAACTTTACATTTATCCATATTGAACCTCATTTGCCAAGTGGATGAGTAAACACTCCTCCATAGACTGTATTACACTACACAGCTTGGTGTATATTGAGGGGTTGAAGTGTATTATCTGTATATGCACTTGCTTATTGGGCATATCGACTGGCTTTCTTTTAGGGATGGAATGTGAAGATGTTCTCAAGAGGCCACATCCACCAGGGTGGCAAATTCTGTATTGATATGTCACAGCTGGGAGAAGTTTCCATTACGTTCTCTAGCTGATGGAGAAGGAGGGGAAACTATGAGAAGACTACAAGAAGAAGAGCCAGATGGACCAAGCCCAGATATACATATAAGGGTACAGCTGCAGTTAAGCATTTAAGTAATGTTTGTGCCCGAGTGCAGCCCAGATGTGCAGGACATTTAATGCTGATATATATTTATCCGTGGTTATGTACTGAACGTGTAGTATTTCCATTGGAGGTACATATTTTTCTATTAACGCTATATATTTACTACTCTAGCAGTAAATCGTTTGGATTTCATTCTTATGATTTTTTTAAATGGGGGGCACTTAATTTTTCCATTCCTGATCCTGCCGCATTTTTTTTTACAATTTTACGAAGAGGGGGGTTTTTTTTGCAATTTTGCATGTCTGTCTGGGGCGAAAAAAAATGCGAAGTCCTGGCCCTATTAGGGTCCACTACGTAAAACTATTGACCTTGTATAAATGCATCCCAAGCATACCTGCTAGTATGTGGCAGGTCCTGGGCTGAAACAGATGAGCGCTGTGCGCATTGGGAGCTCCGGGTTAGCAGTAGGCACAGGTGATGTGTGTGACACAATGACGTTGTGAAAAGGGCAGAGTTCAGAGCACACACATCGTTCTCCTGCTTCAGCCAAGGACCTGCTGAGTACTATCAGCACTCAAATAGTAGTATATGCCTTTGCAGTTAAAAACATTTGGTTGGGGGCCAACTCACATGTGCACAACCCCCCAATCTTAATAATTCAGCCCAATTGTCATTCATTTACATTCATTGGAACACATAAAATAACCACCACTCCATAAATTTATTTCTCAAGTGTTCAAATTTACTCTTTCCACCTCTAATGATGCTAGTCTACCATGCAGAAAAGGTCACCAGATTGGCTGAACACTGTGCAGGGGTATGAATGCCAGAGACATGCTATGAATGTTAATATTTTATTACTCTGTGAAAGACAATGGTGTCCTCAGACATTAGATGTATGTCTGAAATGGAATGCATTGGACTTATTGGAAACTTTTTGTACTGTGACTTTTTAGTTTTAGACAATGAACAACAGAGGACTCCTGGAGATTTTTGCTGTCACTTGTCATTTCTGTATTATGACCTTATACAACTCCACACTGATTTACAACACAACATAAGGAAAACGGTGTCTATTAAGAATTAAATAGCATTCTATATTTGAAAGAATTGTCATAGATGTAGCCTTTTGTGATGTGAGGACAACCAAAAAACAAATTGTTGTACACTATTAGTCCATGACCCTTACTTTTGTCTCTACACATTAAACGGGAATAAAGATATGACATTTTATCAATGCCACAAATAATGTAAATGTTTAAACGCAAGATTTCAAAGCTCCTTTTATAACAAGCTCTTATTCCGATTTTAATATAAGAAATAATGTATTCCTCTGTTGCTGTTTGAGATAAGATCTAATCTCTAAATTGGACCTCTAGTTTCCTACTGAAGAATTAAATGTACCTTCCTCACTGAGTGTGGAAAGCTTTATCTCTTTTGCTGGTATTACGAAGAAGCAGACATTGATCCAAACAGTGAATATGTGCAGGTAATTACACTTTCCAAAGAAATATGTGCTAAAAATTTATTTATTATGTTATTTCAGTTAAGATTATTTATATCGTACTCTATAATTTACTACAACACCAGCTTTGTTTTTTCCAATGAATATATTGCTGTTGGATTTATTGTTGTTCGTAAATGTTGTTTTCTGGTCTGGCTTCTTTACTGAAATTAATTTTTTAAAAAGGAAGAAATAGGTTTGTATTATAGACTTCAAATAATCATTTTTAAGCAGAATTCTTTAGTAATGGTTGGTAAAGATGAACAACAATTATTGCAAAACGTTGTTGAAATGTCTGATTAAATGTAAACTAATCCTAAGTAGTAATGTTTGTCAGTTGGGACTAGCTAACCAGCTAAAGGACAGTTTACTTAACAATTATTTCACCATTGTTTTGGATCATTTATTGTAAAGTCCATAAGTAAAATGCAGGTAAGAAGGCTAAACAGTCAAAAGATATGGGGGCACATTTACTTACCCGGCCACTGGAGTTCACAGAAAGTGCATTGTCCGACGATAATGCACTTAGGTCCCTGGAGTTCACCCTCTTCTTCCTGGTGCATGTAAGTGTATTGTCTTGCGACACAGTTTTAAAGTTAAATCCCGCGCTCAGTCCGAATCAGTCGGATCGTCCAATGGCTCGCCCCCCAATTTCTGTTGCATGAAAGACAGCGCAGCTGCACCACAATCCAATCGTGTGAGACACAATCCCCTGTTAAATAACTGTCACAGCCGTGCAAAAACCAAAAACGCCAGGAAGTCCGACGAAAGTGCGTCCAAGGAACCTTAGTAAATAAGCCCCATGATACTTTAACACAAAGGGCTGAGAATGTTCTATTTTACCATGTTTAATCCTCTTGTTCTCAGAGAGCAACGGCTAATACTAGAATGACAGCTATATTTCTTGTCAATCATGTGTATTATAAAAGATGGCTTTAGTAATGGCCTGAGTTTTGCCCTAAGAACCTGTGTGGGAGATTTACCTTGGTCTAAAGAGTTCATTAGAAAGATCTCTATAGAGCCCATTTGAGTAACTTTGTAAAGTGGTCATTCCTTATCTGTCTTTATTTCAAATTAAACAACTATCAAAGCAAGTTTGATTAACCTTTATCCAAATGTATCAAAATCTGTGTATCAGTAACAGTGACTCTATTTTTCCTAGCAATAAGCCAATTGCCAATTTTAATAAATATACTTTCTCCTTGTCCCAGGAATCTAATTTAATGTGGCAAACCTTTATGCTGTACTGTATCAAATGAATTTGAAAAATCACACAGCACCCCCTTGAGGAAGTGACAACAAACATATGTCAGGGCGGTGGTGGTCTTTGTGGTCAGTTGTGCTTATGGGCAATATACAATGCTTTGGTAAGTAATATATTTGATCATACATGATCGTCTATTACTATGATTTCTTTGTACCAATATTTAGCTGTTAGTTTGTTTTTATATGGGACAGGCCACCACATTCTGTACACTTGTGGTTTTAGCTGTAGGTAGGTTTGAAGGCTTTGTTATTGATGAATAAAGATTAATATTATTTTTATGGATTTTATGTCTTGGACTGATTTCTTATATACTGTTTTATTTATATACTGTGGGTGGTATATGCAACAACCATAGCTTCCCCCAAGTCAAGTCTGTAAATTACTTCCATATAAGCGGTTTATAAGATTAGACAGGACTGATCTGTCATAAATTCATCCTGATGCTGTGTTATAATTTATTACACATTTTTCCATTCCTGGTGACTTTTTAAATATACTTTTCATTTTTGGACCCCTTTTTTAATATTGGCACTGTATCTGCAATGTGCCTATCTAATAGAATATTTATATATTGTCAAAAAGGGTCTGTGTGTCATTGTCTGTAAATAAATAATTTTTTGTTCAGTTTTCATTAATCCTGCTACTGACCATGTCATCTTAGATTTTCTTTAGTTAAGAAGGTAAGAAGAAGACATCATAAATGGCGCCTTTCCACATCAATCTTCAGCAACAGACCCAATTTATCCGATACACCCAGATTATTCCACTTTTTAGTCTTTAGTTACTAAAAAGATTAACATATTTCTGCTCTGAAAAATAAGGCCATTAGGGTATTGGATGCATATTTTTCTCCTTGAGATTTTCCATGTGAAATATCTGTACCTTAATACAGTAGCAGTGTATTGTAAAGGATTTAATAAAATCCCATATACAATACTGAAAAGATTTTGACGTTACAAAATCACAGCATTAATCTACCCCAGAAGTCAGACAGGAATAAATAAAAATTAATTCACGGACATCAACCACCGGTACCTGGAGTAGCCATAGGCCTTCCTCCTGGATCCCGAGGCAGTTTTCAAGAAATTAAAGAAATTATCCAACGCTTACAAAGGTATGAGATAAAAATTTTTAGTCAAGCCTTATTTGATATACAAAACATGTTACAATGCAAACAATAGCACAAAAAATAATGCTGATGCATTTTCGTTGTCATGTCTTTTGGCAAAAAAAGCTGGACTAAAGAATTTCATTTCCTACCTTGGTAAGCTCTGTATCATTTCTTTATTTTATGACTAAGAAATAACCCTTCTATAACTTCCACAGTCACTCTGCAGCATATCTTTACAGCCTTACAGAACAAACTTATACATACTTTCAATGCTGTAACGCTTAGCTTGCGTGTCCTATAACCAAAGGATTTTTTAGTTTTTTCTTAAAAGTCGGCATATGCCATAACATTTTTGAAATACCTCATTGCTTTTAAAAAAACATAAAAGTAACATTGGTAATTGTTATGATAATTTCTAGGTAAAGAGACTTACAAGAAACAATGAATACAATAGCAGCATACTTGAGCAATAATAATAAGCAATAATATGAATGTATGGAATCAGTTTCTACCAGCTGTGCTCTACTACTCTATGCTTTAATATTGCATTTCAATCCGTGGGGAAGGGGGGGCTGGGGGTACTGACGTGCAATAGAAAAAGAAGCAGCAATAATGATAAGATGCTCTAGATTACACAGAGCATTCCAGAAATCCAAGGAGACTACTGAAATTAAGTTTACTTGCATATCACAAGTTAGTCCTCCGGGCTCAGTTATATCAGGATATATACCCCGGGAAGAAATTGGAAACACATTTTCCTAGATATGTATAGAGTTTAATGATTTCTGAATAACATACTGTACAAAACCTAAAAAAAAATTATGTTACTCATGAGCCCATGAGATATTACATATCATATTTACACACAAATCTCTGCAAATTAAAGAAAAAAAAAATCTGCCCTGTTATATCGAATACTGTAAAAAAAAGTTGAATAATTAACTTCAAAAGTCAGGAGATTCATAAAAATCGCCACCCTGACACATAAACATGAAAGAGTCAATTTTTGTGCCCATTGTCTCTTTGCTTCATACATCTTAAGACAATATTGAAAAAGACATCAACCCAAAACAGGTGATTTTTTTTTATTTTTGTCAATTAGTCACAACTCTTTCTACTGTATTGTGATCGGAAATCAGACTCCTCATTTTATTCTACTCCATTTTTAAAAAAAAATCAATATACATATTATTATTGCACGCAACTGTCCAACTGTTCACTGTTTCATTACTTCATTATTTATTCATGTCCATTTGGTGTTTGATCCATTAATTGTTCCTGGTTTAATTAGAATTGCTATTGCTTTAACAGTCCTCCTTATCATGCTTTTCACTTTTTCACTTTTTGACATCATGAAACCAAGATGACCCCTAACATTTGATCAATAGAACCCCCCCCCCCCCATTGCAAAGCTTGAAGCAGATGGATGTAGCCACAAAGCTTAGTATGTCATCTATTGTTTTTTTCAGCCAAAACACCAGTGTGGAAACTTCACAGTTTCCTAAAAGACATCTACCATCAGATTACCTGATGTTAGATGATTACTACTCACTTTCCTGTCCTGTCACCATTTTCTAAAATATTCTTTCAGTGTATTCTTTCAGTCTGAAATTAAATGGAAAAACTTTTTTAAGACATACAAATGAACCTGAGCTGCTCTGCAGAGCACCTATGGGCTCCATTCTGAAGTAATTAATTTAATAATTCCCCCTGCTCAAATGGCAGATCATCCTTAGGGAGGGGGGAGGAGGTGGGTAGAGTAGACCTAATAGGTTACCTCACTCGGTACTGAAAGCAGCGTAACCAAATCTTTAAAAACTTGGCATCTCCCTCCCAGTGGACTATTTCTTTAAATCTGCAAATCTCTTGAACCTTATCTTTCCACTGGGTGAGGGTTCATTCCCCAGTTACTAGAGATTAGTAACTTAGCTGCTGAGAGATGAATGTTCTGCAAATTATTTTCTTGCAACGCAAACAATGGGCTTGGAGACTGGGGCATTGGGACTCTGCTGATGTGGTCTATATCTGTCAGCACTGTATTCCAAAAAGCATGTATCAGGAGGCATGACCATCATATGTGGGACCTAGTCCCAGCCTCCTTCTCATATCTCTAACAGGTTTCGTGCACTTCTGCAAATGTTCTGTAGTGTCTTATACTATCTAGTGGTTATATTGTATGCATTTTTCCTAATACATTTAAACCTAAAAGAACCATTAGAGACTTGCAACATTTTTACCCAGTCCTCATCTGTAAACTTCTCATGTAACTCGCTTTCCCAATATTGCAAGAAGTATGGTTTTGAGGAACTTCAAAGCTTAAAGGACATACACCACAAGGATCAAGGATTGTAAACCAAGCACATTGGCATACTGGTGTGTGTCCCCTCTGACAGGATCTGCTCTTCTTTAGGCTTCCTATGCCCTTGTTTTTAAGAAACATGGGCTTTAAAATATGCAAATTAACCTAAGGGGCTCCAAACTCCATTAATATCTATGTAGCCTGGAGCTCCTTAGACTCATTTGCATCATTTTAAAAGCTTTGTTTTGTAAAAAAACAGGGCATAGGCAGCTAAAGAAGAGCAGATCTTGCCAGGGGGGACACACACCAGTATATCAGTGTGCTTTGTTTACAATCCTTGATCCTGGTGATAGATGTCCTTTAAGTGGCGAAGAATATGCAGACAATTTCTCATGTAGGAGATGTATGGTAGCAAGTTTTCCAACCATGTGGGGCCCAGGGATGCTAGATGATTTGGCTAGGAACCTGGAGCACACCTCCTGAAAGTCTGAATGATGAAGGAAGTTTTTCAGCAGAAGGCCCATCCCCGGTAATATATGCACCTGATATATATCTTTAAAAGCCTGATGTTAACATATAAAAAAGTCACAATTTTGGAACAAATTAATGTACAATTGTGCAATTTTAGTACACAGAGGGGGTCATTTACTAAGGGCCCGATTCGCGTTTTCCCGACGTGTTACCCGAATATTTCCGATTTGCACCGATATCCCCTGTATTGCCCCGGGATTTTGGCGCACGCGATCGGATTGTGGCGCATCGGCGCCGGCATGCACACGACGGAAACCGCAGGGCGTGGGAGAGCGAAAACCTGACGGATTCGGAAAAAACGCTGCATTTAAAAAAAGAAATGTGTCGCTTGGGACGCGCTCACCATCACTTGGTCCGGCCCGGTGAACTCCAGGGCGTTCAGATGCTTTTCAGCGCAGCAGCACCACCTGGTGGACGGCGGAGGAACTACCTTGATGAATCCCGGCCGGACCCGAATCCAGCGCAGAGAACGTGCCGCTGGATCGCGAACGGACCAGGTAAGTAAATCTGCCCCATAAACTCCAGTCCTCAGTAGGTGTAGGTTAAAGCTTATGATGGGGTTGCAGAAGAAATTGTAAAATTAAAAAGCTTAGGACCAGCACTACTCAGAGTAAATGAAAAAACCTATGAGACGCTACATAAGGTCACATGCAACAAAAAACATATCATAGTCATTTAATTGCTATTCTCTTTATTTATTATCAATACAAAAAGACTGCACACAAGATAAATAAAATCATCTAAAAAAGTGAAAACTCACCAAAATGAAAACTGTAGGAAAAGCAGAACATATGATAGTGGGTGCAAACAATTACCCCACTGGACAATGACCATAGAAACAGTAGAAAAAGAATTGTACAGTTTTTGTCACAGCATTCATGGCATAGTAAACTATTCACATAGTACGTGTGATCAAGAAAGCACAACATATCATTAATACTCACCATTCACCATGAAGGCCCTGAGCAAAACAATCAATAACCTGATAAAGCAAGTAGTCTGTCCACACTGGGGAGCTGGGGTAGAAAGAAAAGTGATTCACATGGCAATAGCAGCCCCCAGAACATATCCCAGCTTTTCTGGAAGGAATTAAAGGACATCTACCACCAGGATTAAGGATTGTAATCCAAGCACACTGTCATCCTGCTGTGTGCCCCCTCTGGCAGGATCTGCTCTTTAAAAAAAAAGAAAAGCTTTGATAATGAGAAAATGACCCTCAGGGGCTCCATGCTCCATCAACACCTACGAAACCTGCAGCCCTTCGGGGTCATTTGCATAAATTTAAAAAGACTTAAAAAAAAAATCAGGACCTGCCAGAGGCAGCACAGACCAGTATGTCAACATGCTTGGTTTACAATCCTTCATCCTGGTGGTAGATGCCCTTAAAGCACAAATTTATAACATTTACCCTAACTAAATATATAACAGTTTAAATATGTGAAATTCTTTATAGTAAATCCCTGTAATGCTATCTTCCATGGGTAAACTGGTTTATTATTAGTTGAAAAAGGTATTGTGGAAAAGTCATATTTTATGGCATGCATTATGAGAACAGTAGCTCTGGAAATGAACTACAGTTTGAGAGATTAATAGTGTTAGTTCTGTGACTGCTATACTTATATAAAGGTGAAGTAAAAATGACCCAGAGGGTGATTAATGAAAAAGGAAAATGGCAACAAGGAAGAGGTCAAGACATTATGAAAGGATAGAGTATTTCTGTATAGTAATGTCAGCGTCTTGTGTATCCTACTGTTAGTTCTCTAAATATTGAGCTTTTTTGACACAATTCAGTGAGAAAGGAAACTAAACAATTCAATACAAGTTTTTCACATCTGATCTCCTATTTAACTTCTAATATTTAAAGGGGTATTGCACTAATAAGCATACTTATATTCCAATGGGTCTTAAAAATTGTAACTAATATGTAATTAGTTGGTATTTAATATTTTTTCTCCCCTAAGTAGAAAAATGTGGTGGAAATCCCCTATAGGGCACATTTACTAAGCTCCATGCGCAAATTTTCTGCGTGTTCTTTCTAGTGCAAACTGCTTGCACAGGTATTTAAGAAGTTTCTACGCCACATACCGTATATACTCGAGTATAAGCTGACCCGAGTATAAGCCGAGACCCCTAATTTTACCACCAAAAGCTGGGAAAAAGTACTGACTCGAGTATAAGCCGAGGGTGGGAATACAGCAAGCCCCTAGTAGTATACAGCAAGCCCCTAGTAGTATACAGCAGCCCCTAGTAGTATACATCAGCCCCTAGTAGTATTCAGCAGCCCCTAGTAGTATACAGCAAGCCCCTAGTAGTATATAGCAGCCCCTAGTAGTATACAGCAAGCCCCTAGTAGTATACAACAGCCCCTAGTAGTATACAGCAAGCCCCTAGTAGTATACAGCAGCCCCTAGTAGTATGCAGCAGCCCCTAGTAGTATACAGCAGCCTGCCCCCATGGCCCTTAAAAAAATAAACTTAAATACTCAGCGACAGCACGGCTCCCCGATGTCGGCGCGGCTTACCGATGTCCTCTTCTCTCTTCTTTCTTCCGGCATGGACGCGGCCATGTTTACTTCTAGCATGTGCATAATATGACTCGGCCTCTGCTGACATCATAGTATGCGCGGCCACGAAGAAAACATGGCCACGTCCATGCCGGAAGAAAGAAGAAGAGCCGCGGAGAAGAAAGAAGACGGAACACGATTACATCGGGGAGCTGCGCTGACATCAGAGGGTGAGTATTTAAGTTTATTTTTTTTAAGTGGGTAATTTTTTTTTGTAATAGACTTGTGTATAAGCCGAGGGGATGTTTTTCAGCACATTTTTGTGCTGAAAAACTCGGCTTATACATGAGTATATACGGTATGTGTCGCACGCTACGCTTTTGTTTTGCGGCTGCACTATTCTTCATGCGACCCAAATTTCTGCAGTGAAGGAGGTGTTCTGATCATGCACCAGATTTAACATGCAGAAATGTGTTGCATACCCTATGTTAAGATGAACCATAAAAAAGTGCTGCACTCTGTTGGGCAGTGCAGGGAGAACCAGATTCACTCTGCACTACACACAGGCACACTGCTCATAGTGCAATTTGCAATGTTTTTAATAAATGAAGAATTAAAATACCACTGACCCTTCTGTCCATTGATTTTCTCCCAATGGACAAGACACAGGACAGAAGATGGCTGCTGGTCGCAAGTCCACATCACATGTCCTGCACCTGCCTGGGCAGACTATGTGATCAGCGCTATGATTGGCTGTAGCCAGTTGCTTGTGGTGAGTTTGATGTCACTAAAAGGGCAGGGCCCATGACAGTTAGGGGCAGTTCCATCATCAAGCAGCGGAGAAGCCACAGGGGTCAGTGCATGGAAGAGAAAAGTGAAGGTGTGTGAGCCAGGACAAGACTGTAAATGCAGGGGGAATCTAAAATAGTGATGTAATGTATTAGTTTTGGAGGGATAAAAATAAATTTTTACATAGGGCTGCATGTCAGGGGCTGGAAGGATGTAGTCCATGGCCCTGCAGTTAAAATTTGGAGGTATCGAGGCATACATTTACATGGGAATGCATGTTAGGAGGCTGGGGGACAGGATGCTTACATGGGACTGCATATTAGGAGACTGGGGGCAGGAGGAATTGATGTACACAAGACTGCATGTAAGGAAGCTTGGGTGACAGGAGGGATGCATTTACAAGGGATTGCATGTTCAGAGTGGGTGGACAAAAAGGATGTATTTACATGGGACTGCATCTTCGGAGGCTGGAGAGATAAGAGGGATGCATTCATAGGGAACAATGTTGGATGGGTTCAGGGTGTGCTTTATATGTAGCAATTAGAGATGAGCGAGCACTAAAATGCTCGCGTGCTCGTTATCGGACAAACTTTTCCAGATGCCGAGTGCTCGTCTCGAATAACGAAGCCCCATTGACGTCAATGTGGAGAACAAGATTTTTCAAGAGGGACCATGGTTCGGGATAAAAGCGTTCATTAATGAAAAAGAATGTCATTCTGATAAGTAGCAGATGTTTACAAAATCTGCAATCGATCTCACTGTTCCTCACGTATATTATCTCCCGACAACTTAGCAGATGTGAAGAACAGTGAAGAATAGAATAAAACAGTGGAACACAGTGACCAAGATTTTTCATTTGAAGTGAAAAACACAGTGGAAGAATAGGATTGGCAATGTTCGGCACATGCTTACTTGCGGGGATTACGCTGTACGGGATCCGCTGCCTCTTCTTCCACTGAAGTTCCCCATCTCTCCGTGATGGCCGATGGCTCCCTGCTGGCCGATAATGTCCGTGCCTGCCCATGGTCTCCCCTCGATCCAGATCTCTCCGTGTGCGCGCCCATGTCTCCGTGCTGCCCGCAATGTCTCCGATGCTGCCCATGTCCTGTGCTTCCCGATGTCTCCGTGCTGCCCATGTCCCGTGCTGCCCCATGTCTCGTGGCTTCCCGTTTTCTCCATGCTGCCCATGTATCCGTGCTGCCCATGTCTCTGTGCTTCCCGATGGTCTCCGTTCCCATGTCTCGTGCTTACCAGAGTCTCCCTGCTGCCCCATGTCCTCCGTGGCGCACTGATGTCTCTCTGCTGCCCGATGTCTCTTGCTGCCTGCCTGATGTCTCCCTGCTGCCAGATCTCCCGTGTTGCCCATTCCTCGTGCTGCCGCTGCGCGAGCTCTGCTGTGCCCGATGTCTCCGTTCCGATGTCTGCCCGATGGACCGATGTCTCCAGTGCTGCCCAGGTCTCTGCCTGCCCATGTCTCCCTGCTGCCGATGTCTCCCTGTCCCGATGTCTCCATGCTGCTCCACATTCTGTCCTGTGGATCCGTGTCTCTGTCTGCTCCCCGGTGTCTCGTGCATGCTCCCGGTGTCTCTGTCCTTGCTACGTGTTCTTCATGTGTGTCTTCACAAATATATATTGTTCTTTAATATTTTTTGTTTGCACCGTCCGCGCGTATCTTCGACACAGTAAGCAGATGTGCCGAACTCTGTAATCTATCTTTCACTGTGTTTCACTGTTTTTCACTAAATGATCCTGTGTTCACTGTGTTCACTGTTATTTTATTTTTTCATGTTCTTCACTGTGTTTTTTTAATTAAATGCTCGATCTCGAGCAGGGAAAATACTCGCTCCTCTAGTAGCAATGTACGTTGGGCAGGTGAACATATTTTTAAAATCATGTCCACTTCCTTCCATAACCAGGTAATACATATTATTGCAACTCAGCTACATTAGGTTTTCTATATCACAAACTGTTGTCAGGTGTGGCGCTGTTTGTGGAAGATAGCGTCTTGTGGAAGAGAGTGTCTTTTACATGGGTCTATATGTTCTAGGGGAGAGATTCTTTTTACATTGAGTGTACTGGATGATGAAGTACATGGAGGCAATCATCACATTGCATGTTATACTGATATAAGGGGAGGATTTATGCCATCTCAGTGGAGCTGAGGTAATGTGCACTGATGGCAGAAACACACACATCATCAATATGGTAACAGAGCAGGAGAGTATGTTTGATCAATGAGAGCAGTAAATAAGAGGGACGAGCTGTTAGTAAGAACTGAGGGTTCAAGGGAGTTGTTGTTGTATCCTCTGGTGGCAATCTTGGATATAACTTAGCCAATTTCAGAAAAAATATTGTAAATCATAAAAGCAAACTATTTAGGTTCCTTTTTTTTATTAATGACATTGCGATTTGTTGTATACATTTATTTACAGAAATATAAGGTTTTTGTATCAGAAGTTCATTTCCCCAAAATACCCCTTTAAGTGCAGTTCACCAAAATAATATTCTTTTACACACCCAGCAGTCAACTATAAATTTGGAATGAAACTAAAAGAATTTATTCTATTTCGTAGAACACACAAATATGGTAACATGGTTGAGGTTGGTAGATAAGATTACATAACAACATATCTGGTTAAATACATATGGAATATTTAATTGAATGCATTTTTCCTTACATTATACAGTATTTTATTTAATTTTTGATTATGTTTAGGTTCAAAACAGCATTTGTAAAATGGTTTTCTATACTGGATAAAATTAATTATATTTCGTAACTTTCTCCACATACTGTAGATTCCCTTTTTCTTACCAATAATTAAAGGGATATGAAAGTAAATTTGACAGCTAATCTAAGGCAGGATTGTGACAAGCTAAAAATACAATCCTATCTGAGCCTTTCCTTTAGAGCATCAACCACTAATATGTGAACTTCAACATATTGGGGGTCATTTACTAAGGGCCTGAATCGCGTTTTTACGGCGGGTTACCTGAGTTTTTCCGCTTTGCGCCAATTTTTCCTGAATTGCCCCAGGTTTTTGATCGGATTGTGGCGCATCGGCGCCGGCGTACACGCAATGGAAATTGGGGGCGTGGCCACACGAAAACCCAAAGGATTCGGAAAAACCGCCTCATTAAAAAAAAAAAGTGTTGCTTGACACGTGCTTACCTTCACTCGGCCCGTCTTGGTGAACTTCAGTGCATTCTGATGAACTTCAGTGCAGCAGCGACACCTGGTGGACATGGGGGGAACTGCTTTAGTGAATCGGCGGAAGATCCGAATCCTCCACACAGAACGCGCCGCTGGATCGCAAATGGACCGGGTACGTAAATCTGCTCCATTGTGATTATTCTCCTGACTACACCACCTCCATGTGGGCGTGTGGAAGGGGGCATGGAGGGATGAAGGGGCGTAGCAGCTGGTGGAGTGGGCCAGTACAGGGCATTCCTACCCTGTGCCTGTGCACTTTCTAATAGCCTGAAAACATTCACAGATAGTCGCTGTATGTTAAATTTCCCCAATAGTTTGTAGTAAAACTTTTTTTTTACTGAAGCCTATTTGTTTAACAGTAAGTGGAACAGACTTTAGCAATAAATTAATCAGATAAAACCAATCAGCAAATCAGGATCTCAATATTTCTAATTGTGCAAGTTTTTTACTTGATCTTCATGTACAGTGTACTCTGCCATTACACTGTAGAATAATTATGGGTAATAACCTATCCACATCTACACAACACCTGGAAATCATTATAGTCTTGATAAGTTCTGTTCCATATTTGAGGTCAGATCTCTCTTTTCCTGACTTGCTTAATCAATTAACCCACAACACGATATACCCTTCCTGGTTCTACATTTTCCAGAGCCTGAGGCCAATGTCTATTAGGCTCGGAGCTTAATGATCTGAGGACTGCCACTACCTTTTTTTGTGGTATCTCATTTACTGTTTACCTCCTTGGGGCATTTACTCCCTTTATTTCCTGCACACTACTCATACCCTGCATGTTGTCTCCATTTTTTTGCGAACTTTCAGCTCCACTTGTATATTGTTGTCATGGTTCCTCTAAGTCTTTTTAATGTAAACATTCTTGATGTTTTTCTATCTTACACAAGCTGCCACATTTCAAAAAAGAAACAGCCCAATTTTATAATTTTGGAGAACCAAATGTTGGAGCCAATTTGTTGACTGCTTTCTGATGAGTAACCTCCTTACAATTTACACTCCCCCCCCCCCTTTATGAATTTGCACATTTTCGCTTTGAACTTATAATCAATTAGTAGGATAAAATATATAAGAAGAAGTGTTCCATCAGAGGTTCAGGAGTGAACAACAGAAACAAGGTTACATATAAAATATGTGTAATATTATAGAAACATTACATGTATAGAATATTAGAATATAATATATTAAAAAGATTGACTTATTTTCCTTCTTCTGTCAAAGACTTAGAAAACATTATTGAAATCAATGTAAGTAAAAAAAAGCCATACAGGATCATATTTTAGCTTTTCCATTAATTGTTTCCGATTAGGCAATTCACAGTTTCATAGTAAATTAGGTTGGATAAAGATAAGATGTCAAACACATCCTACCTATAAATGAAAGCAAGAAGGCAAGGAGATCTGTATAACAGACCAAAAAATGAACAACAAGATAGGTATATTGAAAAGACATATACCACAATATAAATACAGGACATAGATTAAAACACTTAGAAATGCACCCAAATGGTGTATGTGACTACCAAGGGGCAAGGGGACGCAGGCCCTACACCCCTAACTTCAATCTGCCTGTAAAATCAATAAATTGAATCCAATTAATACAACATTCATAAATACAATGTGAACATTAAATACATGCCTACCACTATGACCACATGAACCATACCCACCAATGTATGTGTGAAAAAATCTTGATGAAATGATTTCCCTTGAGTTGCCCCAGGATTTTGGCGTTCCGTGGCATGCACACAACGGAAATCGGGGACGTGGCCGAACGAAAACCCGAAGGATTTGGAAAAACCGCCGCATTTAAAACAAAAAAAATGTGTCGCAGAGCTTGCACTTACCTTCACTCAGCCCGGCTCGGTGTAATCCAGTGTGTTCCGGGGAACTTCAGCGCAGCAGCGCCACCTGGTGGACGTCGGAGGAACTGCCTTAATAAATCCCGGCCAGACCCGAATCCAGCGCCCGGACCGGGCGGCGGATCGTGAATGGACCGGGTAAGTAAATCTGCCCCATTGTCTTTAGATGTGTGGATACCTTTAATTGGGTAGCCCATATTGTTGTTTTTGAGAAAAAAACCTGTGAACATTATTAAATTTTAGTTTTCAGTGAAGAAAGTTTACCATGTGGCACCAAATAACAAACAAATAGTGCTATTATTGAAGCTAAATAATGCTTCTATTTTTGCTGAATATTTATAGCCTGTCTCATTATTTTGTGGTTTGTACAGATTTTGTTCATGAAATATATGCATATAATCATGATTAGAAAATTGTCACCTATTGACATTTCATTTCAAGTGAATGCAAAATGCATAAAACACTAAAATCTCCTTAAAGTTCAAAGTAAGTTCATAAATAAGCATGTCATTTTTCTGCTGAAATCTACTGCCTATAGGATATGGTTGCCAATTTCCAATGCTTATACTAAGCACCCATGGAATTTACAGTTGCCCTAGAAGTGCCACTCACGTTAGTGTATAAGAACACTGATTAATGACCTCTTCTTAGGTAATAGTAGCTGGAAACAGTCCAGAATCCCCATGCAATCCAATGTAATATGCCATAAGGATGAGGAATATTTGCTAAATTCGTTACGTTTAAGGATTATTTTCGAATGATCGGCTCAAGACTCATTTGTGTATCAATGAAGACTCAATTGTGTGTCACTCTTGATTTGGAAAGAGATTTCTATCCATACACATTATACTGTCAAAGGGTTACCACAGCCCAATAATTTAGAACTGGCTGAAATTTACACAGTCAATGCATTATGACCGTGAAGCAAATAAAGGCACCTATTGATTCAATTACAGATAACCTCCACTAGCCCTACAAAGACTAAGTTTTGCTCTGGAATAGCATTGGATAGTTATGCCATATAATATCTTGTTTTGATTGTTAGTAAGGTTCTAGTCAATATGTATGGACCCCCCCTCCCCCGCTTCACCTGCCTTGATCTTCTCTCCTTTCACTTTATTCCAAATTAGGAAGCAAATATTCATTATGATGCCATAAGGGTGTATGGACATATAACATCTTCATAGAGGGCAATGATCATTGCTATGATAACCAGAAACCTCTCAGGATCTTCTATGTCACCTTGCATTTTCCATTACAGAGGAAGGCTTGAAAAGAATAGAAGAATAATTATAATAAACGTTATTACAGTAGTATTGCAGTACTGATCCCTCACCTCTGTCTCTATCCCCCTACCAATATAGTTTTTGAGCCCTCAAGGGCAGGGTCCTCCTCCTACTTGTCTCCTGATCACTGTAGCCATTGATCACTGTAGTTTTTTATTTTGTACTTGTCTTAATGTAATGTATCTGAACCCCTACTGATTGTACAACACCATCGAATTAATGGTGATCAATAAATAATAATAATATTATTAATAATAATAATTAGAATAATAATATATTGTATGAAAAATCAAATTTTCTAGGGTTCAAAACATGTATAAAATAGGAAAACATTTATTTAAAAATTCATATCACCTCCTTTATCTATATCAATAAATAAAATCATAAACATAGGGGCACATTTATGAAGATCAGTGTAAACTGCACTATATGCAGTTTGCCTGTGTAGTGTGCAGAGGGCGCCAGATTCATGATTTCTGACGCCCGTTCTTCATGAATCTGCAACACTACAATTTTTTTTGATGCACCTTTAACATGGGCCGTTGGACGCACTTCTTTTGGACTCTGAAAGTTAAATCTGGTCCGAATAAGCACAGGAACGCCCCCATAATGGCAGAAATTTGTGTTGCATGAAGAATAGTGCAGCCACCAGTGTCTTGGACACTTCTTAAATACCTGTGCAAGCAGTTTGCACTATAAAGAACATGCAAGGTCAGACAGAAAACTGGCACACAACCCTTAAATGTGCCCTATACAGTGGTGGCCAAAAGTATTGGCACCCCTACAATTCTGTCAGATAATACTTATTTTGTTCCAGAAAATGTTTTCAATCACAAATTCTTTGGCATTAATTTCTTCATTTATTTCGCTTGCAATGAAAAAACACAAAAGAGAATGAAAAAAAAAGTCAAATCATTGATCATTTTACAGAAAACTCCAAAAATGGGCCAGACAAAAGTACTGGCACCCATCCTAATACTTAATAGCATAACCTTTAGACAAAATAATCGCAAACATCCTCTTCCATTTACCATCAATGAGTTTCTTACAATGCTCTGCTGGAATTTTACACCATTCTTCTTTGGCAAACTGCTCCAGGTCCCTAAGATTTAAAGGCGCCTTCTCCAAACTGCCATTTTGAGATCTCTCCACAGATGTTCTATGGGATTCAGGTCTGGACTCATTGCTGGCCACTTTAGAAGTCTCCAGTACTTTCTTTCAAACCATTTTCTAGTGCTTTTTGAAGTGTACAATTCAAATATAGAAAGATGCAGAAGAACAGGCACTACACATGTCTCTCCATACTGTGGACACAGTGTGAACTCTCCCCAATAGCACGGAACGGTACCTTCTCCAATCGCTGGTGTAATGGGATCTATTGGGGTGCTCTGTTCCCAATAGAATAGAAGCCAGTAGTGGAAAGTCCAATAACAGAACGGCACTCACTTTTCTCGATCCACGATTCCTTTATTTAAGCGTTAAAACATCAGACATTTGAGGACGCCAGGGTCCACAAGGTAACAGCCTGTTTCGCGTGTATAGTGCTTTGTCAAACCTCTATACGCTCAAAACAGGCTGTTACCTTGTGGACCCCGGCGTCCTCAGATGTCTGATGTTTTTTAATGCTTGAATAAAGTAATCGTGGATTGAGAAAAGTGAGTGCCGTTCTGTTCTTGGACTTTCCGCTATTTGAAGTGTTTTTTGGGTCATAGTCCTGATTGAAGCCCCATCACCTCTGAGGTAGACTCAGCTTTCTTACACTGGGCCCTACATTATCCTTCAAAATTTGTCAGTAGTCCAGTGCCAGCGGCAGCAAAGCAACCCCAAAACATAAGGGAACCTCTGCCATGTTTGACTGTAGGGACCATGTTCTTTTCTTTGATGGCCTCTTTTTTTCCTTGTAAACTCTATGTTGATACCTTTTAGCTTTCTCAGGTAAGTTTTGGCAAACTCCAGGCTGGCTTTTTTATGTTTCTGTGTAAACAGTAGGGTCTTCCTGGGTATCCTACCATACAGTCCTTTTTCATTCAGACTATGACGGATAGTATGGGTTGACACTGTTGTACGCTCAGGCAGCAGGGCAGCTTCAGCTTGTTTGGATGTGTATTCATTTTATGTCCAAATAAACACTTTGTCAAATTTTTCACTTTCCATATACAAGGTGGAAGTCCAAGCAGCACAAACATAAATCCAAGATGGTGTTTCCAAGTTTAAAAGAACCTGGCCATAGGTACTCCACAAATATCCAAGAGAAAAAAAGGCACTCCCACAGGCAGTAGTAGAAAAAGCGAATCCTTTTTTATTCCATCAAAGGCGATGTTTCGGCCCTGTTAGAGAAACATACTGTCACTTTTTCTACTACTGCCTGTGTGTGTGCTGTTTTTCTCTTGGATAATATTCCATATATGAAAATTAAATTTTGTTATAAATCATTCTAGAAGTTTAAAGGGTCCAAACGCTTAACTAAAGTGATTTTGAGTGGTGTAGATTTAGAAATGGGGTGCATTGTCTGGATTTCTAATAAATAGGACTTGCAATTCCCCAATAAATTGCTGTCTAAAATATTTAATTCAGAAATTATCTTAAAAGTTTGGAAAATCTTTGTTCGAATTGTAAACCTCCTTACTTCCTAAAAAAAAATAACATACTAAATGACAACAAAAGCCAACATATGGCAAATGATAGTTATTATTTTGGATGGTAGGACTATCTGAAAAGCATAACATTTAGAATAAATAAATGCTAAATGTTTCAACCAAAACTTCCCACTAACATGAAATAAAACATGTTATGAAAAAACTGTATGAAATTCACTTGGGCAAGTTATGTTGCATATAGTTACATGTGGCAGATTTAAAAAATAAAACTTGGTCCTTAAGGAATTATTTGGTTTCATTATTATTAATACATATTAAGAATCTGAAGTTGAATGTTTTTTACTCTAGTTTTTTTTTATATATTATAGTTAAACCTACATTATGTTAATTTATAACAATACAATAGACATTTTAAACTTTCCAACGTATTATTTATTTCTTTATTAAGCTTATATTTACATTCTTAGCTTAATGGATGTTTTGTATAAATCTAAATGAATTAAATTAAAAGAAGTTATATACACAGTACAAAGTGCATTCATATGTTAGACATTTATGTTCTACAAATAGCAAACAATGCATTAATGTAATATTTGAAAAGACAATTTAAAGTACAGTAAAGCAATGCACATTATTGAAATGTATTCATTAGATTTTGCCATAATGGATGTTTAAAAGCAAAATTCTTTCTATCTACTCATCTATCCAATTTTCGATGTTATATATATATATACAAACATATAAATATATATATTTGACTGAGCAAAAAGATCTTCAATAATCACACAGATTCAAACAGGTATAAAACAGGCATCAAGATCGGAGGAGTATAGAAAACTGGTCGGGGGGCAGAGAGGGGGAGTTGTAACTACTCACAAATATCTTGAAACATCTTGATGCGCCCTTGATTTTCTGCCAATAGCTGCTCGCGTACAACTCCTTCCCAATGAGTGACGTACTATTAAGGAATAGGCCCACTTTTATCAAAAGTATAGAAAACTGTGTGCAGTTTGCCTCACTAATGTTCACCAGATTATTGAATACTGGCACGTGTTCTTCGTTAATCTGGTGCACCCTTCACTGCTTGGGAAGTGTTAATTTAGCGTATGCAAAACAATTCTGTGGAGTTGCAGTAATAAATGTGGCTTACGGTCTCACTCTGCACTGAAACATCCATTTAGGTGCTAAATTTTCCAGCGTGGCCGACACAGTACAGTTGCAACACAAGACTGGCAAAAACACTTCATGAATATATGTGCAAGCAGTTTGCATGTTCTTTTCAGTGCAAAGTCAGACAGAAAACTGGTGCAAACAATTTAATAAATGTGGGCCATAATGTCAGAACGGGTGTATGTAAAGTACTTATGGGCTGAGCATTCTCCCTCCCAGGCTTGTGATTCAGGCTGAATCTATCTGAAGGTAGACATTTAAAGATCAGTGGTGGAACAGCCAAATACTGCAATACAGGTTCAAGTACCCTATGGATTTTAAAAATAATAGAAAAATAAAGATATTTTACCCAGTCCAGCCCATCTTTTGCATTTTTGAGTTTTCATTTTTCACTCCCCACCTTCAAAAATCTATAACTTTTTTATTTTTCTATGTATAGAGCTGTATGCGGGCTTGTTTTCAACAATTCATAATGATGGTATTTAATACTTCATGCCGTATACTGAGAAGCAGGAAACAAATTTCAAATACAGTGAAATTGGTGAAAAAAACGTTTGTACCATTTTCTTGTGGGCTTTAGTTTTTACAGCTTTCACTCTGCACCACAAATTACACATCTGTTTTATTCTTTGGGTTAGTATGATCACTATGATTCTGTATTTGTATAGGTTTTATAATGTTTTGATACATTTGCAAAAATTAAAACCTCTATACAAAAAAAAACAATTCTTCATTTTGCCCTCTTTTAGTGCTAATAACCTTTTAAGCTTCAGTGTACAGAACCATGTGTGGTGTCATTTTTTGTGACTTGAGACAACATTGTCAATTCTACCATTTTGAGGACTGTACAAACTTTTGATAATTTTTTATTTAATTTTTTTAATGTTGCAATATAGGTTGTAGATCGATCCGACCATATACTGCCGTACTACAATATGGGGATTTTACTACCCATTTATTACGATGTCCCACTGGCACATTGTAACAAATGCCCAAAAATTAAACAGCCTTGGGTCTTACAAAGACCTGAGGCTGTCATGAAGACAGCCTGATCGTAGCTCCCCAGACAGATGTCATGGGGACTGATTATCAAAGTCAAGATGGCGGCGCCTGTGCACCACTGACTTTTTACTGCCACTGGCAAAGCTCTGATCACAGGTGTTACTGGTGGGTGTTTGCTGCAATATGCAGCAAAACCTCACTGGATATGGAGTGTAACTACCCCATGAGCCCTCTCTGAATACCCACAGCCAACATTAAGGGATTAAAACAAATCTAAAAGTTCAAATCACTCCCTTTTACTAGAACTGATATAATAATAGATAAACCTAAAAAATACATGTAAGGTATCCCTCTGTCATAAAAAGCACCTACTATCATAATATAAAAGCTATTAATTCTTGGTGGTGAACCCCATAATGGAAAATAACGCTCAAATATCCAAATCAGCACTTTTTCACCATTTTCCAAAAATTGGAATAAAAAGGGATTAAAAGGTTGCAGAGTCTTAAAATAAAAGCAATGAAAATGTCATTTCCAACAAAAAGTGACACAGAGATCCATACAGCATGGATGTCAGAGTTTTCAATTAAGACTCAAATACAAAAGAAGTCTCAAAAAGTTGTACATGAAACCAGACAAGGAGGTGAAAATTTTAATCAATGTATGACTAACTTCCTGACTAACTACCAATTTCGGTTACAAACCATAAAAAATGGTTCTCCCATGGTTAATCATAGAGTGTAAAAGCTGGTAAAGCCATGGTAGCCTTCTTCTTTTTTCACATCCACCTAGGAACAGTTCATCAAATTCTGTTAACTTATTGAGATGGAGTTGTCAGGCATGCTTGGAGTTGCTTTAGTTCAAACTAGGGCAGATGGTGTTCTCTTGATATCGCTAATGGCAACAGTCTCCCCTCCAAAGTCTTATTTTTAACCTAGGGATAGATCTCCTATTCCAATGAGGAATAGGTCTTTACTAGAGATGAGCGAGCACTAAAATGCTCGAGTGCTCGTTATTCGAGACGAACGTTTCCAGATGCTCGAGTGCTCGTCTCGAATAACAAGCCCCATTGAGGTCAATGGGAGACTCGAGCATTTTTCAAAGGGACCATGGTTTGGGAATAAAATGCGTTATTTAATTGAAAAAGAATGTCTTCTGATAAGTTATCAGATGTATACAAACATCTGCAATCTATTCTTCAGAAATACTCGTCCGAGCAACGAGCCGTTTCGAGTACCTTAATACTCGAACGAGCATCAAGCTCGGACGAGTATACTCGCTCATCTCTAGTCTTTACCTGTTGCAATGCAGGATTTTGAAACAATTTACCAAAGCAAACATACCCATCCTATACCAACAACGAATTTGGAACATTTACAAATACACACAGTAAAGAAGATAAGGGACAGACCTGTTGCATGCCATTAATTATTTAAAAAAGGTCTTATAGAATACTATTTGCTATCACCCTTACCATTGGCAGGGTTTACAAAGCCATCACCTGGGCCAAGTCTGATTTGTTGAAGTAAAACCAGGAGAAAATGCCAGTGCACCATGTCAAATATTTTCTCATTGTTCACAGAGATCAGGTACATCCGTGTTTTCCAATGTTTTACATGTAAAATAAGGGTAATGGTATACTATGTTTTGTCCCTTTCATCCCTCCCCATCATAAATCCAGCTTCTCTTTATACTAACAAAAGTACCCAATGTTTCTGCTGGTTTTGCATATAGTCAGTGTCCAAGTAGAACCTAGAGATACCAATTTAGGTTGACACAGTAAACATCTGGCATGGATGATTTGAGTGACTTTTCATCTAATATCTAAAAAGTGCTAAATACCACATCCAAACTTGGTGACAAAGTTTGTTATGGAATTAAGAAATATGTGCTTCAAAAATGTAATATGCAGAGAAGAGTGTACAACCTCATCCGAGCTTGATGCTTATTCGAGCATTAGCGTACTCGAAACTGCTCGTTGCTTGGACGAATATTTCGCCAGCTCGAGAAAATGTCATCTCCCTTCGTTTTGATTTTTGAGGGCCAGATACAGAGCCAATCACAAGCCAGGAGACTCTGCAGTACTCCCAGCATCACGTGCTACACTTCCATGTCGATAGCAGTGGTTGGCTGGCCTGATCAGGTGACCCTGGAATATACTAGCCACTGGCCGCGGTGCTCGGATCATTCTCTGCCTGGATGCTGTTAGGGAAAGAGCTGCTGCTGGTCAGGGATAGTGTTAGGGTGTTCTATTAGATTAGTGTTAGGCAGGAGTGATTCTACAAGAACCCAAAAGCCCTTGTTAGGGCTACAATAGCATTTTTTTTATTTGCTTATGTCTGGGCTTGCTGGCACTAGTAGTGCAGCTACTACCATATTGTGACGAATTTGAAGGGAGACTTGCGAACATTATTTTTGGCTCTTAGTGACACACATATCTATTTCAAACAGCTAAGTGGGACAATTTATTGGGGGTTTGATTGAATTAGGCACAGTCTGCTGATTTTTTTTTTTTTCAAAAGTGAAAGTCACAGTGGTGCAAATGCAATTTCATCTAGCTTAGTCTGCCTGCTACTGTTTAGCAAGCTAGTCTCCCGACATCCCAATCCACATTCTCTCTGCCGGTGAAGCGTACCGTACGTCACACGTGGAGTAATCAAATACGGTCATTTGTTCACATCAATACCAGGACATTTAAAAAAAATTGTTTTTGTTGGTTAGAAACTATCCATAGCAATCATCTTCTGAGGTTCTGCACGTTTTTTTCTTCTATAAATTTAGAGTTTATATTTCTCTTTTGACTATAAAATAGACATTTATTTGGAAAATGTTGAACCCGAGAGTTAAGGGTAGAGGACGAGGGTGTGGGCATCCAATTACTGCAGGGGTCAGAGGCCGTGGTCCTGGGCAGGGTGAGACACTACCAGCTGATGAGGGAGCAAGGGAACGCTGCAGAGCTACACTCCCTAGCTTCATGTTTCAACTTACTGGGACTTGTGGTAGAGCACTGTTGATGCCAGAACAGTGCGAACAGGTGAGGTCGTAGATTGTGGACAATGCTTAAAGTCATTTGTCCACCAGTCAATCTTCCCCGCAGTCCACTCATGTTACCCAAGTGAGCACTCCTCCAGCTCCTCCACCTCAACCTCCTCAGAGTTAAAAACCACTTCTTAGGTTGCTGTTGGGCTCTTTCCCTATGCCCAGGTTTTCCACCGGTCCCAGTCTGTGGGGGATGATGACATTGTTGATGTAGTGGAAGAAGTGTGTAAAGAGGTGTCGGACGATGAGGAGACATGGTTGTCAGACAGTGGTGAAGTTGTTGTCAGGGCAGGAAGTCTGAGGGGGGAGCAGACTAAGGAATCAGAGAATGATGAGTTGACAGACCCAAGCTGGGTTGATAGGCCGGGTGAAGACAGTACTTCTGAGACGGAGGCGAGTCCTATACCAGAACAAGTTGGAAGAGGCAGTGGTGGAGCCAGATGGAGAGGCAGGGCCAGAGCAGGTGCATCATCGCCAAATGTTTCACATAGTGAAGCTCCCGTGGCGAGGGCTAGATTTTCTCAAGTCTGGAGGTTCTTTAAAGAAACAGCGGATGACTGACGGACTGTGGTGTGCAACCTGTGCCACACCAGGATCAGAAGGGGTTCTACCACTACTAGCTTAACCACCACCAGTATGCGCAGGCATATGAGTGCTAAACACCCCACTCAATGAAACCAAGGCCGTTCACCTCCAGCTGGGCACACCACTGCTCCTTCCCCTGTATCATATGCTGCCTCTGCTAGTCAGCCCCCTGCCCAGGACCCCGGCACAAACACCTCCCGCTCCAAAACCACGCATTCGCCTCCACGATCCTCCACAGCATCCACCAATGTCTCCATGCCAAGCGTTCAGCTGTCTATACCCCAGACGATGGAGCGCAAGAGGAAATACAGTTCCACCCACCCACACGCCCAAGCCATCAACGTATGAATGTAATGTGCGGTAGGTCTAATACCACACTCTTTATTTCTGACTAGTGGGACAGATGAAGAATGTCCCTAATCCTAACATGTGCTAATTGTTAGTAAATATATAGATCTGTGGGTCCTAAACCATTAGTATGAACAGAGGTGATAGGTCATGCCACAACACAAGCTCCGCTAAATAGAAGAGACAATTATAACCCCCCCCCCCCCCCGACATGTTTCGACCACAGAATGGGTCTTCAGGGGTGCCGGAGCTGTATATTAAAATAAAGAGTGTGGTATTAGACCAACCACACATTGCATTCTGAGTAGACGCACATCTCGGTGCTTCTGGCTTACAAATTATAGCTAGGCACCACTGTAGAGGCGGGTCGTTTGTTACCTAGCCTCTACAAGCAAGTGTAGTTTATTTGTAAACACACTTGGCTACATTGTTGTGCATCCTTGATTGAGTGCTAGATACTTGCTTACTTCAGTGACCCCTGCCGGTTGCTTATGAGGGTGATCTGTAGTGGTCCTCAGTAGGTGACTGGATATATTAAATAGACCCACACCACAACTCCGTAGATTTTTAACGTTAGTTGTAGTTCACATTTCAAGTGTTGCACACATTGCATTAATACACTAGTATTTTCATTAGTTATTTTCAATAAAATTTATGTTTAGACTAATGGGTCTCAGTGAGGTCCTTGCTGACCTTTTTTGTATTTAACTTGCCTAGGCGATAAAAGGCACACCACCCAAGAGCTATTACAGGGCATCACGGCGCAGACCGATCTGTGGCTGGCACCGTTGAACCTGAATAACCTGGTGGCGGCTCTGCAACTCAGCAGACTGACACATGTGCCATGCCTGGCCCATGTGTTCAATCTGATAGTTCAGCGGTTCCTCAAGACATACCCCAATCTGTCTGATTTGCTCACGAAGGTCCACCGCATCTATCCGCATTTCAGAAAGTCGACCACAGATGCTGCCACTCTCAGGACAGCGCAGCGCCGCCTCCAACTGCCCACTCACCAACGTGCCCACGAGATGGAATTCCACATTGTTTGACTGCTAGATGTCAACTTCCACCAGAACTGGTAGTCAGGTCAGTCAGCTTCCTCAAGTCTACAATGAGGAGTGGACGTGGATGTCTGATATCTGTCAGGTGCTGAGTAACTTTGAGGAGTCAAAACAGATGGTCAGTGGCGATGCCGCCATCATCAGCCACACCATCCCGCTGCTTGGCCTGTTGAAAAACTCTCAGGTGAGCATGAAGTCGGAAGCTTTGCGCTTGTCACAAGAGACGGGGGAAGAAGATTCCCTTGTTGATAGCCAGAGCACTCTCCGGTCTGTTTCTCAGCCCATATCGGAGAAGGTGGAGGATGAGGAGGAAGAGAATGTCGGTGAGACAGAAGCGGGGACAATTGCTCAGTCCTTATTAACTGTTCAGCGTGTATGGGCAGAGGAAGAGGAGTTGGAGGAGAAAATCGAGAGTCAGGCCAGTGAGGGGAGTGAATTGTTGCACGTTGAGACTCTGGCGCATATGGCAGATTTCATGCTAGGCTGCCTATCCCATGACCCTCGCGTTCAAAGACTTTTTTCCAGCAACGATTACTGGGTATTCACTCTCCTGGACCCACGGTACAAGCAAAATCTTTCCACTCTCATCCCTGTAGAGGAAAGGAGTGTGAGAGTGCATGAATACAAGCCGGCCCTGGTGCACAAGCTGAAACAGTCTTTCCCATCTGACACCACTAGCGGCAGTGGGCCTACTTCTGCTTGACAAGTATCAAGGGAGAGTCCAGCACTGGCAGGGGTATGCTTTACAAGGCCTTTTCCAGTTTCCAGCAGAGTAGGGGTGATCTTTACAGAAAAATGGTGAGGGAGTACGTAGCTGACCATACCATCGTCCTAAATGATCACACAGCTCCCTACAACTACTGGGTTTCAAAGCTGGGCATCTGGCCCGAACTGGCGCTGTACGCCTTGGAGGTTCTTGCCTGCCCTGCCGCTAGCGTGTTGTCAGAGCGGGTTTTCAGTGCAGCTGGTGGCATCATCACCGATAAGCGTATACACCTGTCAACATGGATTTCTCATGATTTCCATTCTCCACCAGGTGAAAGCAGCTCAACCTGAATAATTCTAATGTATGCACTCCTCCTCCTCATTCTCCTCCTTCTCCTCCTCTTTGTACACTAAAGCAGAAGCAACTGGTTATTTTTTGCCAGGGCCAACTGGCTCTAGCTATATTACTGTATGTATTACATTTTTACGAGCAATGAGCTGTGTCAGGCTAAATTTTCGGATGTTTTATATGGGTCACTCATTTTGACATTGGATGCAAAGCTGTATGACTGAGTGTGCTTCCCCCCCTCATGCCTCCACATGTCGTCTCCATAGCAGCCTCCACACATCGTCTCCATAGCTGCCTCCACACATCATCTCCACAGCAGCCTCCATATGCCATCTCCATACCAGCCTCCACACGCCGTCTCCATAGCTGCCTCCACACGTTGTTTCCATAGCTGGCACCACATATTCTCTCCATAGCTGCCTCCACATGTCGTCCCCTTAGCAAATGAGCTGTGTCACGCTAGATTTTCGGGTGTTTTACTGGCTGTTATTTTCTGCTCGTCTGGCAGCGGACCTCCAGCTCCATCCCAAGATCCAACTAACATCATTTTAACTGCAGCAACTTTAATCTACTACTATAACCTTTTACTTCTAAAATCTATCTTTTCATTCCTCTTTTCTCACCTTCTTACGTTCACCTTGGGTGCCATAACCCTCCCCACTGCCTATACACGTCGTCTACATAGCAGCCTCCACACGTCGTCTCGATAGCTGCCATCACACGTCGTCTCGATAGCTGCCTCCACACGTCGTCCCCTTAGCAATGAGCTGTGTCAGGCTACATTTTCGGGTGTTTTATATGGGTCACTCATTTTGACAATGGATGCAAAGCTGTATGACTGAGTGCGCGTCACCCCCCACATGCCTCCACATTTCGTCTTCATAGCAGCCTCCACACGTTGTCTCGATAGCTGCCTCCACACATCATCTCCATAGCAGCCTCCAGACGCCGTCTCCATACCAGCCTCCACACGTTGTTTCCATAGCTGCCACCACACGTTCTCTCCACATGTCATCTCCATAGCTGCCTCCAAAAATCGTCTCCATAGCTACCTCCACATGTCGTCCCCTTAGCAACGAGCTACATACAGGCACTCTACCTATTTAATTTTTATGTAGTGCCACTAACCCGGTCCTCTGTTTTGAAAACTTTATTGGACTGCCACATACAGGCACTATCCAAATATAATTGTCTCCATAGCAGCCTCCACAATTCGTCTTTATAGCTGCCTCCACACGTCGTCTTTATAGCTGCCTCCACACGTCGTTTTTATAGCTGCCTCCACACATTGTCTCCATTGCTGCCTCTTAACGTTGTCTTCATTGCTACCTCCACACGTCGTCTCCATAGCTGTCTGCAAAAGTCGTCTCCAAAGCTGCCTCCACACGTCGTCCCCTAAGCAAATGAGCTGTGTCACGCTAGATTTTCGGGTGTTTTACCGGCTGTGATTTTCTGGCGTTTTATATCGGTCACTCATTTTCACAATGCATGCAAAGCTGGATGACTGAGTGCGCGTCTCCCCCCCACATGCCTCCACACATCATCCCCATAGCTGCCTCCACACGTCCTCCCCTTAGCAAAGTTTTGGGTTGTTTTAACGGTTTCCACATTAAACTTGTTAACTTAGTCGCCACCCTGCTGTGTTATCCACAAAATATACAGTCAAAGTTTTATCTATGAAAGATATTGTTTCACCGCTACTTGCGCATCTCTTTACGTTCCTCTCCCCCGCCATAACAGTCCAAATACTTATAAGAACAGTGCTACACTTGATCGTACCACAAAAGGTTTTTAGAAATGCTGTTTGTAGCTGGATTACACTCTGGTTATGTCGCCTGGACAATCGCGGCTGCTGCCTCCACATGTAGTCCAAAGAGCTGCCTCCATACATCGTCCCCTTAGCAAACAAGCTGTGTCAGGCAGAATTTTTGGGTGTTTCACCAGATACGTAATGGAACTCGGCCCATCTGTTGCTGCCATGCTGGAGACCTGAAGTTTCAGTCATAGCGGTGCAATATGGATGCCCCATACTGTCGCTCTTAATCATGGAACCTTTTCCGAAAAAAAAAAAAATAGAACCACAATGCTATTACATTATTCGTAGATGAAGTATTCAAATGAACCCCACCTGATTTGAAAATTATATTTTTTTCAAAGTAAATGCTTCCGGCCCCCAGGTCCATTTTGAGAGTCGAGAGGCAGGGGCTTGGACAGGTGAAAGCTCGTCTGGCAGCGGACCGCCAGCTCCATCCCAAGATCCAAGTAACATTGTTATAACTGCAGCAACTTTAATCTACTACTATAACCTCTTACCTCTAAAATCTATCTTTTCATTCCTCTTTTCTCACCTTCTTACGTTCACCTCGGGTGCCATAACCCTCCCCACTACCTATACACATCGTCTACATAGCAGCCTCCACACGTCGTCTCGATAGCTGCCATCACACGTTGTCTGCATAGCTGCCTCCACACGTCGTCCCCTTAGCAATGAGCTGTCTCAGGCTACATTTTCGGGGTTTTATATGGGTCACTCATTTTGACAATGGATGCAAAGCTGTATGACTGAGTGCGCGTCACCCCCACATGCCTCTTCATAGCAGCCTCCACACATTGTCTCGATAGCTGCCTCCACACATCATCTCCATAGCAGCCTCCAGACGCCGTCTCCATACCAGCCTCCACACTCCGTCTCCATAGCTGCCTCCACTCTCCGTCTCCATAGCTGCCTCCACATGTCGTCTCCATAGCTGCCTCCACACGCCGTCTCCATAGCTGCCTCCACACGCCGTCTCCATAGCTGCCTCCACATGTCATCTCCATAGCTGCCTCCAAAAGTCGTCTCCATAGCTTCCTCCACATGTCGTCCCCTTAGCAAACGAGCTGTGTCAGCCTCATTTTTCGGGTGTTTCACCAGATATGTTATGGAACTTTGTCACTCTGTCACTGCCATGCTGTGTCATCAACTAAATATACCGTCAACCTTTTGTTCACATAGGAAATAATTTCAGCGCTTCTTACTCACCTCCTTTCATTCCTCTCTGCCGCCATAACCAGGCCAAATACTGATACGTACAGTGCTACACATTATCCTCGCCAACAGGAATTTTTTTAATTGGTTTGAAGCCTGAGTCCATTTGGGGTATGTCGCCATGGCACTCTCTAGCCTGCCGCTGGTGCCGCTGCCTCTGCATGCCGTCCCCTATAGTGTCAGGGTCAATTATTGGGTGTTTTAGATGCTATCTCGCCTCACTCAGTCACTCGGTCATCGCCATGCTGTTGCCCATAATTTTGGCATAATGGTACGATTAGGTAGCCTCAGAGGCATCCATGCATGCTGCCCCTGCTGTTTCCTGTCCATTTCCGTGGTGTTTACATCATTTTATGAGGTTTCCAGGTGTTTGGCCAAGCTTCCCTGTGCAGACCCTTGGTCCCCTTGAAAAATGCTCCCATTGACTTCAATGGGGTTCGTTATTCGAAACGAGCACTCGAGCATCGGAAAAAGTTTGACTCGGATAATGAGTACTCGAGCATTTTAGTGACCAGAGCCAGACAAGGCATGTTAGCTGTGAGCTAGCTGCAAGGGAATAGTTTGCCCAATCACCAAATGGGATGAGATTTCTAAAAATCCAAACAACATTCTGTACTAAAAAGTTGCTGTGGAAACTGTGTTTCAATAAAGGTTTTAAATTCAACTCATCCACTTGACTATTTGATTGTTTCATGTCCTCCCCTGGTTTTAGAAACTTTTCTACCTTATCAGAAAAGGAGAGGTCTTGGCGATATAAGCAAGGGGGTTTGTTTTTGGATTTAAATATGTTTTTGGATTTAGTGAATTGATGTGAAGGCACCAAACAGATGCTTGAGATATTAATTTATGATTCAGTATCAGAATAAGTTGTGACACAGTCTATTTAATAAAATATTGTAGCGTATTTTTATGCCCCACACTGTTAAAATGCCCTTAGATATACTGAGAATGTATTTTGTCAAAATGTAAGAGTCTATGTTGGTGTGGACATTTTGGAAATTTTATAATATCTATCTGTCAAACTAAAGAGGGGGTTCAGGCCCTAGACTCATCCACAACCCCTATAACCTAAATAATAAGCCTCACAAAACCTATTGGTTAACAGCTGTTGGAAATTCAAGAGTGACTGCAAAGCACATAATTGAATAACAAGGAGAATGGTCAAGTAACGAAGCCAAGATTGAATACACAGCATAAGCAAGGTGATCGCAAACAGAAATAAGAAAAGTTATAAGGGGACTAGAAAAAAACAACAAGGATTAATGGAAATAAGCAGATGTATAAAGAAGTTCTGGGATGCTGCCACCACCAGCTGATTGGGTCAACCGTCCATCACTCAAGTTAACTCAAGTTTGCTGGACAGAGCTGAGTTGGAAAGGAACCGGGTGTGGTCTATTTAGTCCCAATACAACAGAAGCCACAGTTTACACACACAAAAATCACAAAAGAAAAGCCTTCTAAGTCACATTCTGCAGACAAAATATGATGATGGCATGCTTGTTACATTATCTATCTATACATGTAGCCAGGTTTAACTTGACTCTTAATGACAAAAATGTTCTGACCTTCTAACATTGTCTCTTATTTTTTCCAACTCTCAACAGTCTCTTGTGTTTTCCAAGGAAGCCACTCATGTCTTTCCCTGCTTCTTTATTTTTCCTATAATGAACATTTTATAAGAAATCCTTCACCTTAGAAAGACAAAGGACATGTAACTAATAAATAACACTTTAATAGTGACCCATAGGAATTCTTAGAAGTACTTAAAATTGTGTTTATGTCTAGGTGCCAGGTGGATTTAAATGTAGGGCACCGTCATCTTGTTTCTGAATTTCATGCCATGTGACGTCATCGACAATCGGTAGCCATGACAGTCAAGAGTTTAAGTTAAACTTTCAGGCCTGTCATGAGGCACCATCTGTAATGGTCTGTGAATGTTGGTGGACAGCAATTTTGAAGTCTCTCCAGTGATGAACAATTGTGTTAAGGTGAGGGCTGCGCTTGGCCAGTCATGAAAGGTCACAGAGTTTTCGTTAAGCTACTGCTTTGTTTTTTTAGCTGTGTGTTTAGGGTCATCATCTTATTGGATCGTAAGCCTTAAGTCCAGAGCACACTATAAGAGGATGACATCCAGGATATCTCTATATTTGGTTGCATTCATCTTTCCTTCAATTGCAAGCAGTCATCATGTCCCTGCAGCTGAAAAACACCCCCATAGCATGTGTCACTGTTGGAATTGTATTTGGTAGGTAATGAGCAGCGCCTGGTTTTATCCACTTAAAATTAACACCAAAAGTTCAATCTTCATCTCATAAGAGCAGAGAATATTATTTCTCATAGTCTGGGAGTCCTTTGTTTGTGTTTTTTTGCAAACTGTATGTGGGCTTTCATATTTCCTGCACTGAGGAGTTGCTTCTGTCGGCACTCTCTGCCATAAATCCCCCACTGGTGGAGAGTTAGTCATTTTTCTCTCATCTCCCTACTCCATCTCTGCAGCTCAACCACAGTGATCTAGAGATTCTTCTTTACCTCTCTCAACAAGGCTCTTCTCCCACAATTACTTAGTTTGGCTGGACGGCCAAGTCAAGGAAGAGTTGTGGTTGTCCCAAACTTCTACTATATTAGGATAATGGAGGCCACTGTGCTCTTAGGAATCTTGAGCTTCTTTGGCACTTCTTTACACTTCATGGTTTGCAGCCAGATCTTGTTGCAGTGAACACAGCAGCTTTGTGTGGCAAATAAGCTATTTAAGAGCAATCAGAAATGTGAATGTGCAAGCTTTTTGACGAGTGTGCATTTATCTTAAATGGTGCAGTGTCCAAAGTGGGATTTAGGATCAAGGGACTTAAGTTTGAGGGACTTAAAGTAACTGCTGTATTTTTGTTACTTTTTCTGTGAATTCTTCTTTTCTTCTGTATTTCTATTGTATTTCCCATTAGTACACTAGACTTCATAAGTGGCAATTCTACACAGTGCACATCCTGTGCCATGTATGCTTTTCTTGAACAACCGTTCAAGGGGGAATACTGTAGTGTGGGATGTGTGAAAATTTCTCATCTGGAAGCCCAGGTTCAGGATCTAAATGATTAAGTTTCAAGGCTGTGGGCAATTGACAATATGGAACGAAGTTTGCTTCTCCTGGAGCACAAACTTTCTGGGGAAGATTGATATGGGAATGGAAATATGGAGGTGCAAAGTGAGGGGACAGCTAGTTGGGTAACATGCAGAAGGTGGGGTAAAGGAAAGAGTTGCAGGGAGTCTAGTCCTGATCTGGTGCACCCCAATAAGTTTGCCAAGTTGAAGGATGAGGGGGATATCAGCTATGGGGTAGCAATGCTGCAGCAAGACATGGTCTCTAGCAACCAGGGGACTGTCTAATCCAGTAGGAAGGGTAATGAGAGCACAGGCAAGGTCACACTGGTGCTGGTAGTTGGAGATTCCATTATTAGGGGAACAGACAAGACAATCTGTCACAAAGACCATGAATACTGAACATTGTGTTGATTGCTGGGTGCTCAGGTTTGGCATGTTGTGGATCTGGTTGACAGACTACTTGGAGTGGCTGGTGAGGAACCAGCGGGCATGGTCCACATTGGCACCAATGACAAAGAAAGAGGTGCATGGAAGGTGCTTAAAAATGATTTGAGGGATTTAGGCCATAAGCTCAGGGCAAGGACCTCAAAGGTAGTTTTCTCCTAAATACAAACAGTGCCACAAGAGAAAGGCAGTGGGAGATTAGGGAGGTAAATAAGTGGCTCAAAATTTAATGTAGGAAGGAGAGCTTTGGGTTCATGGTGAACTGGGCCTGACTTTGCTGTCGGCTACAGGATCTACAGTATGGATGGGCAGCTGTTTTGGGGGACAACATGGCTAGAAGGTTGGAGAAGTGTTTAAACTAGAAACTTGGGGGAAGTGCAACTACACTTGTGCAGGGCAAAAAGATAGTGTGGATAGGGAACTGGGAAGAGTCATAGTCCATGGGGGAGGGAGGGCATCTGGAATGAGATTGGGGAAAAATAACAAAAGGAATAGGGATAGGGAAAACCATATAAAGTGGATGTACACAATTGCAAAAGCCTCACAAACAAAATGGAGGAACAGGAACTCTTAAAGTTGTAGCGCAAATATGATATAGTGGGTATCAGCAAGACATGGCTGGACAATAGTCATGACTGGGCTGTTACTATAGATGGCTATATTCTATTTAGAAATGATTGTATAAATAAAAAAGAGTGAGGGGTTTTTCTTATATGTGAAATCTTGCCTCAAGTCTGTCCTGCGAGTTGACATAAGTGACACAAATGAAAATGTGGAGTCTCTATGGGTGGAGATAAGGGGAAGGAAAAAGAATAATAAAATATTTCTAGGGGTTCGGTATAAGGCTACCAAATATAATGGAGGCAGCAAGGGAAATGCTGATACGTCAAATGGATGCACCTTCAAAGATTGGTGAAGTACTTATCATGGGGGACATCAATTACCCAGTTATTGACTGGGGGGCAGAAACCCGCAGGACCTTCAAAGGTAGGTTTTTGTCGACAACAAAAGACAATTACCTGTCACAACTAGTCCTGGAGCCAACAATAGGGGGGCACCGCTAGACCTTATCCTAACCAACAGACCTGACAGGGTATCAAAATTACACTTTATGATGAGCATTAGTGGAGGGACAACTAACAATCTAAACTTAAGGAGGGAAAATTTTAAGCAACTAAGGAAAGAGCTTATAGGCATAAACTGGGACAATGTTCTCAAAGACAAAAGCCCACCCCAAAAATGGGACTCTTTCACAAATATTGGGCCTGTCAGAAACACATACCATATGGGAAAAGCATAAGAGGAACAAGAAAAGGCCAATTTGGCTAACTAGTCTGGTTAAGGAGAGCAATATGTGAGAAAGATAAGGCGTTTAATGCACCAAAATGTGAAGGTAGCGATGAGGTGTATTTTTCTCTCATGTGAAGAACACATTGCAGATGTTTCCATACATCTGCAATGTGTTCTTCACACATAATGTTCTTCACATACTATTGTGAAGAACACCGTTCGGCACGCGTGTCTTCCGATAAGTTAGCAGATGTACGCGAACATCTGCAATGTGTTCTTCACTGTGTTCTTTCTGTGCTGTAGGTCCTGCTCCAGCCCACTCCAGCCTCCACTTCAGCCTCCGCTCCTCCCTGCCCGCTCTGTTTGACTCCAGCCCCCGCTCCACTCCCCCATGCCCGCTCCAGCCCCCGCTCCCCTCCCCCCTGCCCGCCCCCGCCCCCGCTCCCCTCCCCCCCGCCAGCTCCAGCCCCTGCCCCGCTGCTCCATGCCCACTCCGTGATGCCCGCTCTGCTCCTCCATGCCCGCTTCAGCCCCCGCTCCGCTTCATGATGCCTGCTCCGTGATGCCTGCTCCAGCCCCCGCTCTGCTCCATGGTGCCCGCTCTGTGATGCCTGCTCCGCTCCTCCATGCCCCCTCCGCGATGCTTGCTGCAGCCCCCATCCGCCACCTGATGCCCTCTCCGTGATGCGTGCTCCAGCCCCCGCTCTGCTCCGTGATTCCTGCTCCAGCCCCCGTTCCGCTACCTGATGCCTGCTCTGTGGTGTCTGCTCCACTCCTCCATGCCCCCTCCGTGATGCCTGCTCCAGCCCCCGTTCCGCTACCTGATGCCCGCTCCGTGGTGCCTGCTCCAGCACCCTATCCGCTCCGTGATGCCCGCTCCATGATGCCTGCTCCAGCCCCCATTCTGCTACCTGATGCCTGCTCCGTGATGCCTACTCAAGCCCCCACTCCATGATGCCCGCTCCGTGATGCCTCCGTTCCGCTACCTGATGCCTGCTCAAGCCCCCGCTCCGCTCCGTGAACCCCGCTCCGTGATGCCGGCTCTGCTCCTCCTTTCCTGCTTGATCTTTATTTATATAGCACAATCAAATTCTGTAGCACTTTACAAATCATAGGGGACACATGCAAAAGAATAAAAAAGACATTACAGAGTACAAACATAGTCATATGGTATATCTTATCTCATACCACTGACACCACTGATTTGCTACAATGACCACATGACCATGCAGTGTTCAATAAACTAGCCGCAGCAGGGAAACATAGATTTGTGACAGGATAAATACAATTTATTTCTTTTACCCCAACCCATGGATTTTTGTGAAATTGGTTGCATTATTTATTATTTACTCAATAACGTTAGTTAGTTTTTTCGTTTACTCTATTTAATTCTTCATTCAAGAGATAGTTACAGCTGTCAGTTATGAGAAATCCTGTTGAAATTTTATACTTATATTTTAGGTTTACCTCATATTATCATGAAATAATATAACACCTTTCTCATACTGAAATCCATAGAACATCATCCAAATGCTTTTTCCTTAATATTTCGCATTTCTACTAAATCAATCAATATTTGTCATAATTTTGCATGATTGTGGTACTATGGAAATTTGATTAGCACAGCTCTGCAATTTACGCTTAACTAAATTGTCTACTAAAAGCATTAAATTTGTGGTGTACTTGATCAGGATTTCTAATGGCTAATTTGCAAAGTCTTTATAGTTTTGGCACAGAACTGGAGACAGACTTACTAAGATCTCCTGGGATCTAGCATGTCTTTGTGTACTCAATTAGAATGGATATATCTAGAGAAAAGCTGTTTTACTTAACATTGTCTAATACATTTATCCAGGGTTTTAACTTCTTTGTCCAGAAAATTTAGACATTGTACCTTATTTTTTTTTCTGGTTAAATGTTAAAGCATTTGCCATGAATGTTTTAGCTTATCTCCATAAAAGTTATGCTAAACAAACTATTCAACTAGTTGTATGGGTGGTGGAACCATGATTAAAGGTCTAGAAAACAAACTATTAAGGTAGATCTGATGGTAGGTTGCTAAGTATGTGCTAAACCCTAATCTATTTTTACTTAATCCTAAAATAATTTGCAAACTAAACTTTATCTACCTAATATGCTAATAATCGGCAGAGGCGGCTGGAGCATGGAGTTGCCTCTTTTGGCAGTGGGAACCAAGTCAACTCCAGTAGCCTCTGAGATACCATCTACGATATACCTTTATTTGTACCTGCCAAAATTGTAAAAATTGCCCTACAAGATGAAAGTGTAATATATCTGCAAACTCTGATAGTAAAAGGGTTAATCTGCAGCTGGTATGATTACTGTACAAAAAAAATCCTTGAATGTTCAAAAATAATAGTTATCCAATATTTTGAAGCATTTCGAAAATACATTTTTCTAAAGAGAAATAAAGCTATGTAATCATCAAATTTTTTTGATGTGCTTATGTTATTGTTAATAGTTTCATAACCTTTTATGTTGTTTTGCTGATAGTGGATCCATCACTTTAAATAGGTTTTTTGCTTATTACACACTTCAGGAAGAGAAGGAGCTGTGATTATTATGTTGCACATTTACTGTGGATACAATATTTTACAGACTATAACAGGGATGGCGAACCTTTTAGCGGCCGAGTGCCCAAACTGCAAGCCAAAATCCCCTTATTTATCGCAAGGTGCCAACCAAAAATGAATCCAGTAACTTATTGCTTCCTATTGGCCTCCTGAGGACAAGCTGGAAAGTTTGCATCATTTTAGCTTCTTTCCAGTGTCCCTCTGTACACAGAGAATCATGGGGCCAGCAGGAAGTCCTCCAAAGATAATACATCCCTTCTCCCTCTTCCTACATTCCCAAGTAGCGAAGCAAGTATCACTTTAATATATGACTGAAATCAGCATCTTCTAAGTTGCTTGGAACTGCAGGAAGATTCTTTGACTTCTGTCTGGTGTGCCTGGGTGATGGCCCGGGTGCCCACAGAAAGGGCTCTGAGTGCCGCCTCTGGCACCCGTGCCATAGGTTCGCCACCACTGGACTATAACATTCTGGATATGCAGTTAATATATTTTTATATATAGATACACTAGACAAAACTACAATATTCATAATTAATAAATGATTTTAAAATAAGAAAGTTAACTTTTTCATAAAAAAGAATTCCTGTTAAAAATATAAACCACCTTTTAACAGGAAAGTAATGCCAAGGAAGTCAAACGTGTTATTGACTCAGCAGGAGTTTATTTTCAAGCCTTAAAAGCAAGCAAAAAAAAAAAAAAAAGATTATAGAAACACTCCAGACAAGGTTGACACATTGGACCACAATTATTGCCCTGTACTACAGTATCTCTGACAAATGTACTTGTACGCACTGTGAAGTATATGCAAGGCCAGCTTTAGACAAAGTGGGACAATGTATAACATTAAAAGTGGGGCCAAACTATTGAAATACACTATTGAACCAGTTACATTCAGGTGTTGTCGGTTTGCAGAAAACTGCAGTGCTGATTTTTAGTACCTTTAGAGGTGTTGCTAAGGCCATAAGCATATATCCACATAAGGAAACCCACTCTATATACATTTTCTAATACATAATAATAATTAAAAGGGAACATGTAGACACATCTAGCACCCCAAACAGAAGGTCCCCCTCATTTACTCTACTCAATTGCTCAGCATGTTGATCTGTAGTAGATTATAATATAGGGGGTGTGGGTGATATCCCAGGGCCCAAGACATCTAGGGTGGGCATGGCCATCCAAACCACCCACCAAATTCTATACTGAGAAGGGCCTTCACCCATGAAATCTTTGTACATCTGTTCCTGCTCTCAATACACATGTACACATTTCAGGACATTTGAAGGTCCTTGAAAGGTCCTGAATCTGCAAATTGAGAGCAAGAAGAAGAGACACATCCTCCATTCCCTCCAAAAACGTGATTCAAGTACCATGTAGTACCATGTAGGAAGTGAATTCCAGACTTGTATAATATTTATACATCCCAGAGCCCAGGTCAGTCTTAATCCACTCCTGATGATGATATTGAAATCAAGAGGCAATGGCTCCTGTGAATAATAAAATGAAACTCCCCACTTTGCATTATAACCTTGTGATTTGAGTCAGCCGGGTGTCCCTGAGCTAACCTGAGTCAGGTTGCAACAACGCTTTCTTCCTTATCATATCCCACATATCATTCACACCCATTTCTGTGCCACAGCTTAGCAGGAGGTGTGTGCGGAAGGTATGCAGGGTGCATGATAAACCAGTGTCCTGCTTTATCATGTTGGATTTCGATGGTAGATTCCTTTAAAACATTTTGATTGCTGTATTCTAGTTTCTTTGTGAACACATTAGGCAGGATCCATGATCCAATTTTTAGACTGTCTTAGATTCTCTTCTGCACATTAGATTTATCATAGTGGTTAAGACTGCTTGTTAAATCTGGCATAGAAAAGGCCCCATTTATCTTGGTTTGTATTAGCCACCTCCATGTGCCTGGCAGATAAGTGGCACAGCGTTCCTGTCACATGCATGCATCCTGCCTGTATCCTGCACCTGTTTAGGTGAATTGTCAAGCATCATAAGTCAGACTTAAACATCTGGATTCCAGGGTTAAACAAGACACATGTTAGGAAAATTGCCGATGGTATGCAATAGTTGCAAAAAAATTGTGCAAATTAGCAGATGTAACAATGTAGCGACATGAAAACATGTGAAAACAGGCGCAGCTACAGAGATAAATCCTCTCCTCCTGAATCTAATACTTAAACTGTAAAATAAATGAAGAAAATCATGTTGGAAATTCTCAAACAATGTATTTTCTATATTTTTTTTCATTCATTCAATGAGTTTTTGAAGTTCCTGTAGTTTTGGCTTGCAACATTTCCACTTTACAGCAAATTTGATTAAATAAAAACTGTACATTTTCAATTTGTATTAAACACTATTTTCTTTGGAAAGATCAATTTTGTTCTCTTTTATTTTGTTGTCTATTCATAAAGCTTTGACTTTGTGTGAAATTCAGGTCAACATGATGACCTTAGGATGTCACATCTGCAATTGATTTCTCTTATCACCTCTTACCCTAGATACCGTTAATTGGGTTACACTGAAACCTCAAAAAGGTGTTTGAAACAATGGAATACAATGCAGAATTCAGACAAGAACCATATGGCTGCTGTCACTAAGGAGTGTTATTTTTTTTGTATTGCTGTCTCCAAAAACATGACAGAAAATCAAACAGGAATGTAGATTGTCACCAACTCTAAAATTTTTGTATTGGCCATAATGCAGTGTATATAATGCTGTAGGTGTACACAAAAAAGGACAGGTTCTAATTTTTTTTCAAATGACCACTGGAAAAATACTCTGTGAAAAGGCCCATTGAAAAGAATGGGTCAGTAAGGCATCTGTGAAAAAATCACTGAAGCCATAAAGAGAAAACAAATATGTAATGTGTAAATTTATGTGTCAATAAGCCAAAATGGGTTCCGTGAAAAATCACTGGAGTGAAAAAATGCTAATGTAAATTTTTTTCCTGGCTTCTGTGATTTTCAGTAATACTATATAGTTTTTTTTCTATGTGCTTTCTCACATAATTTTTCAAAGTAAAAAAAAATAATATAAAATCTGTATGAACATCTATTCATACTGTCCATAAAGTCAGGCAAGTCGTGGCAGATAAAGCTGAAAAACATACAACCTATACTCCACTGTTGATCCAAAGACAGAAAAAACACCATACAAAGCAAGTACCCATTGGCTTATGGTAGGCAAAATAATTTTCCTGTTCCGTGTCTGAAAAAACGGGTGAAAAAGTGTGTTTTTCACAGATTAACTCATTAACTGTTGGTCAGATAAAGCTTATCAAAATACCTCAAAAACCAGCAGAACGTATAATTAATTTTAACTCTATGATTGGGACATACAAATGTGTTTAAAAAGACTGGAAAATTCCACAGCTGACTAGATTTTTCTAAAACCTACTGTAAGAATGTATCACATGCTCAAAATATAAAGCATTTTGTCATGCACTGCTATTCTGGCAGGAATAGATATTGTAAGAAAGAACCATTGATGAGTAAGAAAGATGTGATGTATTATTTAAGTAACATAATGCACAGAAATAGCAGGTGAACTGAGTGATATTATAGTATAACTTGGTTTATTTTATATTGCTTGACACCTCTCTAAATTATTATAAATATAAATATATATGAATGAATTTATTACATGTGAAAGAGCAATGTTTCAGCTCCAAAAAGTTAGCTTTTCTCAAGCTGAATGTCAGTAATTGTGTACAAATATATATACAAAATGGAGGAGGTCACGTGATCGACATTGACCAATACAAACAAAGCGCACAGTGCAAACAGATACTTTATATTTATTGAATTACCCAATACATATATTAAATCCATATACACCAATACATCATTATATATAGTGGGGGATATTTATCATACGCAGCCCCCTGCTGCAAATTCGCAGCCCGATACATCAAGAGGCTTGTAAATGTATAAAAACAAATTTTCTATCTCCGTGATCACACCGTGACTCAAAAAATAAAGTAGACATATCATTTGGGGCACACAGTAAAAGCCGTAAAACACAAGCCCACAAGAAAATGGTGCAAATGCTTTTTTTTACTGCATTTGGAATTTTTTTCCTGCTTGCCAGTACACGGCATGGAATATTCAATATTATTACTATGAAGTGCAGTTTGTTACTCAGAAAACATGCCATCATGCAGCTCTCTACATGAATAAATAAAAAAGTTATAGAATTTTGAAGGTGGGGAGTGAAAAATCGAAATGAAAAAGCAAAGGGCCAGGTTGTTAAGGGGTTAAATAAAGAAAGTTAAGACTTTCATTATTATCGATTCTTCTTTAGAAAATGAGGCCATTGGAGGAGTACCAAAAAATAAGTAAGTGCTTCAGTTTCTTTACCTGTAGTGGGTTAAGATTAACCCTATTTCATATGTAGCACTTGCAAAATCCCAAATGTAATCATCAGCTAAGAAAAAGTTATGAGCATTTAGAATAATACAAAGGAATATTAAATATAATCTATTATCTTATTTTATCTGTATTAGTTATCAGTAGCATGGTCACAGACATATGTTTACTAGAAGTATTTTTAATAGAAGAATTTTATCTTTATGTAAATGAACAGCTCTCTGCACCAGCATCTTATTCAACTCTATCTGTTATCCCACATGACAACGAAGCCACAGTTAACACACAAAAATGCCACAAGAAAAGCCTTCTAAGTCACATTCTGCAGACAGAAGATGATGATGGCACGGGTGTTACATTATCTATCTATACTGGTGGCCAGGTTTAACTTGACTCTTAATGACAAAAATGTTCTGACCTTCTAACATGTCTCTTATTTTTTCCAACTCTGCACAGGTCTCGTTGTGTTTTCCAAGGAAGCCCCTCAGTCTTGTCCCTGCTCTCTTTATTTTTCCTATAATAAACATTTATAAGAAATCCTTCACCTTAGAAAGACAAGGACATGTAACTAATAAATAAACCTTTAATAGTGACCCATAGGAATTCTTAGAAGTACTTAAAATTGTGTTTATGTCTAGGTGCCAGTGGATTTAATGTGGGCACCATCATCTTGTTTCTGAATTCATGCATGTGACGTCTCGGACAATCGGTAGCCATGACAGTCAAGAGTTTAAGTATCAAACTTTCAGGCCTGTCAGAGGCACATCTGTTAATGGTCTGTGAATGTTGGTGGACAGCAATTTCAAGTCTCTCCAGTGATGAACAATGTGTTTGTACTGCGGACCAGTCATGAAAGGTCACAGAGTTTCGTTAAGCTAGCTACGCTTTGTTTTTTAGCTGTGTGCTTAGGGTCATCATCATTCTTTTTGGATCGTAAGCCTAAGTCCAGAGCACCACTATAAGAGGATGACATCCAGGGATATCTGATTTTGGTTGCATTCATCATTTCCTTCAATTGCAAGCAGTCATCATGTCCCTGCAGCTGAAAAACACCCCATACGATGTGTCACTGTTGGAATTGTATTGATAGTATGCGGTAATGAGCAGCGCGCCTGGTTTTATCCACTTAAATTAACACCAAAAGTTCAATCTTCATCTCATAAGAGCAGAGAATATTTTTCTCAGAGTTCGTGGGAGTCCTTGTGTTTGTGTTTTTTTGCAAACTGTATGTGGCTTTCATATTCCTGCACTGAGGAGTTGCTTCTGTCGGCCACTCTCTGCATAATCCCCCACTGGTGGAGAGTTAGTCATTTTTCCTCTCATCCTCCATCTCCATCTCTCGCTCTCAACCACAGTGATCTAGAGATTCTCTTTACCTCTCTAACAAGGCTCTTCTCCCACAATTACTTGTTTGGCTGGACGGCCAAGTCAAGGAGAGTTGTGGTTGTCCCAAACTTCTACTATATTAGGCATAATGGAGGCCATTGTGTCTCTTGAGAATCTTGAGCTTCTTTTCACACATTCACTGCACCTTCATCTGGTTTGCAGCCAGATCTTGTGTGCAAGTGAACACAGCCGTAGGCTTTGTGTGGCAAATAAGCTATTGTAAGCACAATCAGAAATGTGAATGTGCAAGGCTTTTGACAGTGTGCATTTATCTTAAATGGTGCAAGTGTCCAAATGGGATTTAGGATCAAGGGACTTAAGTTTGAGGGCGCTTAAGTAACTGCTGTATTTTGTTACTTTTTGTCGGTAATTCTATCTTTTTCTGTATTCTATTGATTATTTTATTTCCATAGTCACTAGACTTCATAAGTGGCAATTCTACACCAGTGCCTCCTGTGCCATGTAGCTTTTCTTGAACAACCGTTCAAGGGGGATACGTGTATGGGATGTGTGAAAATTTCTCATCTGGAAGCCCAGGTTCAGGATCTAAATATTAAGTTTCAGGCTTGTGGGCAAAATTGACAATATGGACGCAGTTTGCTCTCATGGAGCACAAACTTTCTGGGGAGATTGATATGGGACATGGAATATGCTGAGGTGCAAAGTGAGGGGACAGCTAGTTGGGTACCATGCAGAAGGTGGGGTAAAGGAAAGAGTGTCAGGGAGTCTAGTCCTGATCTGGTGACCCCAATAGTTTGCAAGCTGGAGGATGAGGGGGATATCAGCTATGGGTAGCAATGCTGCAGCAAGACATGGGTCTCTAGCAACCGGGGACTGTCTAATCCAGTAGGAAGGGTATGGGCACAGCAGAGGTCACACTGGTGCTGGTAGTTGGAGATTCCATATTAGGGGAACAGAAAGGCAATCTGTCACAAAGACCCTGAATACTGAACACTTGTTGTTATTGCGGTGCTCGGTTTGGCATGGTTGTGATCGGTTGACAGACTACTTGGCAGGGGCTGGTGAGAACCAGCGGCATGGTCAATGGTGCACCAATGACAAGAAAGAGGTGCATGGAAGGTGCTAAAAATGATTTCAGGATTTAGGCCATAAGTCGGGGAAGGACCTCAAGGTAGTTTTCTCCAAAATACTAATGTGCCACAAGAGAAAGGCAGTGGGAGATTAGGGAGGCAAATAGTGGCTCAAAATTTAATGTAGGAAGGAGAGCTTTGGGTCATGGTGAACTGGGCCTGACTTTGCTGTCGGCTACAGGATCTACAGTATGGATGGGCAGCTGTTTGGGGACAACTGGCTAGAAGGTTGGAGAAGTGTTTAAACTAAAACTTGGGGGAAGTGCAACTACACTTGTGCAGGGCAAAAAGATAGTGTGGATAGGGAACTGGGAAGAGTCATAGTCCTGGGAGGGAGGGCATCTGGAATGAGATTGGGGAAAATATACAAAAGAATAGGGATAGGGAAAACCATATAAAGTGATGTACACAATTGCAAAAGCCTCACAACAAAATGGAGGAACGGAACTCTTAAAGTTGTAGCGCAAATATGATATAGTGGGTATCAGCAAGACATGGCTGACACATGTCATGACTGGCTGTACTATAGATGACTATTTCTTTAGAATGATTGTATAAATAAAAAAGAGTGAGGGGTTTTTCTATATGTGAAATCTTGCCTCAAGTCTGTACTGCGAGTGACATAAGTGACACAACATGAAAATGGGAGTTCTAGGGTGGAGATAAGGGAAGGAAAAAGAATAATAAAATATTTCTAGGGGTTCGGTGTATAAGGCTACAATATATGGAGGCAGCAAGGGAAATGCTGATACGTCAAATGGAGTGCACCTCAAAGAATGTATCTTATCATGGGGACATCAATTACCCAGTTATTGACGGGGGCAAAAACACCCAGGTCCTTCAAAGGTAGGTTTTTGTCGACAACAAAAAGACAATTACCTGTCACAACTATCCTGGAGCCAACACTAGGGGGGCAACCGGTAGACCGTTATCCTACCAACAGACTGACAGGGTATCAAAATTATACTTACGATGAGATTAGTGGTAGGACAACTAACATCTAAACTTAGGAGGGAAAATTTTAGCAACTAAGGAAGAACTTATAGGCATAAACTGGGACAATGTTCCTCAAAGACAAACAGCCCACCCCAAAAAATGGGACTCTTTCACAATATTGGGCCTGTCAGAAACCAACCATATGGGAAAAGCATAGAGGAAACAAGAAAAGGCAATTTGGTAACTAGTCTGGGCTAAGGAGAGCAATATGTGAGAAGATAGGCGATTAATGCATCAAATGTGAAGGTAGCGATGAGGTGTATTTTTCTCTCATGTGAAGGACACGTGCAGATGTTTCCATACATCTGCAATGTGTTCTTCACACATAATGTTCTTCACATATATTGTGAGAACACCGTTCGGCACGTGTCTTCCGATAAGTTAGCAGATGTCCGCGAAAATCTGCAATGTGTTCTTCACTGTGTTTTTCTGTGCTGTAGGTCCTGTCTCCAACTCCACTCTCAGCTCCACTTCAGCCTCCGCTCCTCTCCTCCCTGCCGCGCGTCTTTGTCCAGACGCTCCACCCTCCCCCCGCCGCTCCCCCCCGCTCCCGCTCCCCCATGCCAGCTCGCGCCCCTGCTCCGCGCTCCATGCCCACCTACCGTGATGCCGCTCTGCTCCTCATAGCCCGCTCATCCCCGCCTATCCGCCACTTCGATGCCTGCCGTTCGCCCCCCGCTCTGCGCCATGCTCTCCTGCTCGTGTGCCTGCTTCCCGCTCCTGCCATGCCTCTCCGCATGCTCGCATGCCCCCCATGTTCGCAGCCCCACCCATGATGCCTATCCGTGATGCGTGCTCCAGCCCCGCATCGCTCTGTATTCCTGCTCCAGCCCCCTTTCCACTACCTGATGCCTGCTCCGTGGTGTCTGCCTCACTCCTCCATGCCCCTCATGATGCCTGCTCCAGCCCCGTATCCGCTACCTGATTGGCCCGCCTCAGTGGTTGCCTTCTCCAGCCCCCTATCCGCTCCTGGAGCCTGCTCCATGATGCCTGCTCCAGCCCCCATTCTGCTACTGATGCCTGCTCCGTGATGCCAATATGCAAGACACCCCTCCATGATGCCCGCTCCGTGATCCGGACTGCACGACCTGCCGTTCTCCGTCCTACCTGATGCTGCTCAAGCCCCGCTCCGCTCCGTGATCCCCGCTCCGTGATGCCCGCTATCGCTCCCTTCCTGCTTGATTTTATTTATATAGCACAATCAAATTCTGTTAGCACTTTACAAATCATAGGGGACACATGCAAAAGAATAAAAAAAGACATTACAGAGTACAAACATGTCATATGGTATATCTTATCTCAATCCACTGACACCACTGATTTGCTACAATGACCAGACATGACAGATGTTCAAATAAACTAGCGCAGCAGGGAAACATGATTTGTGACAGGATAATCCAATTATTTTTTCTTTTACCCCAACCCATGGATTTTTGGTGAAATTGGTTGCATTATTTATTATTACTCAATAACGTTAGTAGTTTTTCATTTACTCTATTAATTCTTCATTCAAGAGATAGTTCCTCTGTCAGTATGATGAGAATCCTGTTGAAATTTTATACTTAATATTTTAGGTTTACCTCATATTATCATGAAATAATATAAACACCTTTCTCATACTGAAATCCATAGAACATCATCCAATGCTTTTTCCTTAATATTTCGCATTTCTACTAAATCAATCAATTTGTTCATAATTTTGCATATTGTGGTACTATGGAAATTTGATTAGCACGCTCTGCAATTTACGCTTAACTAATTGTCTACTAAAGCATTAAATTTGTGGTGTACTTGATCAGGATTTCTAATGGCTAATTTGCAAAGTCTTTATAGTTTTTGGCACAGCTGGAGACAGACTTACTAAGATCTCCTGGATCCAGTGTCAGGTCTTTTGGACCTCAATTAGAATGGATCTATCTAGAGAAAAGCTGTTTTACTTACATTGTCTAATAACATTTATCCAGGGTTTAACTTCTTGTCCAGAAATTAGACATTGTACCTTATTTTTTTTGAATAAGGTTAAATGTTAAGCATTTGCCATGAATGTTTAGCTTATCTCCATCTCCAAGTTATGCGTAAACAAACATTCAACTAGTTGTATGGGTGGTGGAACACATGATTAATGTCTAGAAACAACTATTAAGGTAGATCTGATGGTTAGGTTGAGTTACGTGCTAAACCCAACACGAATATCTATTGTATATAATTAATCCTAAATAATTTGCATAATAATGTTATCTACCTAAATGATAATGATCTGGCTGAGAGGCGGCTGGAGCATGAGTTGCCCTTTTGCAGTGGAACCAAGTCAACTCCAGTAGCCTCTGGATACCATCTACAATATACCAAATTTATTTGTACCTCAAATTGTAAAAATTGCCCTACAAGATGAAAGGTAATATATCTGCAACCTGTATTGAAAGGGTTCATCTGCAGCTGTATATTACTTCATACTCTCTTTTTTGATGTGGTTTATGTTATTGTTAATAGTTTCATCAACCTTTTATGTGTTTTGTTTTATAGTGGATCTATCACTTTAAATAGGTTTTTTGGCATATTAAGACTTCAGGAAGAGAAGGAGCTGTGATTATTATTTGTGGATACATATTTTACAGACTATAACATTCCTGGATACGCAGTTAATATATCTTTATGTAGATACACTAGACAAAACACTACAATATTCATAATTAATAAATGATTTTCCTTTTTCCTGTAAATATTAAACCACCTTTTAACAGGAAAGTAATGCCAAGGAAGTCAAACTGTGTTATTGACATCAGGAGTTTATTTTCAAGCCTTAAAAACAAGCAAAAAAAAAGATTATAGAAAACACTCCAGACAAGGTGACACATTGACCATAATTATTGCTCTGTACTACAGTATCTTGACAATGTACTTGTCCGCACTGTGAAGTATATGCAAGCCCACTTTAGACAAAGTGGACAATGTATAACATTAAAGTGGGGCCAAACTATTGAAATACACTATTGAACGCTTAATCACTCAGGTTTTGTCGGTTTGCAGAAAACTGTGTGGTGCTATTTTTAGTACCTTTAGGTGTTGCTAAGGCCATAAGCATATATCCACTAAGGAAACCCACTCTATATACATTTCTAATACTAATAATAATTAAAAGGGAACATGTGACAAACATTCAGCACCCCAAACAGAAGGTCCCCCTCATTTCTCTAGTCAATTGCTCAGCATGTTGATCTGTAGTGATTTAATATAGGGGGTGTGGGTGATATCCCGGGCCCAAGACATCTAGGGTGGGCCTGGCCATCCAACCACCCACAAATTCTAATCTGAAGAAGGGCCTTCACCCATGAAATCTTTGTACATCTGTTCCTGCTCTCAATACACAGTGTACACATTTCAGGAACATTGAAGGTCCTTGAAAGTCCTCAGAACTGCAAATTGAGAACAGAAGAAGAGAGACACTCCACCAATCCCCAACCAAAACTTGATTCAAGTACCATGTAGTACCATGTAGGAAGTGAATTCCAGGCTTAATATTTATACACCCAGAGCCCAGGTCAGTCATTATCCACTCCTGATGATGATATTGAAATCAAAGCAGCAGTCCTGAATAATAAAATGAAACTCCCCACTTTGCATTATACCTTGGTGATTTGAGTCAGCCGGGTGTCCCTAGTCTAACCTGAGTCAGGTTGCAACAACGCTTTCTTACTTATCATATCACCCACTATCATTCACTACCCACTTTATTTCTGTGCCACCTTAGCAGAGGTGTGTGCGGAGGAACCGGTGTGCATGAAAACCAGTCGGCCTGCCTTTAGCCATGTGGAATTTTAGTGTTAGTGTATCTATTTATTTTTGGATTTTCATGTTTCGTGTTTCTTTTCTTTGTGAACGCATTAGGCAGGATCCATATCCAATTTTAGACTGTCTTAGATTCTCTTCTGCACATTAGATTTATCATAGTGGTTAGACTGCTTGTTAAATCTGGCATGAAAAGGCCCACATTTATCTTGGTTGTATTAGCCACCTCCATGTGCCTGGCAGATAGTGGCACACGTTCTGTCACATGCATGCATCCTGCCTGTATCCTGCACCTGTTCAGGTGAATTGTTAAGCATCATAAGTCAGACTTAAACATTGGATTCCAGTGTTAAGCAGACACATGTAGGAAAATTGCCGATGGTATGAATAGTTGCAAAAAAATTGTGCAAATTAGCAGATTGTAACAGTACGACTGAAATAACATGTAACAGGCGCACTACAGAGTAAATCCTTCCTCCTAAACTAATCTTAAACTGTAAAATAAATGAAGAAAATCATGTTGGAAATTCCCAAACAATGTATTTTCTATATTTTTTTTCATTCATTCAATGATGTTTTGGTGTAAGTTCCTGTAGTTTTGGCTGCTTCAACATTTCCACTTTACAAAGATTTGATTAATAAAAACTGTACATTTTCAATTTGTATTAAACACTATTTCTTTGGAAAGATCATTTTGTACTCTTTTATTTTGTTGTCTATTCATAAAGCTTTGACTTTGTGTCAATTCAGGTCAACATGGATACCTTAGGATTTCACATCTGCAATTGATTTCTCTATCACCTCTTACCCTAAATACCGTTAATTGGGTTACACTGAAACCTCAAAAGGTGTTTGAAACAATGGAATACAATGCAAGAATTCAGACAAGAACATATGGCTGCTGTCATAAGAGTGTTATTTTTTTGTATTGCTGTCTCAAAACATGACAGAAAATCAACAGGGAATGTAGATTGTCACCATCTAAAATTTTTGTATTGGCCATAATGCAGTGTATATAATGCTGTAGGTGTACACAAAAAGGACGGTTCTATTTTTTTTCAATGACCACTGGAAAAATACTCTGTGAAAAGGCCCATGAAAAGAATGGGTCAGTAAGGCATCTGTGAAAAAATCACTGAAGCCATAAAGAGAAAACAAATAGTAATGTTGTAAATTTAGTGTCAATAAGCCAAAATGGGTTCCGTGAAAAATCACTGAGGAGAAAAAATGCTAATGTAAATTTTTTCCCTGGCTTCTGTGATTTTCAGTAATACTATATAGGTTTTTTTTCTATGTGCTTTCTCACCATAATTTTCAAAGTAAAAAAAATATATATAAATCTGTATGAACATCTATTCATACTGTCCATAAGTCAGGCCAGTCGTGGCAGATAAAGCTGAAAAACATACAACCTATCCACCTGTTGATCCAAAGACAGAAAAACCATACAAAGCAAGTACCCATTATGGCTTAAGGCAAAATAATTTCCGTGTCCTGTCTGAAAAAACGGGTGAAAAAGTGTTTTTCACTAACTCTTAACTGTTGGTTCAGATAAAGCTTATTAAAACTTCAAAAACCAGCAGAACGTATAATTAATTTAACCTCTATATGATGGGAATACAATGTGTTTAAAGACTGGAAAATTCCACAGCTAACTAGATTTCTCTAAAACTACTGTAAGAAATCACATGCTCAAAATATAAAGCATTTTGTCATGCACTCTATTCTGGCAGGAATATATTGTAAGAAAGAACCATTGATGAGTAGAAGTGTGATGTATTATTTAAGTAACTAATACACAGAATAGCAGGTGAACTTGATATTATAGAATAACTTGGTTTATTTTATTGCTTGACACCTCTCTAAATTATTATAAATATAAATATATATGAATGAATTATTACATGTGAAAGAGCAGTGTTTCAGCTCCAAAAAGTTACTTTTCTCAAGCTGAATGTCAGTAATTGTGTACAAATATGTACAAATGGAGGAGGTCACGTGACTCGACATTGACCAATACAAACAAAGCGCAATTGCAAACAGATACTTTTATATTTATTGTATTACACCAAACATATAATTAAATCCATATACACCAATACATCATTATATATAGTGGGGATATTTATCAACGCAGCCCGCCTGCTGCAATTCGCAGACGGATACATCAAGAGGCTTCTGCCTCTTGATGTTCGGGCTGCGGCAGCAGCGCAGTGTTTATCCTATGCCAGGTGGGGCATAGTAAGGGGAGAGTAACGCCCCGTGCCGGCCCACTCCTGTCCGGCCACGCCTACCCTTCACGCCCCTTCACGCCCACTGGGCGATCTGTGCTAGAAAAGCTGCTGGCTGCAATCTTGCCGAGAGAAATTGCTCCCTCTAACATCATTGGGGAGTGGTGATCCATTGCTATGACCGCCTCGGGTCTTCCAAAGTTGAAAATGGCACTTTTTTGACAATTTGAAAACTATAAAATTTCTTGAAAAGTGATCAAAGTTCAGACAAAGGACTAATTCAGACTAAGGTCAGACTAAATATTGTAGCATTAAAAACTCATCAAAATTTACACAAAACGACACCACCCACAACTCCGTACACCGAAGTATGAAAAAGTTATGGTTGTCAAAAATGGCAAATCAAACAAAACATTTTTGTACAGGAGGGTTTTATAATTTTTGTGAAAGTATAAAACATTTTCTATCTCCGTGATCACACCGTGGACTCAAAAAATAAAGTACAATTCATTTGGGGCACACAGTAAAAGCGTAAACACAAGCCCACAAGAAAATGGCGCAAATGCGTTTTTTCACTGCATTTGGATTTTTTTTCCTGCTTGCCAGTACACGGCATGGATATTTCATATTATTACTATGAAGTGCAGTTTGTTACTCAGAAAACATGCCATCATGCAGCTTCTCATCGAATAAATAAAAAGTTATAGATTTTTGAAGGTGGGGAGTGAAAATGGAAATGAAAAAACAAAGGGCCAGGTTGTTAAGGTTAAATAAAGAAAGTAAGACTTCATTATTATCGATTCTCTTCTTGAAAATGGCCAATTGAGAGAGTACCAAAAATAAGTAGTGCTTCAGTTTCTTTACCTGTAGTGGGTTAAGGTTAACCCATATTTCATATGTAGCACTTGCAAATCACCAAATGTAATCATCAGCTAAGAAAAAGTTATGTAGCATTTAGAATAATACAAGGATATTAAAATATCTATTATTTTAATTTATTCTGTATTAGTTATCAGTAGCATGGTCACAGACAATGTTTACTAGAAGTATTTTTAATAGAAGAATTCTATCTTTATGTAATGAAGCACGGTGCTTGGGGAGGACATCATCACATCGCCTCTACACACCACCGCAGAAGGGGAACAGGTGCGAACAAAATAGTATGTGAAGAACAATATATATGTGTGAAGAAGACATTGCAGAACACGGTGAGCAGGACAGAGACAACGGGGAGCAGCACAGAGACACCGGGGAGCAGCACAGAGACACCGGGGAGCAGCACAGAGAAACGGGGGCAGAGGCGGCACGGAGACATGGGGCAGCGGCAGCAGCACAGAGACATGGGGCATCGGCAGCAGCACGGAGACATGGGGCAGGGGCAGCAGCACAGAGACATGGGGCATCGGCACGGAGACATGGGGCAGGGGCAGCACGGAGACATGGGGCAGCGGCACAGAGACATGGGGCAGCGGCAGCATGGAGACATGGGGCATCGGCACGGAGCTTGTAGTACCATGTAGGAGTGAATCCAGACTTATAATATTTATCATCCCAGAGCCCCAGGTCAGTCTTAATCCATCCTGATGATGATATTGAAATCAAGAGAGGAAGGATCCTGTGAATAATAAAATGAAAATCCCCACTTTGCATTATAACCTTGTGATTTGAGTCAGCCGGGTGTCCCTGAGCTAACCTGATTCAGGTTTGCAACAACGCTTTCTTCCTTATCATATCCCATATCATCACACCCATTTCTGTGCCAAAGCTTAGCAGGAGGTGTGGCGGAAGGTATGCAGGGTGCATGATAAACCAGTGTCCTGCTTTATCATGTTGGATTTCGATGGTAATTCCTTTAAAAACATTTTGATTGCTGTATTCTAGTTTCTTTGTGAACACATTAGGCAGGATCCTGATCCAATTTTACGACTGTCTTAGAGCATTCCTTCTGCACATTAGATTTATCATAGGGGTAAGACTGCTTGTTAAATCTGCATAGAAAAGGCCCCCTTTATCTTGGTTGTATTAGCCACCTCCATGTGCCTGGCAGATAAGTGGCACAGCGTTCCTGTCACAGCATGCATCCTGCTGTATCCGCCACTGTTTAGGTGGAATTGTCAGCATCATAAGTCAGACTTAAACATTGGATTCCAGGGTTATTAAACAAGACACATGTTAGGAAAATTGCCGATGGTATGCAATAGTTGCAAAAAAAATGTGCAAATTAGCAGAGTGTAACAATGTTTGTTGTAGCGACTGAAAACATGTGAAAACAGGCGCAGCTACAGAGATAAATCCTCTCCTCCTGATCTAAATTAAACTGTAAAATAAATGAAGAATCATGTTGAAATTCTCAAACAATGTTTTTCTATATTTTTTTTCATTCATTCAATGAGTTTTGAAGTAGTTCTGTAGTTTTGGCTTGCAACATTTCCACTTTACAGCAAATGTGATTAAATAAAAATGTACATTTTCAATTTGTATTAAACACTATTTCTTTGGAAAGAATAATTTGTTCTCTTTTATTTGTTGTCTATTCATAAGCTTTGACTTTGTGTGAAATCAGGTCAACATGATGACACTTAGGATTTCACTCTGCAATTGATTTCTTTATCACCTCTTACCCTAGATACCGTTAATGGGTTACACTGAAACCTCAAAAAGGTGTTTGAAACAATGGAATACAATGCAGAATTAAGCAAAGAACCATATGGCTGCTGTCACTAAGAGTGTTATTTTTTGTATTGCGTCTCCAAAAAATAGACAGAAAATCAAACAGAATGTAGATTGTCACCAACTCTAAAATTTTTGTATTGGCATAATGCAGTGTATATAAGCTGTAGGTGTACACAAAAAGGACGGTTCTAATTTTTTTTAAATGACCACTGGAAAAATACTCTGTGAAAAGGCCCATTGAAAAGAATGGGTCAGTAAGGCATCTGTGAAAAAATCACTGAAGCATAAAGAGAAAACAAAATGTAATGTGTAAATTACGTGTCAATAAGCCAAAATGGGTTCGGAAAAATCACTGGAGTGAAAAAATGCAATGTAAATTTTTTTCGGCTTCTGTGATTTTCAGTAATACTATATAGTTTTTTTTCTAGTGCTTCTCACATAATTTTCAAAGTAAAAAAAAATAATAAAATCTGTATGAAACATCTATTCATACTGTCCATAAAGTCAGGCAAGTCGTGGCGAACCTGAAAAACAGACAACCTACTCCAGTTGATCAAAGACAGAAAAAACCCATACAAAGCAAGTACCCATTGGCTTAGGTAGGCAAAAAATTTCCTGTTCGTGTCTGAAAAAACGGGTGAAAAGTGTGTTTTTCACAGCATTAAACTATTAATGTTGGTCAGATAAAGCTTATCAAAATACCTCAAAAACAGCACGAACGTATAATTAATTTTTAACTCTATGATTGGGACATACAATGTGTTTTAAAAAGACTGGAAAATTCCACAGCTGAACTAGATTTCTAAAACCTACTGTAAGAATGTTCATCATGCTCAAAATATAAAGCATTTGTCATGCACTGCATTTCTGGCAGGAATACGATATTGTAAGAAAGAACCATTGATGAGTAAGAAAGATGTGATGGATTATTTAGTACATTACATCACAAGAAATAGCAGGTGAACTGAGTGATATTAGTAGTATAACTTGGTTTTATTTTAATGCTTGACCCCTCTCTAAATTATTATAAATATAAATATATATGAATGAATTTATTACATGTGAAGAGCAATGTTTCAGCTCCAAAAGTTAGCTTTTCTCAAGCTTGAATGTCAGTAATTGTGTACATATATATACAAAATGGAGGAGGTCACGTGTCGACATTGACCAATACAAACAAAGCGCCCGGTGCAAACAGATACTTTATATTTATTGAATTACCCAATACATATATTAAATCCATATACACAATACATCATTATATATAGGGGGATATTATAATACGCAGCCCCCTGCTGCAAAATTCGCAGCCCGATTACATTCAAGAGGCTTGTAAATGTATAAAAACAATTTCTATTCCGGGATCACACCGTGACTCAAAAATAAAGTAGAACATATCATTTGGGGCACACAAGTAAAAGCCGTTAAAAACACAGCCCTCACAAGAAAAGGTTGCAAATGCATTTTTTGTACTGCATTTGGAATTTTTTTTCTGCTTGCCAGCTAACGGCATGGAATCATTCAATATTATTACTATGAAGTGCAGTTTGTTACTCAGGAAAAACATGCCATCAGCTAGTCTCCTACATGATAAATAAAAAGTATAGATTTTGAAGGTGGGGAGTGAAAAATCAAAGGAATGAAAGCAAAAAGGGCCAGGTTGGTAAGGGGTAATAGAAAGTATAGGACTTTCATTATTATCGATCTTCTTAGAAAATGAGGCAATGCGAGGTAAGTACCAAAATAAGTAAGTGCTTCAGTTTCTTTACCGTAGTGGGTTAGAGATTACCCTATTCATATGTAGCCATTGCACAATCCCAAATGTAATCACTCAGCTAAGAAAAAGTTATGAGGCATTTAGAAAATACAAAGGAATATAAATATAATCTATTATCTTTTTTATCTGTAGTAGTATCAGTGCATGGTCACAGACATAGTTACTAGAAGTATTTTTAATAGAAGAATTTACTCTTTATGTAATGACCAGCTCTGCTGCACCAGCATCTTATTCAACTCTATCTGTGCAGTGGGAAGTACCTTGGACACAGAGTAAGGGTTTGAGTCAGAAGAGATGTGCAGAGCCAAAAGGTGTTGGGGCCCAAGCTGTTATCATGGTAACACGGGGGCCAGTGACACTGCAGTCAGTGATTCATGGCCCAACACAGTAAGTGAAACTGCCCTAACGGATTCCTTAATATATTCATCAATTAATGAGAGTGGGATCTCGTTCTTGCTAGTGGGTAAACTTCTTGTGATAGGTGGGATGTCCAAACTTTTTTTTTTAAACTAAATAAGCCAGTATTTTCTATTTGTTACTTATATATGTCAGTTCGGGAAATTGGACTCTGAGCGGTATGTGATTCACTGTGTGTGTGTAACTGTCCTAAGAGAGAGACTGTCTAGATCATTAGCGCAAACACAGTGAATTTAATGTGCATATGTGTTTCTTATTTGGTGAACTGAGTTTAGATGAGCATTTTTTTTTGCTTAAGTTTTACTTTGCCAAGACAAATTAGGCATCAACAATAGGCCCACAGCTTTATTTATTCTTCTCAACATTCAACAGCTGCTTATAAATGTAGTATGTATTTAGTTAGAATGTGCAGTACATCTGTTCACAAGTGTCTTTTAGTCAACAATAAGGACATTTGGTGCCAAACTGTGACATAAAAGAAATCAAAGTGTAAGAGTAAATCCCGGGTGGCTTAATCCTTATATTCTGGAAGCTGAGAAAAAAGCCTAGAAATTAATATATTAGTGGAAATGCAGTAACACAGTTTATGGAATATACACTCAGGACACATTTATTCAGGTACACAAGGCTAGTACGGGTTGGACCCTGTCCTTTTGCCTTAAGAATGCCTCAATTCTTGTGGCATGATTCAACAGGTGCTGGAAGCATCTCAGAGATCTTGTCCATATGACAGATGGATCACACAGTTGCCAGATTTTGTCGCTGCAAGTCCAGTGATGCAAATCTCCTGTCCACATATACCCAAAGATGCTCTCTTGGATTGAGATCTGGTGACTGAGGAGGCCATTTGAGTACGTGAACTCATTGTCATGTTCAAGAAAACAGTCGGAGATGATTCAGTTACGACATGGCGCATTATCTGCTGGAAAGTAGCCATCAGATGTTACAGGGTACATTGTGGTCATAAGGGATGGACATGGTCAGCAACCAATACTCAGGTAGGCTGTGGCGTTGCAACGATGTCTCATTTCGGTACCAAGGGCCAAAGGTGCCAAGAACATATTCCCCATACCATGACACCACCAAACCACCAGCTCTAATTTGTTTGATTTTGATAACGGTACAAGGCGATGGATGGAATCCTGCTTTAGATGTTGTTGAAGCCAAATTCTGACCTACCATCGATTGTAGCAGCAGAAATCCAGACTACATAAGACCAGGCAACGTTTTCCCATTTTACGTCAATTCGATGAGTTGTGCAAATTTGCCCAGTTTCCTGTCTTAGCTGAAAGGAGTGGCACCCGGTGTGGTCTTCTGCTGGGTAGCCACATCTGCCTCAAAGTTCGACGCGTACTATGCGTTCAGAGATGCTCTTATGCCTACACTTGGTTGCAATGGGTGGCGATTTGAGTCACTGTTGCCTTTCTTATCACTCGACCAGTACTGCCATTCTCCTCTGACCTCTGACATAAAAAGGCATTTCCGCCCACAGAACTGACCGCTCACTGGATTGTTTATTTTTTGGACCATTCTCGGTAACCCTAGAGATGGTTGTGCATGAAATCCCGTAGATAGCAGTTTTGAAATACTGACCAGCCCTTCTGGCCACCAAACACACCATGCCACGTTCAAAGGCATCTCAAATCACCTTTTTTCCCCATATGATGCGCGGTTAGAAATGAGGAGATTGTCTGGGACCATGTTACATGCCTAATGCACTGAGTTGCCGCCATGTGATGTGGTGTGATGAAATAAGTGTTAACGAGCAGTGGAAGACGCATTGTAACTCTAATAAGTGAGTGTATTTGAAAAAATAAAGTACTTCTTAATAGCAAGTCTTAAACTTTTATTGCAGTATGATATAGTAAGATATCTATAGTTCAAAATTCGGTGAATCTGAAAAATTAGGTGAAATGACAATAGAATGTGGAGGACCTGACGAATGTAAAATTAATCAAATTTGAATTGTTTAAAAAAGATAAAATAATATATAATTAAAATCACCTTTTACCTAAATACATTAAATAAATAAAAACATGTTGGTATTGCCCACACATCCCAAAATATAGATCACAAATATAAAACGCCTAAACCATACCCTGAAACACTGAACCTGAAAAAGTTCAAATTTTTGAATGTGGCGTTTTCATTATTTGCAAATTTGATATTATAAAAATCAATGAAAAGACCATAGTGTCTCAATAGGGTATCAATAAAACATCATCATTAAAATCAATTGTCAGTATAACTATTAAAATGCACAGAGCAAAGACACTTACCAGGAACGAAGGGGGGGGGGGCTGTGAATCCAACCCAGGCTTCTGGATAGTTGCGGTTCATGTCCACATACTACCTCTCTTTAACCTTCCCGACGCGCGACCGGGTACCGGTGCATGGAAAGGGCTCGCGGGCCGACCCTCTCCATAGCCGGTAAGTTCTTTGCTGAATATTGCAGCAAAGGCTTAGCGTGTAACACAGATCGGTGCAGAACGATCGGGGTTTCACCCGATCGCGCACGGCAACATGGGCGCCGCATCTTGGTCGTGGATCGCTGCTCCCCGATGACGTCACGGGAGGGGAAGAAGTGATCCGTCGCCATGGTAACCTGGGTAGTGTTCGATACCTCGAGGCTTATCTCGTTAAACCATTGCATGTACAAGTGCTAATGCACATTGTAATGCATGGGGGTAAATCCACTATACTGCCATACGTAGTTGGCAGTAATTGATAGGATTCGATCAGGACTACCTAGGTGTGTTGTACACTAGGGAGTCTGAAAAATAGTAAAAGAAAAACTAACCACCAAAAGTTTAAACAAAAAAAATTATATAAAAAAAACATAAAAATTCAAATAAAAAAAAAGATCTAAAAAGATAGAAAAGAACTGATAACAAAATAAATAAACAGTAAAAATCATAAACACTTAGGTATCGACGCTTGTCCGAAATGCCCGATCTATTCAAAATATGCATAATTGTTTTTTTCGTAGTTTAATCCCGTAACGGAGAAATAGCGTCCAAGTCGAAAATGGCATTTTTTGCCATTTGAAAAATATAAAAAAATTAATAAAAAAGTGATTCAAAAGGTCGACAGTCCCAATATAGTTAGTAATGAAAAGCCATTCAAAATTAGCCAAAAATTACACTATGCCACAGCTCCGTTAACACCAAAGTATGAAAAAGTTATTGCCCCAGAAGATGGCAAAAATAAAAGAAAAATATTTTGTACAGGAGTTTTTATTTTTTAAATGTTATGAAAACATATAAAACCTATACAAATTTGGATCCACGTGATCGTACCAAACCAAGCTAAAGTAAACAGTCATTGGGACGCAGAGTGAAAGCTGTAAAATCCAAGCCCACAAGAAAACGCACAAATGTGTGGTTGTACATATTCATGGCATGGAATATTTTTCCGACTTCCCAGGAACACGCCAAGAATATTAAAATAGCGCACTTGAATGCAACTTGTACGCAAGAAAATAAAAGCCTAACACAGCTTTTAGTGGAAAATAAAAAGTTATAGCTTTTTGAAGTTGGTGAGTGAAAAATGGAAGTGAAAAAACTGAAAAAAGGCCCAAGTCTGTTAAGGGGTTAAAGGAAATTCTACCATTTGTTTTATGCATGTATGAACAAAACACTGAGAATACGGTAAGCTGCACTGATGTAGAAAAATATCTTCCTTAATTTCTGAACTGAGTGGTTTTTAAAAGAAAAAAATTATAAAATTATGATAAGAGGACCTGACCACTCTGTGACGTAATCCGGTGGTGTCAGACAGTCAGAAGTAATCAATTGCTGCAACCATCCCCAGCTTCTGTGAATGAGTCTTGGGTTGATTAGTCCTTCTAGACAGTCAGGAAGCTCCTGAAAGTGTGTTATGAGGCAGCCAGAGAAAAAAAAAAAAAAAAACAAACCCCCCCAAAAAAACAAAAAAAACCCCAAACAACAAAAACCAAACAAAAAAAACCTACCTAAAAAAAAAAAAACCCCAAAAAAATCCCAAAAAAAAACCAAAAAACAAAAAAACCCCCAAAAAAAAAAGCAACCCAGTTTCCCAAGGGTCTTAATTTTAAAATTGATTTGAAACAAAACAAATCGGAAACAGGGATAAACAAAAACATGTTTCTGTATCACGTGTAGTAAAGAATTCTAAGGTATGTTGGTCAAGTGCATATAAAATTCCCTTAATCACATAAGGCTTGTGGGCTCTGCATTATGGAGATACAAGCAGTTCAATACATAGTGGATAAAGATCCCAATTACCCTTCTATTGTTTTTAACTGACATTATTCGTGTGTGGTGCTACATTATAATCTAAATGATTACCCATTTGATGCTTAAAAATGCATCGAAATGAAAAATGCTTCAGTCTTCAGTCCCAAATTATGATTCTTATTATAAAGTGTTGATCAGAGAGGAAGGCAAAAAAACATCAAGGTGATGCCAAATGGCCCAAAGCAGGGACAAATTCTTTCCCATTCCTAATATGCAGTCAGAATACCTACCTGGCAATTACCCAACTAGGGACGACTGCAGTTTGGGGTCCGCTCTCATGCTCGGGACCGGACGTGGGGACCTGTATCGTATAGCCTAGCACTAGAATTGTCGAACAGGAACTTGGCCCACGGGATGCAATCTGCTCGTATACAAAAGGCCAGAAGGTGAGTAAAGACCCCGAGGGGAGCAGTGTTTGGTCGTAGGAAGGGCCACATCTGCCATGAGGCCACATCATGCCGCTTTATGTGGATGATACGGGCGCCCGTATCGCAGAATCACACACAGATAATAAAAGGCACCATGTCTCTTAAAAACACACGATGCCTCTGCGATGTACATTAAAGGAACGCAATGTAGCGGGCGGTGGTAATGAGTAACACGCTCGTGGGTCTCTGGGCGGAGCCGTAGCTGCACAGAAGAGCCGTGAGAAGATGGGAGCTGCGCGAATGGCAGCACCTTGCCTGCAGTAGGTAAGTATGTTTTTATATTGTAACATATACACTTTCATACAAGGGCCATATTAAAATGGCCGTGATACAATATAACGGGTGGATAGCGTGGGGTGGGGTTTCGTACATATTTTATATATGTGGCCAGATTGTTGTTATTCGGGGGGCCTGGGAATACTATAATTGCCCGAGATGCTGTTCTTACATGGGCCGAGGCGTGGGGTCCCGGCTTAAGGTAATTTACAGGAGACAGGTACCTCTTAACTGGGCGGAGGGCGGTGTGGTATTATAAGGGGACAGATACTCTTATACTGGGCGGGGGGCTGTGCTGTATATTAGATTTGGACGGACAAATTTCTCTTATTCGGGGGGGGGCTGTGTATATTTATATGGGGGACGATTCGTCTTAGATGGCCCGGACCATATATGATATGGGAAAGAGTCTTATACTGGGGGGGCTTGTATATGAGCTGCAGTAGGAGTATATTATAACAAGCTGGGCGTTGTTGTATGTATATGTGGGGCTAGATTTGTATTTAAGATGGAGGGGGATCTGTATATGGGAGCTGCATATAATTTAATTGGGAAGCGTGGAATAACGAGGCCTTTTAATATATGAGAGCAGGGCTTTATAAAATAAATGTTGGGGGGGGGGGGTCTATTATAAATTAGGGTGTTGTGTATTTATTAGTGTTGTTCAGTTGTGTTGGGAGGGTATATATTATTTAGGAGCAAAGTGTTGTTATCCAGGAGACTTTATACAGTAAGTTACTGTGGTATTTTTAGGGATGCCGGGTGGAGATGTGCTGCAGGAGCATTTCTGGCAGTGAATCAGCGTCATACATTATAGATTGGAGAACCAGGAATGAAGTCCTACTGATGAAGAGATTGTCATCTGTAAGGTATAGATGCCACTAATGACTTTCAGAACCTCTAGTCAGTCACACAGTGTCAGTGAACTTTCGTGAGAGATGGAATTGTTAGATAAAGTTGTCAGCTTTAGTGAACAGGGACCGGCAATGGAAAAGGAGGGGCGGCAGCATATCAATGTTTGCCTCAGGCAGCAAATATGCCAGAATCACCCGTGTGTGTGGTAATAAATCCCTGGGCAAATGGTTAAGGGAAGGCCCATGATGTTAGTAGCAGGCCAGGGATCACAAAGGTCAAAAGGAATCTATAACTCATGGCTCTTTATTAGCACACAGTCCAGAATATCCGGCAACTGCCTGGCAATGATCCTTCCTGGCAAACACTCATGTGGTGGTGGTTGAATGAGGTTGGTAGATTGTTACAGAGCAAGAATCTAGAAGAACCTCAGCCTTGATCTTGGTATCAGAGGGGGGCATATGAGCCAAGGGGTTCTGATGCTCTGCAGCAATGCAGAAAAAAATCTCATGATGAGAATCGGAGGAGAAGACACACAGCAGTGCCTAATTTTAGACTTTCTGCTTTGGGGATTTCCAGATTAACAACCAATGACAGCCTGAGTTATGCAGAGAGAAAGTAACAAATGTTTACAAACAATTGTAAATAATACTAATATTAACTCTCTGCTAGGTACGAAACATATTGCACATGGTGTTATTCCTCTGCCATAGATGATGATACTGGATAAGGAATATTATGTAGATAGACTCCAGCACCTTGCAGCTTGGTGGTAGAAAATCCCTAGTGTAAATAGGGCCTGAATAAATGGCTTTACCCTGACTTGTGTCATAAGGGGATGACCAATCCTTTGGATAGACTCTGGACAGTTAATTTTCTAATGCCCACCTCCAGCCCATTACAACTGGAATAAACAGAAACTACTTACAAAAAGTTTTTCCCAAAAAATGAGATATTATTGCTCTCCAGTTGCTCCAGGTAATTATATGAACTTGAAAGTGATCTTTATTACAATAGAAGGAATGCTAGAAAAATATTTTACACTACCTGAGGGTGCTGTAGTTTATAGTATAAGAACTAGTGACAGAGTCATTTTGCTACAAATATTACTCTGGTATAAGTCCTGTATTGACTTCCTAGTTTTATTCATTAGTTTATTTTATGCAAGTATATGCAAGTTAGTCAATTAAATTTTTGACCCTGCTATTCCTAATTCAGTTTATTTTGATATAGATTGGAGTTTTTACATCATTATTAACACCTCATGTCAGCTTAATCTTGTAAGTAAGGTTAGGCCAATGTCCTTTTTAGCCTCTCAATAGCCTTAGCACTCACGTTTCCTACCTAATAGAATGTACTATATAGATTTGCACAAATACTAATCAGGCCATGCCCCTTGTCCATAAATGTATATTTCTTAGTTCTACGCGAGTGCATATGCATGAGTGCTATGTTAAATCATTATGGCAATTATAAAAATGTAATTAGAAAGGCCAATAGAAGGGTAAGCTTGAGAAAACAATTTTTGGCAACTTATTTTTTTTTATTGTATAATATACCTGTTTTTTCTCCTCACCTTCCATCCACCTATCCCCTCACTCTCTTCTTTGAGCCAGTTGCAGAAGAAGCTCCTTCATTGAGCCCACTCCAACTATGCAGGCCCTTTCCAAGAAGTCACTTCTTATTCAATAACAATTCTTTGGTGTCTTTCACTTTCTTTCAGCATGCTATTTTTACCTCTTACTATAGAAACTGGACGGTCCAGTGCCATTAACTACCGATCAGTCTCTAATCTCCCAACATCTCAAACATCTGGAACGCAATCTATCTTGTTAGCCCGACTATCTCTCTGCTTACTCTCTCATGACCCTCTACAATATGACTTTCATACTATGCGCTCCATTGAAACGCTTTTCTAGCGGCCAAATCTAAAGGTGCTATTCTCTCCTCATTTTCTGTTGCCACGGCAGCATTTGATACTGTGGACCACCAACTCCTCTTCAGGATGTTTACTTTATTGCCTTAAGGACAGTGTGTTCTTTCAGGTCCCCTTTTCGGGATATGTCTATCTTCTCCCCTTACCCTCAAGTCGGGCTCGTCTAGGTTGAAGTCAATGGGGATCCAGATTTTAACACCCAAAATGCATATAAAATTGGTTTATAGGGTAGAGGGCTGAAAAATTGTTGGCAATAACAGGGCAGTTCCCAGTATTACATCCTCTGTCATACCCTGGAGTGCTTTTCTAGCAGGCGGAATATGGTGATGGTAGAGCTAACAATGGTGGTTATTGGGAATGACCATATGGTGGATTTGGAAGCAATGCAGCACTGAACAAACGCCCTCATGGAGCCAGTCATGGTGGTGAAGTGCTGCTGGTAACTACTTTGACTACCTGGGATTCTGGAGATGTAATTCCACATTTTCTTTTGCTGACACAACCTTTTCAGAACATGTAAAATGGTTTTTACATCAAACCCAACTTCCGCTGTGCAGTGCAGATTGGTGAGCAGCAACATGGTATGAATGCAGGTCTGTATAGTTGGCAAGGAAACTTTGCACCACCAAGCTAAGCACATAGCAACATACATGCGAGCACTGAGTGAATGCATCACAGCAACCGCTGATCTGTCTGCCCCGCATCTCCAGTTCACAGCTCCGGGTGGTGTGTGTGATCTTTTGCCCATCTAGATGAATTTTAGCATGGCCTGTTTCCCCATGACTTTGCTGTATGCCAAACAAATAAAAACTTGGGTTAGCTCGGGGGAAACTCAGTGAGTCTTTTATTGTCAAAATTCAAAACATCCAAGGTTGCCACATGATCCACAATGTCAATGTATTTCAAACAGATATACTGTCATTAATCATGATTAATCTTAATTTACACTGTTACGGTGGGTGTTTGCTGTAATAGTGTGTCAATGTGATGAGGGGTTAAAAACACCCATAAAATAAATAAGCCTCTAAATAATTAAATCTTACATTTTTGTGAAAACCTTGAAAACTATGATCGATTTGTAGGTATATTGGATTGTAATGCAACTAATAATAGGCTCTACTCATGTAACTAAATTGACCAAATATTCAGTGCATTTTTGTAACTAGAAGATACATTGTAACTATTTTTAGTCTGCTGTCACAAACAAAACATTATGCCCTTATCTTAGAAACATCTCTCACCAAAACTGAATCATTCTCTCTTTATGGTTTCTGGAAAAAACTCTGTCAGCAGATGGCATCTGGCTCAAAGAATTTCTGTTTAAGCGGAGAATACTTTCCAATTTTTGGAAAGACGTTGCTTAAAATAGATCATTTATTACAGACATTAAGCATTAGTGCATTAATTCTCCATTAGTCCATTTGTTTAGCACCTTGAAGAACGAAATATGCGTATTCTTACTGGTTATCTAAGGCATAATGATGATGTGAACTGTTCCTCCCAAGTAACATAAAAAGAGGAAAAAACTGTAAAGTGCAATCTGACATTTGTATAAATTCATTCAGAACATGCACATTAAATAACATAGATGGCCTGACATTCTAGGAGAACCTACCACTTGGTAAACAAAAACCCATATGCTATTAATGTGATTCTGACATGTTGCATTTGCTTCCGAATTAATTTCCCAAATGTATTTTAAATAGGTAAGAGTAAAAGTAAGATGTAAAAGACGTTGTAAAGGTTCTTATTTAAAAAAAATGCAACTTGGACAATCCCTGTAAAGTGCACTTATTATACATTATTACAAGTGAAAAGTACAGGTGACTATAATGTAAATTACAATCAGATGTATTACATATGAATACAGAAAAATGCCATTACCCAAACCTCTTCAAACCTTCTCTCTCTGCTTTTAGTAACTGCTAACCTAAATGTTTATGGGGGAGGAAAAGGGAGGAGACAGCTGAAGGCTGTTGCGTAACATGCTAAGTTAGAAAACAAGTGCAGTTTGTCTTTTAAGTGCAGAGGAAGCTTACCTGTACAGCATAGGAGCCTGACCACAGGCAGCAAACAATGGGTACCATAGGCCTTTGTTTGCGACCCAGCTTGGGCGAGCATTACTCACAGCCAATGACAATAGAAAAAGATAGCTTGAGCCATAAACTTGGGCACAAATATTTTTTTTGGCTCAGCTTCATTAAAGTAAAAACAAGGGGCAAGAATGAAACTATTAATAACAATGTGGCCAGTGGAAACTGTAAAAAAATTAATACCCATGCACAAAAAAAATGTATTTGCCGGAGAGCTAAGGCAGTAGATCACTTACATATGATCAGTGCACTGGTCTTCCCCAGCTACAATTCTGGAATATAAATGCATTTTTTAAGTCTGCTGCTACTAACAGCACACACAAATGATGGTGCCCAGCCCACCGGAAATCTAATACCTTATTTTAATCACTAATATACATTACAAAAGGACTTTCTATGGAATTTTCTTCCAAGTGATCAATACTGTGGAGGGGAGAGGATTGAAGTGAAAAGTGCACTTCATAAATCTTTTTATACATGATTGGATGATTAATTTGTAATAAGTTGTCTGATGGAACCCACAAACTGGAGGTTTTATTTATTCATATTATTTTTTATCATTAAAACTTTTCTGCATGTTAAAAGATGGGCTCGTGGATAGGCGACTACTGTGCATCAAGGTATGCTGTCTTGCCCCCCCCCTCCCCTCCCAGATTTCTCATAATTTTTTTGGCAGATGCTGCCCCTTCCTCACTCAGAAAGGTTTCAGAGAGAGGATGATCGCCTGCCGCCCTGGAGTCATAACCTAACGCACTAGACTGCAGTTTCACAGTCGATCCTGCAGCCTCCAGTCCAGTAGACATAGACCGATAAGCAGTGCAGCTCCCACAACAATGCACCCAAATTCCGGCACAGCCCCAGTCCCATACTGGCAATTAGGTCAATCTCCTAATTCTTTGTGGCACTGATCAGGGTATCGGGGATGAGTGCATGCTGGACACCCCCTGCAGCAACACTCTCCACGGCAGGCTCCACATCCTTTCACTGCCAATAAAGTGCGGCTCTGGAAAGGTAAGAAGTGCCAGACTTTTATTAAATTTGTTGAAAAATGAATAAACTGATAGAGGGACACATATACATCAGAGGGAGAATGGGCAATCATAGGCAGTAAGTTACATAGCAGTTGCGAAAGCTACAGTTAAAATCCCAGGCAAAGAGCACATACATAATTGTTATTACTATTTGGAGGACGGGGGTGGTGTACATACAATTCTCAGGAAATATTTTCCATATTTACTAAGGTGCTTGTGCCGTTTTCTGTGCGGACGTATGTTTTTTAAGCCAATGCTATACAGTATTTTAGAGAGTTTGGCCACATTCTGTCATGTGACACAAATTTGGCACTGAAAGGGGGTTCAAGTGCTCAGTCAAATTGTTGCCACATTTTTCATGCAAATTCTGACAAAAGTGTGTTGCGGCCCCATGTTAAGGTGCACCAAAAAGTGCAGAGAGCACCAAATTCATGAAGCACATGAGCCAGAAATCTTGAATATGGACCATAGTCTCTTTCATTCACTTGTACTTTGACAATACATTAACCTTAAAGGGTCATGTGCATATTTCCGTGTTGCTGGGTGCCCTCATCTGCTCAGGTGGCTGACACGGCGAATGTGTTTCGGCATGATGCCTTTGTCAAGGGGGCAACATCAGAGAGTTAGTCAGGTGCCAGAGTAACTTAGCAGCACACAAAACCTGATCCACTCGCCCTGATTTAAGTTCCGGTACCTGCAAAAAAAAAAAAAAAAAACACCCGGACCCCCCACCACCACCACCTTGTACCACATTGCTACCAATCCTACTGACCTGTACCTGGTAACGTACTTCCAATGTTATGTATCTAGCAACCCCAGTTTTTTAGGTCTAGAAGGGGTTTAAGGTCTGTAGGTGGTTGCCATGTGTGGCTGTTAAGAGCACCAGCACAACTGACAGGAATAGGAGACAAAAACAGGGTACAGAGGTAGTCCCGCTGCAAGATCAATACACTGAGAAGTAACCTTAAGTATTGTAAGACAAGTATCAACATGCAATGCGCAGTACCCGTTTGTTTATGTATTGTCTTTGTACGTATTGTAAGGAGATTGCTCTGCTAGATGCCTTGTAGCAGTGCAGGAAGCAGGAAACACGCAGAGTTAAAGTCCAAAAGTCAATTGTTTATTCACACTTCTTTGTCAAAACACAAATTCAAACTGCCTAATACATTAAAGTACCTTACTATACGTGTACTTGGCTGCCTGGCACACGCTCTTGGCCCGCAATATACAAGGCACTCAGTTACCTTTGCTTGTGAACACGTCCAGCCTTCAGCTCTCCAGGTAGTGCCTCACCTACTGCTTCTGGCTGCAGTCTAAATCAGGCTCTAACGAGGTCTGTGATCCGCACCTGTGGGCATAAAAAGCAGGACCAAAGCCCGGCTGGAGTGGAGTCCCACTACCAGCCTACCCCTACTCCAAATAAGCAGGCCAAGTACGGACATTACAAAGTGTCTATGCTAGCTAGGCCAACATAGACCAAACAGACTTCTCCTGCTTACCACATGTCTGCATTAACCCTGGTTACTGCAGACAAATCCAGGGCTTTTACCATGTACTTTTTATCTGCCTGTAATCAGAAGATAGTGGTTCTTCCACATGACACCTCTACTTTCTCACAGTATGTAACCATGTAACAAGTAACACTAAGCAAGCAAGAATCAATGGTAAAATTGTTAATAGATGTGTCTCTGTTATATTGTATTGTCAATTGTACTGTTTTGTTTGTTATTAAATATGGAAAGGAAACCTACCACTTGAAGTGGCAGGTATAAGGGGAACTACCGAGCACCAGCTCAGGGTGAGCTGGTGCCAGAGTAGTTTTGTTAGTGTTTTAACACAGTATCGCGGTTATAAACACTTTTTAAACTTTATGGCCGAAGCTGCTTCGGCGCAGGGAGGTACGCGCTCAGCGCACCATGCGCCGACCGTGCCTGCGGCTCTCATCACTCCTGTAGCGCGTGCGGTCGCGCGCATGGGGCTGCCGAGCGGTACTCCCTGCGCCAAGCAGTTTCGGCCATAAAGTTTAAAAAGTGTTTTAAACCGCGATACTGGGTTTAAAACACTAACAAAACTAAGCTCCGGACCAGCTCACCACTGAGCTGGTGCTCGGTAGTTCCCCCTTATACCGCCACTTCAAGTGGTAGGTTCCTTTAAAGTATTTGTTGTAGTAAACTTTCCTAATTGTATGTAAAGCTAGAAGTGAGCCTAGGCACAAATGAATTGCCCCACCAGGGGATTAATACGTTGTATTGCAGGGGCCGGATCAAGGGTGGTGGGGGCCCCTGGGCGCCAAAACGGCCGGGGGCCCTCCAAAACAATGTTTTGAACAGAATATATAGGTCTGCCAAGCCCCCGGTGTAATATAACCTTCCAGCCCACTGTAGTATGTAGCCGCAAGCCCCCTGTAGATATGCCTGCCAGACCCCTGTAGTCTATAGCTGCCAGACCCTGTAGTATAAAGGCCACCAGCCCGTAGTACATAGCCTGCCAGGAACCCGGAGTAGATAGCTGCCAGACCATTTTAGTATATAGCCTGCAGCCCCTGTAGTAATTAATCTTCCAGCACCCTGTAGTATGAGATTAGCCTGCAAAGCCAACCTGTAGTATATAGCCTGGCCAGACCCTGTAGTTATAGCCTGCCAGACCCATTGTAGTATATAACCTGCCAGACCCTGTAGTATAAATGCCACCAGCCCCCTGTAGTACATAGCATGCCAGACCCCCGGAAGTATAAGACTGCCCGACCATGTAGTTATATAGCCTGACAGCCCCCTGTAGATATACTTCCAGCCCCCTGTAGTATGTAGCCTGCAAGCCCCCTGTAGTATATACCTGCCAGACCCCCTGTTATATAAGCCTGCCAGACCCCTGTAGTATATAGCCTGCCAGACCCTGTAGTATAAAGCCACCAGCCCCCTGTAGTACATAGCCTGCCAGACCCCTGCAGTATATAGCCTGCCAGACCCTGTAGTATACAGCCACCAGCCCCCTGTAGTATATAGCCTGCCAGACCCCTGGTAGTAATATAGACCTGCCAGACCCTTGTAGTATAACCGCCACCAGCCCCCTGTAGTATCATAGCATGCAGACCCCCTGTAGTATTAGCATGCCAGACCCTGTAGGATACAGCCACCACCCCCTGTTGTAGAATTAGCCTGTAGCAACATGGAAACAAAATAATAAATTCATACTTACATCACCTTCACTTCCAGTGATCCCACAATGGAAGGCTCTTTCTCTCTCTCAGGCAGCCGCCTGGCCATGAAGACACAGCTGCCATCGCTGGGTGGACATCACCAATGCCTGTTGTGGCAGCAGCATGTAGGGATGGAACGCCGACAGCGTGAATCCTCACTCGCCACCGCCGTCCCCATCACATACCTGATGACGCCAAAAAAACAGTTGCATCGAGAACTCCTCAGTGATGGAGCTGTGTCTCACTGACACAGTTGACCACCTAGACCCTATGTGTGGGCCGCATCGCACAGAGAGAAGTCCAGAGACTGGTAAATGAACAGCTCTCTGCACCAGCATCTTATTCAACTCTATCTGTGTCCGTGGGAAGTCCTTGGACAGCAGAGTCAGGGGTTTGAGTCAGAAGAGACTGGGGCAGAGCCAAAAGGTGTTGGGGCCCAATGATGTTATCACTGGTACACCGGTGGGCCAGTCTGACTCTGCAGTCAGTGATTCATGGCCCAACAACAGTAATGTGAAACTGCCCTAACGGATTCCTTAAATATTCATCAATTAATGAGAGTGGGATCTCTGTTCTTGCTAGTGGGTAAACTTCTTGTGATAGGTGGGATTGTCCAAACTTTTTTTTTTAAACTAAATAAGCCAGTATTTTCTATTTGTTACTTATATATTGTCAGTCAGGGAAATTGGACTCTGAGCGGTATGTGATTCACATGGTTGTGTGTAACTGTCCTAAGAGAGAGACTGTCTAGATCATTAGCAGCAAACACAGTGAATTTAATGTGCATATGTGTTTCTTTATTTGGTGAACTGAGTTTAGATGAGCATTTTTTTTTTGCTTAAGTTTTACTTTGCCAAGACAAATTTAGGCATCACACAATAGGCCACACACTTTTATTTATTCTTCTCAACATTCAACAGCTGCCTTATAAATGTAGTATGTATTTAGTTAGAATGTGCCAAGTACATCTGTTCACAAGTGTCTTTTAGTCAACAATAAGGGACATTTTGGTGCCAAACTGTGACATAAAAGAAATCAAAGTGTAAGAGTAAATCCCAGGTGGCTTTAATCCTTATATTCTGGAAGCTGAGAAAAAAGCCTAGAAATTAATTTAGTAGTGGAAATGCAGTAACACAGTTATGGAATATATTTGAACAAAATAAAGTACTTCCTTAATAGCAAGTCTTAAACTTTTATTGCAGTATGCATATAGTGAAGCATATTCATATAGTTAAATTAGGTGAATTGAAAAATTAGGTGAATTGACAATAGTATATTGTGGAGGACCTGACAGAATTGTAAAAATTACCGTAATCAAATTTAAATTGGTAAAAAAAGATAAAATAATATATAAATTAAAATCACCTTTTCCCTAAAATACATTAAAATAAATAAACATGTATGGTATGCCCACATCCCAAAATATACAATCAAAATATAAAAAAGCCTAAACCATACCCTGAAACACTGTAACCTGAAAAAAATGTTCAAATGTCTGAATTGTGGCATTTTCATTATTTTGCACATTTTGGATAAAAATCAATGAAAAGACCATATGTGTCTCAATATGGTATCAATAAAACATCATCATTAACATCAATTGTCAGTATTAACTATTTAAATGCCGGCAGCAAAGACACTTTACCAGGAAGAGGGGGGGGGGGGCTGAATTCCAAACCCAGACTTCTGGCATAGTTGCGGTTCTGGTCCACTAATCACTACCTATCTTTTAAAGGACATCTACCATTTGCTTTTATGCATTATGAACAAAACCTTGAGAATACTGTAGCTCCACTGATGTAGAAACATATCTTCCTTAATTCCTGAACTGAGTGGTTTTTAAGAAAAACAATTATAAAATTATGATAAAGAGGCTCTGACACTCCTGTGACGTAATCACTGTGTTGTCCATGACAGTCAGAAGTAATCAATTGCTGCACCATCTCCCAGCTTCTGTGAATGAGTCTTGGGTTGATTAGTCCTGTCTAGACAGTTCAGGAAGCTCCATGAAATGTGTTTATGAAGGCAGCCAGCAAGCAACCCAGCTTTCCCAAGGTCCTTAATTTTAAAATTGTATTTTGAACAAAACAACTCGGAACAGGGATTAAACAAAACATGTTTCTGTATCAGTGTAGCTACAGAATTCTCAAGGTATGTTTGGTTCACAGTGCATAAAAATTCCCTTTAATCACATAAGGCTTGTGGCTCTGCATTATGGAGATACAAGCAGTTAAATACATAGTTGATAAAGATCCAATTCCCTTCTATGTTTTTAACTGACTTTATTTCCAGTGTGTAGCTCATTATAATCTAAAGTGATACCCATTTGATGCTTAAAAATGCATCGAAATTGGAAAAAGTCTTCAGTCTTCAGTCCAAATTATTGATTCTTTATTATACAGTGTTGATCCAGAGGAAGGCAAAAACCATGCAAGGCTGATGCCAAATGGCCCAAAGCAGGGACAAATTCTTTCCCCATTCCTAATATGGCAGTCAGAATACCTACCTGAGCAATATTACCCAACTAGGGACTGACTGCAGTTTGGGGTCCGCTTCCATCTCAGGGACCGGAGTGGCTGGCTGTAGTCTATCCTAGCACTAGAATGTGTCACAGTAACTTGGCCCACGGGATCAATCTTCGTCTACACTCATCAGGGCCAGAAGGGAGATACAAGAAGAGGGGAGCAAGTGGTTTGGTGTGTGAAGGGCCACATCTGCCATGAGGCCACATCTGCCGCTTTAATGTGGATGATACGGGCGCCCGTATCGCCAGAATCACCCACCAGATAAATAAATTGCACCTGTCTCTTTAAAACACAGGTGCGATTTACATACGGAGCAATGTAGCGGCGGGTAATGACGTAACACCGCCTGTGTCTCTGGGCGGAGCCGTAGCTGCCAGAAGAGCCGTGAGAAGATGGGAGCTGCGCGACATGGGAGCACCTTGCCTGCAGGTAAGTATGTTTTATTATTTTACATATACACTTTTCAATAAAATGGCCATATAAAATGGCCGGATACTAATATAACGGGATAGCGTGGGGTGGGGCTTCTACATATTTTTATATGTGGCCAGATTTGTTTTATATTGGGGGGGCTGTGTATACTATAATTGGCCCAGATTCTTCTTACACTGGGGAGGGCTGGGGGGCTGTGTATATTTACAGGGACAGATTCTTCTTATACTGGGGGGGAATGTGTATATTTATATGGGGACAGATTCTTATACTGGGGGGGCTGTATATGAGATGCAGTATATTACTAAGCTGGGGGTGTATCTGTATATGTGGGGCTAGATTTTATTTAAGCTGGAGGGGATCTGTATATGGGAGCTGCATATAATTTAATTGGGAGCTGAATAACGAGGCCTTTTAATATATGAGAGCAGGGCTTTATAAAAATAAATGTTGGGGGGGTCTGTATTAATAAATTAGGGGTGTTGTATATTTATTAGTGTTGTGTCAGTTGTGTTGTGAGGGGTATATATTATTTAGGAGCAAAGTGTTGTTATCCAGGAGACTTTATACAGTAAGTTACTGTGGTATTTTTAGGGATGCCGGGTGGAGATGTGCTGCACGGAGCATTTCTGGCAGTGAATTCAGCAGTCATACATTATAGATTGGAGAACCAGGAATGAAGTCCTACTGATGGAAGAGATTGTCATCTGTAAGGTACTAGATGCCACTAATGACTTTCAGAACCTCTAGTCAGTCACACAGTGTCAGTGAACTTTCCTGTGGAGATGGAATTGTTAGTAAAGTTGTCAGCTTTAGTGAACAGGGACCGGGCAATGGAACAGGAGGGGGGGCAGCATTTCAATGTTTGCCTCAGGCAGCAAATATGCTAGAATCGACCCTGGGTGTGTGTGGTAATAAATCCCTGGGCAAATGGTTAAGGGAAGGCCCATGATGTTAGTAGCAGGCCAGGGATCACAAAGGTCAAAAGGAATCTTAACTCATGGCTCTTTATTAGCACACAGTCCAGAATATCCTCGGCAACTGCCTGGCAATGATCCTTCCTGGCAAACACTCAATGTGGTGGTCTGGTTGAATGAGGTTGGTAGATTCCGTTACAGAGCAAGAATCTAGAAGAACCTCAGCCTTGATCTTGGTATCAGAGGGCTGGCAATATGAGCCAAGGGGTTCTGATGCTTCTGCAGCAATGCAGAAAAAAATCTCATGATGGAGATCGGAGGAAGAACCACACAGCAGTGCCTAATTTATAGACTTTCTGCTTTGGGGATTTCCAGATTAACAACCAATGACAGCCTGAGTTATGCAGGAGAAAGTAACAAATGTTTACAAACAATTGTAAATAATACTAATATTAACTCTTTCTGCTAGGTACGAACATATTGCACATGGTGTATATTCCTCTGCCACTAGATGATGATACTGGATAAGGAATATATACTGTAGATAGACTCCAGCACCTTGCAGGCTGGTGGTAGAAAATCCCTAGTGTAAATAGGGCCTGAATAACTGGCTTTACCCTGACTTGTGTCATAAGGGGATGACCAATCCCTTTGGACTAGACTCTGGACAGTTAATTTTCTAATGCCCCACCTCCAGCCCATTACAACTGGATAAACAGAAACTACTTACAAAAAGGTTTTTTTTCCCCAAAAAATGAGATATTATTGCTCTCCAGTTGCTCCAGGTAATTTCATATGAACTTGAAAGTGATCTTTATTACAATAGAAGGAATGCTAGAAAATATATTTTACACCCTACCTGAGGGTGCTGTTAGTTTAGTAGTATAAGAACTAGTGACAGAGTCATTTTGCTACAAATATTACTCTGGCTAAAGTTCCTGTATTGATCTTCCTAGTTTTATTCATTAGTTATTTTATGCAAGTATATATGCAAGTTAGTCAATTAAATTTTTTGACCCTGCTATTCCTAATTCAGTTTTATTTTGAATATAGATTGGAGTTTTTACATCATTATTAACACCTCAATGTCACCTTAATTCTTGTAAGTAAGGTTATGGCCAATGTCCTTTTTTAGCCTCTTCACATAGCCTTAGCCTTCACGTTTCCTACCTAATAGAATGTACTATATAGATTGCAAAATACTGAATCAGGCCATGCCCCTTGTCCATAAATGTATACTTTCTTAGTTCTACGCGAGTGCTATATGCATGAGTGCTATGTTAAATCATTATGGCAATTATAAAAATGGTAATTAGAAAGGCCAATAGAAGGGTAAGCTTGAGCAAAACAATTTTTGGCAACTTATTTTTTTTATTTGTATAATATTACCTGTTTTTCTCCTCACCTTCCATCCACCTATCCCCTCACTCTCTTCCTTTGAGCCAGTTGCAGAAGAAGCTCCTTTCATCTGCACGCCCCACTTCACAACTTATGCAGGCCCTCTTCCAAGAAGTCACTTCTTATCTCAATAACATTTCTTCTGGTGTCTTTCACTCTTCTTTCAAGCATGCTATTTTTACCTCCTTACTATAGAAACTGGACGCGTCCAGTGCCATTAACTACCGATCAGTCTCTAATTTCCCATACATCTCCAAACATCTGGAACGCAATCTATCCTTGATTAGCCCGACTATCTCTCTGCTTACTCTCTCATCAAACCTCTACAATATGACTTTCATACTATGCACTCCATTGAAACTGCTCTTTCTAGCGGCCAAATCTAAAGGTTGCTATTCTCTCCTCATTCTTCTGTTGCTCACGGCAGCATTTGATACTGTGGACCACCAACTCCTCTTCAGGATGTTTCACTTTATTTGCCTTAAGGACAGTGTGTTCTTTCAGTGTCCCCTTTTCGGGATATGTCTATCTTCTCCCCTTACCCTCACTGTCGGGCTCGTCTAGGTTGAAGTCAATGGGGATCCAGATTTTAACACCCCAAAATGCATATAAAATTGGTTTATTTAGGGCTAGAGGGCTGAAAAATTGTGGCAATAACAGGGCAGTTCCCAGTATTACATCCTCTGTCATACCCTGGAGTGCTTTTTCTAGCAGGCGAAATATGGTGATGGTAGAGCTAACAATGGTGTTATTGGGAATGACCATATTGGTGGTATTTTGGAAGCAATGCAGCACTGAACAAACGCCCCTCATGGAGGCCCAGTCATTGGTGGTGAAGTGCTGCTGGTAACTACTTTGACTGACCTGGGCATTCTGGAGATGTAATTCCACATTTGCTTTTTGCTGACACAACCTTTTCAGAACATGTAAAATGGTTTTTACATCAAACCCAAACTTCCGCTGCAGTGCAGATTGGTGAGCAGCAACATGGTATGAATGCAGGTCTGTATAGTTGGCAGGGAAACTTTGCACCACCAAGCTAAGCACATACGCAATACATGGGACATGCATCAACTTGGCTTGGCCGAAATCTGCTATAAGGTTCTGGTGATTGTTGCACACCACCAGGCTGGGCTTGATGTTCAGCAGCAGCAACCGCTGATCTGTCTGCCCCTGCATCCCAGTTCACAGCTCCTGGGTGGTGTGTGATCTTTTGCCCATCTAGATGAATTTTAGCATGGCCTGTTTCCCCATGACTTTGCTGTATGCCAAACAAATAAAAACTTGGGTTTAGCTCGGGGGAAACTTCAGTGAGTCTTTTATTGTCAAAATTCAAAACATCCAAGGTTGCAACATGATCCACAATGTCAATGTATTTCAAACAGATATACTGTCATTAATCATGATTTAATCTTAATTTACACTGTTATCGGTGGGTGTTTGCTGTAATAGTGTGTCACATGTTGATGAGGGGTTAAAACACCCATAAATATAAATAAGCCTCTAAAATAATTAAATCTTACATTTTTGTGAAAACCTTGAAAACTACTGATCGATTTGTAGGTATATTGGATTGTAATGCAACTAATAATAGGCTCTACTCATGTAACTAAATTGACCAAATATTCAGTGCATTTTTGTAACTATGAAGATACATTGTAACTATTTTTAGTCTGCTGTTCACAAACAAAACACTTCATGCCCTTATCTTAGAAACATCTCTCACCCAAAACTGAATCATTCTCTCTTTATGGTTTCTGGAAAAAACTCTGTCAGCAGATGGCATCTGGCTCAAAGAATTTCCTGTTTAAGCAGAGAATACTTTCCAATTTTTGTGAAAGACGTTGCTTAAAATAGATCATTTATTACAGACATTAAGCATTAGTGCATTAATTCTCCATTAGTCCATTTGTTCTAGCACCTTGAAGAACGAAATATGCAGTATTCTACTGGTTTATCTAAGGCATAAATGATGAATGTGAACTGTTCCTCCCAAGTAACATAAAAAGAGGAAAAAACATGTAAAGTGCAATCCTGACATTTGTATAAATTCATTCAGAACATGCACATTATAATAACATAAGATGGCACTGACATTTCTAGGAACACCTACCACTTGGTAAACAAAAACCCATATGCTATTAATGTGATGCTGACTGTTGCATTTGCTTCCGAATTAATTTCCCCAAATGTATTTTAAATAGGTAAGAGTAAAAGTAAGATGTAAAAGACGTTGTAAAGGTTCTTATTTAAAAAAAATGCAACTTGGACAATCCCTGTAAAGTGCACTTAATTTACATCTTATTACAAGTGAAAAGTACAGGTGACTATAATGTAAATTACATATTACAGATGTATTACATATGAATACAGAAAAATGCCATTACCCAAACCTCTTCAAACCATTCTCTCTTCTGCTTTTAGTAACTGCTAACCTAAATGTCTATGGAGGAGGAAAAGGGAGGAGACAGCTGAATGGCTGTAACATGCTAAGTTAGAAAACAAGTGCAGTTTGCTCTTTTAAGTGCAGAGGAAGCTTACCTGTACATGGCCATAGGCAGCATGACCACAGGCAGCAAACAATGGTCCCATAGGCCTTTGTTTGCGACCCAGCTGTCATCAGTGGGCGAGCATTACTCACAGCCAATGACAATAGAAAAAGATAGCTTGAGCCATAAACTTGGGCACAAATAGGACCTGCTCAATTTTTTTTTGGCTCAGCTTCATTAATGTAAAAACAAGGGCAATGAGAATGAAACTATTTAATACAATGTGGCCATGTGGAAACTGTTACAAAAAATTACTACCCCATGCACAAAAAAAATTGTCATTTGCCGGAGAGCTAAGGCAGTAGATCACTTACATATGATCAGTGCACTGGTCTTCCCCGAATCTAGCTACAATTCTGGAATATAAATGCATTTTTTTAAAGTCAGCTGCTACTAACAGCACACACAAATGATTGGTGCCTCAGCTCACCGGAAATCTAATACCTTATTTTAATCAATTAATACATTACAAAAAGGACTTTCTATGGAATTTTCTTCCAAGTGATCAATACTGTGGAGGGGAGAGGATTGAAGTGAAAAGTTGCACTTCATAAATCTTTTTATCACATGATTGGATGATTAATTTGTAATAAGTTGTCTGATGTGAACGCCACAAACTGGAGGTTTTTATTTATCATTATTATTTTTTTATCATTAAAACTTTTCTGCATGTTTAAAAGATGGCACTGTGATAGGCGACTACCTGTGCATCAAGGTCATGCTGTCTTGCCCAGATTTTCCATAATTTTTCTTGGCAGATTGCTGCCCCATTCCTCACTCATCGAAAGAAACCGTTTCAGAAGCAGGATGATCCGCCTGCAGCACCTGAAGTCATAACGAGCACCTTAGACCGGTGCAGGACTTTCACCAGTTAAACAATCCTGCAGCACAATACCCAAGATCCAACCAGAGACCAGTGGACCCTGAAGATAAGCAGTGCAGCTCCATCAACAATGCACCCAAATTCCGGCAGCCCCAGTCCCAGTACTGGCATTAGGTCAATCTCCTAATTCTTTGTGGCATGATCCAGGGTATCGGGGATGAGTGCATGCTGGACACCCCCTGCAGCAGACACTCTCCACGGCAGGCTCCACATCCTTTCACTGCCAACCAAGCTGCGGCTCTGGAAAGGTAAGAAGTGCCAGACTTTTATTAAATTTTGTTGAAAAATGAATATACACTGTACTAGAGGGACACATCAGAGGGAAATGGGCAGTCATAAGGCAAGTAATGTACATAGCAGTTGCGAAAGCTACAGTGAAATCACAGGCTAAAGAGCACATACATAATTGTTATAACTATTTGAAGGACAGGATGTACATACAATTCTCAGGAAATATTTGTCCATATTTACTAAGGTGCTTGTGCCAGTTTTCTGGAGGACTTTGTATGTTCTTTTAAGCGCAAATTGCTTATACAGGTATTTTAGAAGAGTTTGAGCCACATTTCTGTCATGTGACACAAATTTTGGCACTGAAAGGGGCGTTCAAGAGCTCAGTCAAATTGTGCGCCACATTTTTCATGCAAAGTCTGACAAAAGTGTGTTGCGCGCCCCATGTTAAAGGTGCACCAAAAAAGTCCAGGGAGCACCAAATTCATGAAGCACATGAGCCAGAAATCTTGAATATGGACCATAGTCTCTTTCATTCCACTTGTACTTTGACAATACATTAACCTTAAAGGGTCATGTGCATATTTCCTGTGTTGCTGGGTGCCCTCATCTGCTCAGGTGGCTGACACGGCGAAATGTGTTTCGGCATGATGCCTTTGTCAAGGGGGCAACATCAGAGAGTTAGTCAGGTGCCAGAACTTAGCAGCACACAAAACCTGATCCACTCGCCCTGATTTAAGTTCCGGTACCTGCAAAAAAAAAAAAAAACACCCGGACCCCCCACCACCACCACCCTTGTACCACATTGCTACCAATCCTACTGACCTGTACCTGGTAACTGTAACTGCCAATGTTATGTATCTAGCAACCCCAGTTTTTTAGGTCTAGAAGGGGTTAAGGTCTGTAGGTGGTTGGCATGTGTGGCTGCTTAGAGCACCAGCACCACTGACAGGAACAGGAGACAAAAACAGGGTACAGAGGTAGTCCCGCTGCAAGATCAATACACTGAGAAGTAACCTTAAGTATTGTAAGACAAGTATCAACTGCAATGCGCAGTACCCGTTTGTTTATGTATTTGTCTTTGTACGTATTGTAGGAGATTGCTCTGCTAGATGCCTCGTAGCAGTGCAGGAAGCAGGGAAACACGCAGAGTTAAAGTCCAAAAGTCAATTGTTTATTCACACTTCTTTGTCAAAACACAAATTCAAACTGCCTAATACATTAAAAGTACCTTACTATACGTGTACCTGGCTGCCAGGCACACACTCTTGGCCCGCAATATAACAGGAGGCACTCAGTTACCTTTGCTGTGTGAACACGGTCCAGCCTTCAGCTCTCCAGGTAGTGGCTCACCTACTGCTTCTGGCCTGCAGTCTAAATCAGGGTCTAACGAGGTCTGTGATCCGCACCTGTGGGCTATACAAAAGCCCAGGACCAAAGCCCGGCTGGAGTAGGAGTCCCACTACCAGCCTACCCCTACTCCATAATAAGCAGGCCAAGTATGGACATTACAAAGGTGTCTATGCTAGCTAGGCCAACATAGACCAAACAGACTTCTCCTGCTTACCACATGTCTGCATTAACCCCTGGTTTACTGCAGACAAATCCAGGGCTTTTACCATGTACTTTTTATCTGCCTGTAGGGCAGATAGCGGTTCTTCCACATGACACCTCTAACTTTCTCACAGTATGTAATCATGTAACAAGTAACACTAAGCAAGCAAGAATCAAGTGTAAAATTGTTCATAGATTGTGTCTCTGTTTATATTGTATTGTCAGTTTGTACTGTTTTTGTTTGTTATAATATGTTAATGTATTGTCTGTATGTAACCTTTCCCTAGTTGTATGTAACGCTAGATGTGAGCCCTAGGCACAAATGAATTGCCCCACCAGGGGATTAATACAGTTGTATTGTATCGTATCACATCATAGAAGAAATAATCTCTGTTTATAAAGAATGTTTCCACATGTATTCATCATCTCCAACATACAATTTAGGCACATTGAATGAATCTACATACAGTAATAAACAGATTCCATTCCCTGTCAGGTTCCATTTCACTGTTAATCATCTTAGAAGAATATATTACTTCCAAAATAGCCATCCCTCTTAAAATGAACAAAAACTGCACTATCGTAGTAAAGATGTATTGATAGATAGACATAACAAAATGACATAGATGCATGAGGGCAGATGCATGGAATATATACCCTGTGTTTTGTTCATGTCAGGTAGAGCATGGGGAATGTGATGAGGGATATTGATTTCCAGATAGAATGTGCTATTAAGTAATTACAGCTTTTCAAACTCCATCATCTGCCATCTACTCTTAATGAAACTACTAAAAATAGCCAACTGTCATCACAGGTCATAATACATAATCGTATATAGCCTCCAAGAATTTTTCATCTAGCCGGTATCATCCTGCCACACTGGTTCATATAGGATTCCCAGTTTAGTATTCAGCGAGCTAATTCATTCTGCTTTTGGCAGCACTGCATTAATGATCAAGCTACAACCATGAACACAGTCTGCATAACAAATGTGCTTTTCTCGAGATGCAGTAAATACAAAGTGATTAACATGAAATAACTTCTCAGCCAAACTGCCTCTTGTGTTTTCAGAGAGTACCTGTGTTTTTATTTATCCCAGAAGTTTGGAAATACTTTATTTCTTTTAGCAGTTTATTATTTTATTTCATTTCTTTTGCCTTTTTTTGGCAATCTACATTTTTCTAATGTATTATTTTGGGGAATAGGTAAAGTTTGTGCTGTGCTGCATACATTTTACAGAATGTCTTCTTCTAAAGAGCAGCCTTTAGCACACTGAATGCAGATAATTATTAATAGTTTTTTTTCTCTACATTTGACATTTGCTAAGGCAAAAGCATCAAACAGAACTGAATCACGTCATGCTCCTTCCAGCCAGCCTCATACTGCCATCTATTCCATGCTAATGAAAAGAAGGTCTATGCAGGTTAATGCTGCAGATATTAATATCTTTTAATTTCTTTAGAGTATCTTTCATTTGTTTTTACAGATATTCTGAGAAGGACATGTTTGAGTATAAGGTTTTAGTAACAGGATCATACGCTTTTTTATACGTTGTAGAGGAGATTGTCCAGGATATAGAGAGCAAGGAACAAAAGTGTTTCATTCTTCATTCAATTGACTCATAAAAGGAAAGGCCCAGTTGAACGCATAATAGAAAAGCAGTGAGCAATGGAAAATGCCTTCCATCCGAGTCATTTGAAATACGTCTATTCTGTAAAGTTTCAGAACATACACCCCACAGAACTGAGTTACTGAAACCTTCCTTGTCAGTCTATCTTATTGCTAAATGTCAAGAGTATGGCCTTTAAGTTACAAGACAACCTCCTAGACATTTTTATTAAAAGGAAAGTTTACGATATACATTGGGTAAATATAATATTAGCAGATCCCGTTTTCTAGAATTGTATCTGCTAGACTGTAAAAGTAATGGTTCAATAAATCTGTAGGTTTAAAACAATAATCACAATTTTAAAATACAAATTACATTGTTAATTATTTGGACAATGGATTTTTTTTTAACTTTTTTACATTAAATGTGTATAAAATAGAAAAACATAGACATTGTAAGCATGGTTACCATGGATAAGACCAAGTACTCAACATTTATTTCAACTCAACCTGTCCCCACCTTCAGCAACTGATAGGAGCAGGACAAGTTATAGAACATGAATAATCTGTGCCATTAGTTTTAGCAATTATAATTGCTAGTTAGTATCATCTATGTAAAACCTCTAAATATATCAACCAGGAAGGTATTTTACATGAGTACAATTATCACATTTAAATTTCTCGGTTGATTCCTAATTGTAATTGTGACACTGTCTCAGCATATCCAAGGAGATACTGGACCACCATGAAGACGGTCATGGTAAGCTGAAAATATCTACAAATTCATCCCATGCATTTTCAACAATACTTCCTTATTTTTGCTGTGATTTGAAGTGAAAGTCTACATGGACTTTGGAGGGTCTTAGTCAAAAATGCTTAACCTGCTGTTGAGTTCATGCAACAGACAGGCTACTACTCAGGCCTACAATGTTACAGCTGATCAAAGTCATGTGAGAAGAAAAGAAGGAGCGAGGTTGGGCTTCAAGAATAGAGAAACTTGAGCTGAATGTTGAGCCAGTTGCTGGTGCAAGCGATTCAAGTCTGTGCACAGGCATGGGGAACATTCTGCCACCCTGGCACGGCCACCTTTCATGCCACTCCATGCCGACTTTAGTTTCTAGCTGTTCAGGAATTGCTACTATTCTAGGGCTTGTACAAGCCCTGATAGCCATACCCTACAAACATACAAGTCCTGATAAATATGCCCCAATATCTCCATGCCCCAATAGTACTATGAGATAAAGTAACTAACACTGAGGCCTGTGTAAGGTGCTTTTCTATAGTAAAAAATAAATTTAATGTAGTAAATGGATGAATGTGAGAGCATGTGGGTAGGACTTCTGATGTTTTAAAACCATGTTTCTGGTATCCACTTAAGGAAGCATTATTGGCCTTAAAGGGTCTAAGAGCCCTCCCCAATTTTTTTCATTTTTTTTGGTAGAGGGGCATATATTTATAGGAGATGTGTGCTTACCTCAAATATGCATCACATCTTTGTGTGAACAGTCAATTCTTTAGCGATGAATTATTTTTGCCCCATACATTCAACTCGAAATGTAATTATATACATGACATCAGCGGGTGGTGGGTTAAAAGGTGTTAAAAAATGGTATTCTTCCATCATTAATCACTATGAGGACACTAGAAACCACTATTGGTTAATATAAAGGAACCTGGCATATCTCTTTCTCTGGCACTATATCAAAGTGCCACAAGGTCCACATGGACTAGCATGGACTAGGTTCTCTACTAGCTCCATGCCAGCACAGTTCAAAAGCATACAAGAGCATACAAACATAACAAGCATAATGATATACTTTTTATACATAATATACTGATATACATAATAATAGAATTTTATTGTGCTTATCTTGGAGCTTAATGTGTGAGTGAGGTGTGGTACGAGTGATAGATGGCTGAACAAATCAGCAGCCAGAAAATACCTGATATTCCTGCCCCCAACTTCACCCAGGTGCTGGTTATACTGGTTTCCAGATCATTGTTTTATTACTCTATTGTTATTGCTGCACTTCTGACCATTGTTAGAGTGTTGACTACTATTTGCCTCAAGATTCTGTAACTTGCCGCCATCTTTTTTCTGACTCCCTTTCTTTGTCAACTGTTCATGGTACATACTTAGAGTATGGGACTTTGACCAGTTGCTGCCTGTGGGCTGTCGCTGGGCCTGGCAAATAGGAAGGGACAAAGGTTGTGGGTTAATTTAAGGCCTGAACCTCTTCATTGTTTTGATAATCTCCTTCAAATCTACCTTAAGCACATCCACAATGAAGCTGCATTATGTGGCGGCGACACAGGTGGACTTTCTTTCCACCTGCAATATGGGGCCATAAAGGCTCACTACAGTGATGGTTACATAATTTACTTGAGAATGAAGGGTAGACATTAAGGGTAATAATTAGAGATGAGCGAGTATACTCGTCCGAGTATACTGCTCGGTCAAGTATTAGCATACACGGACTGGTTCGTTACTCGGACGAGTATTTCCCCTGCTCGTGATCGAGCATTAAATGAAGAAGTGAAGAACAGTGAAGAACAGTGTTTTTATTGTTTAAAAAAAAATTACAGATGTTTCCTGATGTTTTGCTTGTAAGAACACATTGAAATAACACTATTCTTCACTTTCCAGTTGTGCATGTCTCCCGCTAAGTTCGAAGATGTTTGGAACATCTGGAATGTGAAGAATATTGTCTTCCAATAGGTTCGGAGATACGCGCGCACATCTGCAAAGTGAAGAATAGAATGAAAACATTGAAAACAGTGAATACAGGACCATTTAAGTGCAGAACACATTGAAAGAACAATATTCTTCAAATTCCAGATGTTCCGAACATCTCCTAACTAAGCGGGAGACACGCGCGAACACCTGCAAAGTGAAGAATAGTGTTATTTCAATGTGTTCTAACAAGCAAAACATCAGGAAACATCTGGAATATTGAATTAAGCACTGTTCTTTTACTGTTCTGTTTTAGCAAAAAAATGCTCGGGTCTCCCATTGACTTCAATGGGGCTCGTTATTTGAGACGAGCACTCGAGCATCTGGAAAAGTTTGTCTCGAATAACAAGCACCCGAGAATTTTAGTGCTTGCTCATCTCTAGTAATAATGCCTGATTAATGGTATTGTGATGATGTTTTTTTATTGTGATGAAAAACATTTGTGCAAAATCATTTTAGAAAAACATTTTTCTGTTGCTAAACAAAACGACAAAGTGACACAATTTCAGGGTAAACAGCATATTATCATATAGTGAATATAGATTTTTAATATGTTATTTTACATAAATAATTTGAATAATACTCATTTTTATTCCTGTACAAAAAAAATGTGTTTGTCTAACAATATGAAGACATTTTCAAATCTAAGTATTGAGAGGGTCAATGTGCTTTGATGTGATAACACAATTTAATTGTTTTATCAATGACTATAGATTAAGAATATAAATGTGGTCAATGACCTGTGGTGTTACAAGGGTATTTATGCTAGCATTTACCCCTGTGGATTAATTGTGGGTGAGAAAGAAATTACAAAACTGCCACAAAGAACGACCTTACCTGATAAGACTTTTCTACTTTCTTGAAGTAGGTGAGAAGGGCAGGCTGTGCACAGCAGGTTGTTTTCTCAGCACCTTAATGAGAAAAATTGACCTGTTTATCCACCAGCTGTCTCCTCTGCTTTTAAGCTCAGCCATACAGTAAGTGCCTCTTCTGTCCTTAGATTTTATTCTAATTTGCTTCAGGAAGAAAGTTGAATATCAACCAAAAATATTAACCCCATTCAGAAAATGAAGAGTCATCAAAGATTTGACAGGAATGAATATGACTTGTATGTGAATTGAAAATAAATTTACTGATCCCTAAAATATTTTGATAAATTATTTTGATTATTTAGTAGCATCTTATCTTCTGAGGCTTTATACAAATACTAGTGGGAAGAGTATATGTTTAAATAATGCAAACATTTTATTACACAGATGACACTAGGGACCGGACAGATGTGATTTACAAAGGACAGTTGCAGGTGTGTGCAAGGACGGCTGTCAAAACCTTACATGTTTCCTAAAATAAGGTTAGGTATAAAAAGTCTCAGATATGACAAGTGCAGACAAGTGACAGCTATTACTGCTCATAGTGAATATATTTGTGTAGAAAAAGTTTTTCAAAAGTTTATGATGTGATCGTATTTTGTGAGCAGTCAGTAAGGGTCACAAATTAAAAAAATGCTATCGTACATTTCTCATGATTTCTACTGTATGTCTGAAACATTATGGTTACATCACAAAATGACTGACACACTAAAATACTTAGGAACAAGTTGCACAAAATATTCAAAAATATTAACACCTCATGTGCCACATTTATCAAGAAGTCTAAGCCACTATGGTAAATCTGGCATATGAAATCTCCTAAGACAATCTAAAAAACTGATCCAAGAAGTTGCTTAATGATTAATCCAACCCCAACCTCAGGTGTCGGTCACAGCAGGGACAGCAGAGAGCTTCACGGTGCCTTTTTACACCTAACTAACATTGATGGTTATGTTATATAGAATTGTTTCCTCTCAATCACTTCCTCATCCAATCCCCTCCCTTCCTTAATTGAACTTGACGGACATGAGTCTTTTTTAAACCGTATAAACTATGATACTATGAATATGCTGCAAGGCATTTGTACTGCAATACATTGAAGACTTAAGCTTATGCTTATTCATCCCTGCTTTTGCATTAGTATAATAAGAATCTATACATAGGGGTTGTAGTTATGACTGTTAATTGGCATGGAAACCACCAAAACTCTGGAAGGGGCTAAGGGGTAAGAGAAAACACTTACCACCTCATTTGATCGGTCAGAAATGATGTCTCTGAATTCAGCTGTGAAAATCAATGATTGCCTCACCTGGAAACATTGAAACAGTCATAGATTATGAGTTTGCATCTATCACCATGGTAAGTGGATACCTTTCCATTACTACTATTACAGTACATATTCGAAAACTTTGGAAAAACTTAAATATAAGCCCTTGGGTGGGAAATGCAGCTGCAACTCTTTCATAAAATATCCAGCACCCTCACTTCATCAATGTCCAGCAGCAGCCTCCCCTCACTAATAAAATGTTCAGAGCCCCCCAATTAATTAAATGTTCATAGCATAGGACTGCACTTCTGAAATGTCCCTGCAGAGCTCCCAATTAATAAAATGTTGACAGCAGAGCTCCTCTTATTAATAAAATGTCCACAGCAGAGCCCTCACTTATGAAATGCTCACAGCAGAGCCCCAATTTATAAAATGTCCACAGCAGAGCCCTCCATTTATGAAATGTTCTTGCATCTTCCAGGTAGAATGGGCAGAGTGCCGCGAGGAGGATCTTGGAGCACAGGAGGAAAGTTCCATTTTTTATTTTTTTTTAAGTTTAGGTTCTATGGCCACTGACCCAGGACCGCGTGTTCCACGACATGGAGTCTGTCGGTTGGGGACTGTTGCTCAAAAATGCACTTTTTTTCATAATAATTATTTTTTTATTATTAATATTATTATTATTATTATTATATTTCATTTCATTCATTTTCTACAATTTTTTTCGGTAGTCATAACACTATCCCTAATTCTAACCCAAACCCTTACACTAATGCTAAATTCTGGGATGACATTAGTAGCAATTCAAAAGATTCTTCTAAAGCAAAGCAGAAAAAAAAATATTGCTGAAAAATCCTCAGATTAATACAGAATCTATGAATGGATTCACTCATCTCTAGTTGCATGATATTTCGTTGTTACAAATGGTATGGGTTGTAACACCAGTATGTGACATGTCTTTCTACGAGGGCAGTTCAGTAAGTACCCATGTTTGACAATAGAGGGCATCCCTGAGGGAAGTTGGTGTTATCATCGTTTGCTGCTATTTTTTAAACAACAGCAAAACAAATTGCAAACTGATTGATAGGTTAGTTTGGATTTGGCAGCCATTTGAGTAAGACGTGTTTCATGATTTTCGCTAAGAATGAATGAAAAAAGAGCTGTATCGTTCGGTAATATGCTTTTTGTTTTTGGATGGGAAAAAATGTGAAGAGATAAAAGAAAAGTTGGATGCTGTTTATGGGGACACTTCGCCATCTATGACCACAGTTAGATATTGGTTCCACAAATTTAAAAGTGGGCCAAAATCCGTCTTTGATGAAGTGTAACCAGGACGCCCTGCAGATGTGGTTTACTGAGGAAATCAATCAAAAAGTGCAGGTCATGATACTCGCTGATTGAAAGTGTGCTAAGCAGCAGAGGCCGTAGGTGTGTCTCGTGTGTTCTGCCATGAGATTTACAGCAGATAGCGGAGAGGTAGAGAAAGGTGGAACAGGAAGGCAGAGTGGAAGGGCTTTTATGCATTTGCATAAATTTAAAGTTCTTTTATAATCATCTACAGGAGCAGTGCCCCTAATACCCAGCAATGTTAATACTTAGTCTACGCCAAAGAAGGTGGTAGATTTCCCTTAAAACTCATTCTTAGTGTACAATGTAGTGGCCAAAATCAGCGATAACAAATTTTCTAGTTCGCTCTTCTTCAGTCATAAGCAATAACTTGTAATGAAGTAAATATGATGCGACATGGATTACTTTATGATTTAAACCATTCCACGCTGCACTTATCATTGAGATGAAATGGATGTTATTCCTTGATGAAGGGACATAGTGACATTTTTTCTGTATTTCCATTGCCATTTATGATATTCATTTGACAGTTTATTTAACAATGAGATCAGCATGTAATATATGTAAGACAGGAGAGTGAAACTCAAATAACATATCACAGTTCACAGAAACTAAATGGTAAACTCTTCTACCTATTTAAATATCAAAAGGTTTGAAAATGAGAAAAGCTTTTATGCTTCACTTCCCAGGAGATTGTATCCATCCTGCCAGTGAATAATATATACTGTAGGTGCTTAAGTATATTCTCTCAAAATGTAGACATTGTTTCTCTAAAGAAGACTATGAAAATATTGCCAACATATACACTTGGATCGGGTCATGCTATTTGCTATCTTAAATTAGGGGAACGACAAACTAAAATTGTTGTTAAATAGCAATGGAAAGACTTAAAATGTGCCAGATTTCAGAAACAGGTGAAGCATCCAGGCTTAAACTAACTTACAGATAAACAGACTAATACCCACATGGGACTCCTACTATAGTTCATACAAATATATGTACAAATTTATATAATTGGGGTCTGAGATTATATCTAGAAACGGTGTGAATTGTTCTCAATTTGCATCTCACTATATATTCCAAGTAGGGCCAAGTAGGACTAAGTAGGCAACCATTAGCCTATTGTAGAAACATACATAAGTATACTTATAACTATACTACTATAGAAAACTAAAGCCATATCCGAAAGTGTGAATTGCAACTATTTTGCACCCAAAAACATACATACCAAGACTTTTTCCAAAACAGTTGTGGATTTCACCCAAAAAAGTCACATATACCGCCCGCTGGTGTGCTTTGCAGTTGAACCTGTGATATTCGAGGTGCAACGTCCAGTTATTACTATGACAATTTAGTAGCAACAAGGTTGCATGCATGTCACTTGAATGTGGAAACAAACATAGGAAAAAGGCAAAAGCAACAAATCATAAAATGAGCCAAACAGTGATAAATCTTCCTGATAATTACTTAAATACGACTCATATGATTTATCAATTACTCAGATGCTTTTTGTAATGATTTAACAAGGTAGAAACAAACTGAAGAACTGTATTATCTGGAATTTTCAAGTAAAAGTCTAGGTTCAGTGCAAAAGGGAGAAAGAGAAAAACAGCATCATCCAAAGTTTCCCAACCAAGGAAATGGACAAACTGCATTATATGACTACTGTGACAGTTAGAGAAATCTGGAATAAGGCCCCACATGCCCAATCATAATTGTGACCGTGATCTGGCTGCACTGGACCGTAGCCATAAAAAAGGTCTATAGCACCTCCTCCCAGACTTACCTGTCTGTTTAAGTGCATTGTCAGATGGGAATGCACTCTACCATGATTCACTAAGATCGTAAGCTCGATATCCTGCATGTGTCGCTTCCCCACTCAGGTTCACCGGAGTTCACCTTCTTCTTCCTGGTACAGGCGGCACATCCATTGTATAAAAGCCAGCGCATCTGTGCCAAAATCTGATTTCTTGTGACACAGTGCAGCACAGACCCCAGTTAAACACCTGTCAAAGCTGAGCAATCCCCGAAAACGTTGAAAAATCTGACAAAAGTGCGTGCGTGGACCCTTAGTAAATAAGCGCCAATAGGTCCAGCACTCTGAGGTTCAATTTCTTCTCCAATAATTATTCTTTAAAAACACACTCACATAAACATGGTATAAAACCATCAGATCAGTTCAAGACTAAGGCTTATTGCTGTAACGTGTCAATCAATACCATGTTATACCATGTCTATGTGAGTTTGTTTTTAAAGGAGACATATTGGAGAAGAAAAAGAACCTCTGAGTACTGGACCTATTTTATTTTTGAAGCATAACTTGTGCCCCTCGGAGTCTGGGGAGTGCTCTGTGTACCAGGCTGCATCGTTATGTGAGACAGGTGAGCTGGACAACTTCCTTTTTTGGACTATATTCAGTGCCCAAAGGGTGCACCAGATTCATGAATACAGTACTCACTATTAATAAATGTGCTCCTATGAGCATCAAGAAGAAAAGTGTTCCTGCAGGACAACAACCCAAAGCATACAATCATGGCCAAAAGTTTTGAGAATGACACAAATATATTTTCACATGATCTGTTGCCCTCTGGTTTTTATGTGTGTTTGTCAGATGTTTTTATTGCATACAGAAATACAAGTGCAATCATATTATGAGTAACAGTTATTGACAGAATGAGTTAATGCAGAAAGTTAATATTTGCAGTGTTGACCCTCTTCTTCAGGACCTCTGCAATTCTCCCTGGCATGCTCTCAATCAACTTCTGGACCAAATCCTGACCGATAGCAGTCTATTCTTGCACAATCAATGCTTGCATTTTGTCAACATTTGTTGGTTTTTGTTTGTCCATCTGTCTCTTGATGATTGACCACAAGCTCTCAGTGGGATTAAGATCTGGGGAGTTTCCAGGCCATGGACCCAAAATCCAAATGTTTTATTCCCTGAGCCATTTAGTTATCATCTTTGCTTTATGGCAAGGCGCTCCATCATGCTGGAAATGCATTGTTGATCACCAAACTGCTCTTGGACAGTTGGGAGAGGTTGCTCTTGGAGGACATTCTGGTACCATTTTTTATTCCTGCATGACTGTGCCTTGGCTGAGAAGCAACCCCACACATGAATGATTGCAGGATGCTTTACAGTTGGCATGAGACAAGACTGGTGGTATCGCTCACCTTGTCTTCTCCCAACAAGCTGTTTTCCAGATGTTCCACACAATCAGAAAGGGGATTCATCAGAGAAAATGACTTTACCCCAGTACTCAGCAGTCCACTCCCTGTACCTTTTACAGAATATCAGTCTGTCCCTGATGTTTTTTCTGGAGAGAAGTGGCTTCTTTGCTGCCCTCCTTGACACCAGATGCACTCACACCTGCCTGCTGCCATTCATGAGCAAGCTCTGTACTGCTGGTAGCCCAATCCCAAAGCTGAAACACTTTTAAGAGATGGTCCTTGCTGGTCCTTCTTGGGCAACCTGGAGCCTTTTTGGCAACAATGGAACCTCTCTCCTTGAATTCCTTGATGACTGAGGTGCAATCTTTCTAGCTGCAATGCGCTTCCCTGTTAGGCCAGTTTTGTGCAGTGCAATGATGACTGCACGTGTTTCTTTAGAGATAACCATGATTAACAGAAGAGAAACAATGATGCCAAGCACCAGCCTCCTTTTAAAGTATCCAGTGGTGTGATTCTTACTTAATCATGGCAGATTAATCTCCAGCCCTGTCCTGTTAATGGAGCAATCACTGAAAATATGTTAGCTGCTCCTTTTAAGGGAGGCCTGCAATGATGTTGAAATGTGTTTTTGGGGAAACAGTTCATTTTCTAGTCAAATATTGACTTTGCAATTAATTACTGTTAAGCTGATCACTCTTTATAACATTCTGGAGTATATGCAAATTGCCATTATAAAACCTGATGCACTAGACTTTGTAAAAATTAACATTTGTATCATGCTCAAAACTTTTGCCCATGACTGTACATTGAGATTTGGCAAAGAAATTATTCTATGACAATGAATAAGATTTTATGGAAAACACCTGTGGAGTGGGGTAGATATATCTGAAGTGTCTGGAATCTGAGCTGTTCTAGCTTCCTGTGAGCTCGGATTGCATTCCATGGGCAACTAGAACAGCCTCAGACACTTCTGATTAAAATTCCCGCTACATTTGTATTCAAGTGAGTCAACCAGTATGCACCAACATTGGGGATACGTAGACGAGAACAGGGATTAGTCTGAATATAATCCAGAGCACGCCTGAAAGGATTCAGGGGCCACGTATAAAAACAAAGCTCTAATCTCAGAATACTCCTTTAATGGCATAACTACAATGAAAAAGTTATTTTATCCAGAAGCTTTTTCCAAATATTAAATTCATAGTTTTTTCATATTTGTTGATAATATCTTACATTTGTTTTTTTACAATGATGTTATGAAACATTAGAGCTATATGGAAATATTTCTATCCAACAAAGAGATGCTACAGATTTAACATATCTCAATGAATAACAATGAATCTGAAGCTGTTAAGGACCTTATTGCATATTGTTAGGGAAGCTTAAAAATCTGTAATGATTTACAGTATAGAACAACTATAAATAAACTATAACACTGTATGGTCATTAAATTAAAATGTAATCAATGGTCACATATCTAATTTAATTATGTTACCAAGCAATAAAGGGAAATGGAAAATTACTTTCTCTTATTAAGAAAAAAAAAGCAATCTCTGTTGTACCTGTTGATCACGTAATCACATGACATATTTAGGTCAGAGTTCTTCCAGTGGTCCAGTTGCAAATGCCATGAGTGAGTGTTACTTCTTCTTTTTTTAAATACTGTATGTTTTTTATTTATGCCCTCCTGCAGGCTGTATTTAAAAATGCCTTTTGGCATACAATTCTCTACACCATTCAGTAAGGACCACTATAAAGTAATACAATTTATAAAAAAAAAGTACTTACCAGTACTTACAGGAGATTAGGGAGGATGATTTCCCCATCGGTATTTGATAGCAGAGGCAAATTACAAGTGCATACATGGCTATCATGCTATCATACAAGGAGTCATAACCCTGTGGAGTTAGAAGATGAAACATCTGTAAGTATTTGTCACCTACCAAAACTTTTTTTCTCTCTTCAAAACAATGAATCATTTACCATCACTAAGATGATTGATTGCAACAGCTGTTTCGTCGTGTATCTGGTTACATGCACACACTGTTGTACCCAATATATTGGGAGTATTATAAGAACACTTAAGACCATATCCATGATGCATGTATAAAAAGACACATTCATCGACAAAGGTATGTCATGTCTATCAAATATCAATATAAACCAAGGAGACATGACAAGCTTACAGGCTACGTTGGTTCATACCTGTGGATCCCCACATTATCGCATTCAACGCCAGCCCTCCGTTTTTATCTGTCTTTATTGAGACAGATGTTTTTCAGGTCTGAATACTATCTGTAAATTTTGCTTCCCAATACTAACCAATTGTTGTGGCTATTCCACAACCATGATAAAAATCTCTATTTTTCTTCTCACCTAGGGACCACGTATTTCATTAGTCAATGGATCCAAAAAAATAATGGACAATTTTTTCCCCAGATGGCGCTTAGGAAGCAGTTTTTTTGGCAAACAAAATTTTGCCAACCATCCTTTTTGTGGACGTGAAAAAAAAGGATGCTATACAGAAAACATGGTAGCGGACATAATTCCGACACAAAAATGGAGTCCATGGAGTGTGTTTCCACGCTGTAGTTTTCTGAAGGAGTTTTAGAAACCAAAACCATGAATGGTGTGACAAAAAAGAGAAAAAGTAGCACTGCTCAATTACATATTTTTACCCATTATGATCCAAATTTGTTTTTGGCTTGCTGTCTTTCAGTGATTTTTTTAAGACAATTATCTGATTCCTTACAGTTACTATGATGTTTTTCAAATATTGTCACTGCCATATAGGTTTTAAATAATGCTATAGGAAACCATAAAAATGTGCCAATAATTATATAAAATAAGTGGGAGCCTTTGACATAAAACTTGTAGTGATAACTTATATTAATAGTCTTGGTAATGAATAGCTAGGGTATTTCAGCCATATCGCCTGAATAAAAAGAAGAAAAAAGTTGAGATAAAATGTTAGTATAGCTTTTTTTGCTGGATTAAACATATAAAAGAAAACTTGTTTGATTTTAATAATAAGGAGACAGAAACAACTTCTTCTTACAACGTGAGAGATCTCTTAATTATTAATGGATTTCCATGCAAATTCTAGACTTTTCATAAAATATTTCTAAAGTAATTAGATGTACCATCTTGTAAGTCAGTGTGCTGAGCATTTACATATTGCAGAGTCACAGAGCGCAACTAAAGAGATGGAACAAAATATCAGAATATATATAACAAGGCAAATATTGTATTGCATATAATAATATATAAATATTCAGAAATAAGAAATGGTATGGAAATAGAATTTTTTTTTACATAAAGTTGTATAGTTACAATTGATTGACAATTGTACCATCCATTTGTAGTTGTCACAGTATATTGTATATCCTAGACAAACCTACAAAACATCCTCAACTCTACTTTTCAATCTGTAACAATTCATACCTTGTGTGGGTAGACAGTACAGCTTCTGAATGCTATATGCAGTCTAATGTACTGAAATGCTAATTTAAAAAAAAAACATGTTGCATTTTTTTGTGTGTGGAAACATCTGCAATGTATTCTTCACACATATTGTTCTTCATATACTATTGTAAAGAACACCGTTCGGCACGTGTCTTCCGTTAAGTTCACAGATGTATGGAACATCTGCAATGTGTTCTTCACTGTGTTCTTTCAATGTGTTCTTTCAGTGAAAACATCTGCAAACATCTGCAATGTGTTCTTCTTTAGTGTTTTTTCAATGTGTTTTTTCAGTGAAAAATGCTTGAGTCTCCCATTGACTTCGCTATTAGATACGAGCACTTGAGCATCGGGAAAAGTTCGACCCGAGTAATGCGCACTCGAGCATTTTAGTGCTTGCTCATCTCTAGTTATTAACGTTTACTCTTCATATACTTTTTGCATATATCATTTTCGCATTTTGATTTAATACCACAAGAGGAAAACGACCCAAGTTCATTTAACACAATGGGGCACATTTACTTACCCGGTCCAGTCGCGATCCCGCGGCGCGTTGTCCAATGAGGATTCGGGTCTGTCAGTATTCACTAAGGTTGTGCGCCTGATATCCAGCAGGTGTCGCTGCTGCTCCGAGGTCCACCGGAGTTCATCATTCTTTTTCATGGTGCATGTAAGTGCATAATCTTTTTTTTTTAATTCCGCGTTTTTTTCCGAATCCGTCGGACAACCGTTGTCCGATGGACACGCCTCCCTATTTCTGTCATGTTAAAGCCGGTGCCAATGCGTTACAATCCGATCGCGTGCGCCAAAATCCCGTGGCAATTTGGCGCAAAACGGATTTGGATTAAAACTTTTTTTTTTTGCACATCTGCAAAGTGAAGAATAGAATTAAAACATTAAAAACAGTGAACACAGGACCATTTAAGTGCAGAACACATTGAAAGAACGCTATTCTTCACATTCCAGATGTTCGTGCACATCTCCTAACTTAGCGGGAGACACGTGCGAACACCTGCAAAGTGAAGAATAGTGTTATTTCAATGTGTTCTTACAAGTAAAACATCTGCAAACATCTGTAATATTTTTTTTGCACTGTTCTTTAAATGTCCTGTTTTATTTACAAAATGCTCGGGTCTCCCATTGACTTCAATGGGGCATTTTAGTGCTCGCTCATCTCTAGTTAGGACCCCATCAATTAGGAAGTGATTGCATATATTTTCATTAAGCCAGTACTTCATGTGTCCAAAGCCATTTCCCAGGATATAAAGTTGAGATAAAAAGAGCAAACACTACTTATCCATTCTATACTTTGATAGAAACTCTTCTCTTGCTCTCACCTAATTTTATTCTGAATATTTTTCTTCTTTGTTCCGACTCTATTCTTTGTTACTAAGGCTTCATTTCCTATTTAACTAATGCCTTAGGGTTTACAGTTTTAATACTTTGCTGCTGCAGTTTTAATCTTTTAGATTACAATTAAAGTGGACAGGTACATTATGTATAATACCCCATTGGCAGAAAATGACCCATATTTAAATTGTCAAGCAAAATCCCAGAGAGATGAAATAAGTTTGTGGAAGTGAAAACATGAAATAACTGCCCTTTCCGTCATTTTGTTATATTTCTATTCAATATATCTAAGAAGACTTTAATTGTTTATTTTGACAATGTTATCTGAATGCCTAAGTTATTATTCAGATGTAAATAGCAGGGATTAATTTTCTGCCTTTTGACCACATGTCTAGTATAATCATTTGAATTAAGCTTTTGCCCTCTGATATTGTGAATGTTTTGAAATGCAAATCTTCTAAATAATAATTTGTCAGATGTTTGCAATTGCTCTTGTATTATTATTTCTGCTTTATCTTTTCCCGTGTTACTCAATTGGTATACTTTGTAATTACAGTAAAATAAAGTGAGCAGTGAAAAACGGTATTTATTTGTGTATAAGCTGAGTTTTTCAGCACAGAAAAGTGCTATACCAACCCCCCTGTGGCCTATACACAAATTTATAAAAAAATAAACTTACATACTCACCTTCCGATGTTCCCCAATGGTCCGCACGGCTCCTCTTGCTTCTCTTCTTCACTGGTAACTAAGTGGCCGTTGATGTGTCTATGCACACCAGCGCACACTATAACATCAGCAGCGGCGACACCACTATGTCATAGTAAGTGCCAGAGGGCAGAGCTCATGGAAACGTCTTTGCCTGCTGTTACCAGTGAAGAAGAGAAGCCTGAGGAGCCATGTAGACCATCAGGGAGCATCGGAAGGTGAATATGTTTATTTTTTTTTATACAATGAGGGGCTACAGGCCATTTTATTATTTGGGGAGCTGCAAGGCATTACATGATTTTATTATTATGGGGGCCAAAGGGAATTTCATTATTAGGGGTCTACAGGGCATCTATTTATTTGGGGGCTGCAGGAATTGTATTATTTGCGGGGCTGCATGAATTTCATTAATGGGGAGCTACAGGAATTTCATTAAGGGGGGGGCTGCAGGGCATTACATTATAAGGCCTGCTAATGGGCTTGTCATTACAAGGGCCAGAATTGGGCATTTCTTTACTGGGGGAGGGCCACATGGGGCATTTCATTACTGGGGGAGGCTGCTGGACATTCCATTCCTAAGGGAGGCTGCTGGGCATTTTGCTAGTGAGGGAAGGTTGCTGGGCATTATAGTACTTAGTGGGAGGCTGTGACCAATGCATTTCCCACCCTAGACTTTTAATTAGGTCAAATTGCCCCACCTCTTTATGGTAAAATTAGTCTTATAATCCAGTTATATTCTGTAACATACAAATAACATTGTTATAAACAAAATAATTGGCTATAATATATAGTAAAGGCACAGTGGATCCTGGGACATGAGACATTGTGACCGGACAGTACATAAAACTTTCTGTATTAATTCTTTATGGTATTCTAGACCTTGCTTGCTGTCATTTTATAGGAAACTTCCTCATTTACTTCCTATAGATAAACACTGGTCCGTGGTCATGTAATGTCACACCGGTGTACGGCTAGTTAGCATCACACAGATTGGGGCTTTTTTACTAAGGGTCCCGCGACTGCATTTTTGTCAGGTTTCCAGACTTTTTGGGGATCATGCCTGGGATTGTGTCGCACACGATCGGATTTTGGTGCATCGGCGCCAGCTTTCATGCAACAGAAACCGGGAGGCGGGCCGTAAGACAATCCGACGGATTCGGACAAACCGCGGGATTTAACATTTAAATTGTGTCGCAAGCCAAGCACTTACATGCACCAGGAAGAAGAAGGTGAACTCCGGCGGACCTGATCGAGGAAGCAACAGATGCAAGAAATCGGGCTCATGATCTTGGTGAATCGCGGCAGTTGTGCATTCTCGTCAGGTAATGCACCTCAGGGATCGTGCCAGGACTGGTAAGTAAATCTACCCCATTGTGTTGTAATGACCCGTGCACATCACATGATTATGGACCAGTGTTTATTTACAGGAAGTAAACAATGAAGCTTTATGTTGCATGGCAGCTTGAAGAAAGTAATCAGAGATCTTGAAAACCTTGACAAACTGATACAGAAAGTATAATAGAAAATTTTATCATACAAACAATATAGATTTTTAGCTGGAATGAGTTTAATGTGGACAACCCCTTTAAGGTTTTTTTTTCAGTCTAAGAATATTCATTATTTAATTCAACCAGATCCAAGGTTGATCCAGAAATGAAGTTAAAAATCCTGTCTGGATTTGGGAACGGTTCCTGAAGCCCAAACAGTAATCTATTTAACTAGTGATGGCAAAGCCGTCAGTTTGGTATAGACCTGAACTTTTTGGACTGTTTGGACTCGTTCAGCACTATTCATGTGTTCAGAATCGACCATTAATATCAGATAGAGTCAATACAGTCAACTGCACAATCTCATTCCTGTTTCATTCTGTGCTTATTAGCTGCTAGAATAGCTGATCTGAGGGCATTCTTTTGTTGCACATCCACTACATTGATATTAACCAGTTTGGTTGAGTCGCGCTGCATGGAGAGGGCTCATTGGCTGAGCCCTATCCATAGCCGGTAAGTCTTTGCTGCATATTGCACCGATTGCGGGTGTTATCACAGCGATGGCTGCCGGCAAAGCTGCCGGCAGCCTCAAAAAGATAGTGGCGCATGGGTGCCGCCATCTTACCTTGTAAAAATCATAAACACATTAGCTTTCGACGCGTCTGAAAATACCCGATCTATCAAAATATGATAACGGTTTTTCAATGCGTTTAACCCCGTAATGGAAAATGGCACTTTTTTGCCATTTTGAAAAATATAAAAAAATCTATAAAAAGTGAACAAAAGGTCGTACAGTCCTAAAAATGATATAATTGAAAATATTATAAAATTTTGCAAAAAATGACACCACCCACAGCTCCGTACACCAAAGTATAAAAAAGTTATTAGCACCAGAAGTTGGCAAAATCAAAAAAATTATTTTTGTACAGGAGGTTTTAATTTTTGTAAATGTATGAAAACATTATAAAACCTATACAAATTTGGTATCCCCTTAATCGTGCTAACCCAAAGAATAAAGTAGACATGTCATTTGGAGCGCTCAGTGAAAGACGTAATATCCAAGCCACCCAAGAAAATGGCGCAAATGCATTTTTTCACCATTTTCACTGCATTTGGAATTTTTTTCTCGCTTCCGAGTACATGGCATGGAATATTTAATACCATCACTATGAAGTGCAATTTGTTATGCAGAAAACAAGCCGTCACACAGCTCTTTACGTGTAAAAATAGAAAAGTTATAGATTTTTGAAGGTGGGGAGTGAAAAATGGACATGAAAAAACAGGAAAGGGCCTGGTTCTTAACCGGTTAAGGACAAGGGTTGAGCGGACCCAAACTACAAAGTTACCAAATCTGTTTGGTTTTTACAATTCCTAAGGGTCAGCTCATGATAAACCTTACCTATAAATAGCATTATAACTTAAAATTCTAATTTATGTTACAAAACTTATATTGAACAATTTAAACTTAAATGAAAGACAAACTGCTACTGGTGTATTGTAAATCAGCAACAAACATTTACATATCATGGATTAAAAGTGTCACTGGAGAACCCTTATCTACACTAAGATTTTCCTAATTTACAACTCTACTAAACACCATCCACTTGTGTGCATTGTTTATTTCCCTTGTGGTGAAGGACAAATAAATATTTCAACTTGACCTTAAACTTTGCACAAAATAACTAAGAGTTCTTTGTTAAGTAGAAGGGTACTTTGTCAAATGCTTTCTTTTGGATGTTAAATTAGGTATTTAGCTTCTGATTGTGTTTCTAATATATATTTCATGATAATTAATGCATGCATCTGCCTCTTGTTGCCATAGAGATGCAATAACTCTCTTTCATAAGGGAGAGAACTGACTCTTAAGTGTCATTTACATTTCTGCCGTGTATGTCAATGACTCTCTACATTCCTTATGTCCTTTATATAAAGCTTTTATGACAGCTTTGTTCCTATGGAAAAGTATTTTGTTTGTAAACTTATACAATCACAATTGAATACATGTTCATCATATCATATTACACCGATAACCAGATGAGTGACAGGTTAATTTGCATCTGCTTTAGTGTCTTCTTTCATACTGGAAGCTCGTTTACTAAGGGACACTTTTGTTGGACTGTGCATCGTTTTCAGGGCTAAAACGGCTTGCACAGTGTGTGCGCTGGGATTGTGGCGCATGCCTTCCTTTTTGTGGTGCAGCTGTGCTGGCATTCATGTGACACAAATTAGGGGGCGTGCCGTCGGACGGTCCCAATGTCAGTAGTGCTAGCAAACCTTGGACATGGGTAGCAGATGTGGCATTTAGAATCCTCTCTGTGGGCATGTAGGCCATTGTCTTGGAGCAGTTTGTCAGCCAGTACTTAGACTATCTTCCTGCAGTCCCAGGCAGCTCATAATATACTGTGCTCAGTTCTAATGTAAAGATTCCCAGAACTGCAAGAAGAGTGTGAAGGTATGAACTGAGTCGCATAATCATTTTAGCTTCTGCTTTGGGCACTGTGATTCTTCCTGTTCAGGAGGTGCTGGAGGGCAACTGAAATGATAATCTGAATTTCAACCCTTATTTCAATTGTATTGGCAACTTCAGGATACACCAAAAATTGTGGCAGAGGAGGGAGCAATACTGTAAGTTAGTGCTTAAATTACTGGTTTGGCACTTTGCCATAATTAATTAGTATGTATGTATGGAGGTATTTTCTCATGGCTTTTTTATTTTTTTAATATGCTCATTACCATTAAAACATCTTACTAGTATAGCAAAGTGAGAAATAATCCCAAAAGGAAAATGTTTGAGTTATCTGGTTCTGCATATAGAATTTAAGTAGATAATATGACAAACACCTGGCATGACGAGTTGTACAATACAAAGAGAAAAGCACTCTTTTACGAAAGGCAAACATAGCATTAGAATAACACAATGCACCAGTTTTCGTGAAGTAGTAGGTACTAGTTCTTCATAAATCTGGAACCCTTTGCACTGTTCCGACAAAGTGCAATTTTTTTTGGTGAACCTTTAACATGGCCCGTGCAACACATTTCTGTTGAACTTTGCATGTTAAATGTGGCGCATGGTGCAACTGAGCACAGGAAATTTGTGTTGCATGAAGAATAGTGCACCCACAACACATATGTGGCGCGGACACTTCTGAAATAACTGTGAAAGCAGTTTGCATTGAAAAGAATGTGCCAGAATACCAGTGCACGGCCCTAATTACAAATAGCTGTTGTCAGTTGGCTTCCACCCAGTCCATCTTAAAGAGATATGTCATTTTGGACTTAAAAAAAGCATTGGGCAGGTACTATGTGGAAATGCCCTCCTGAAGGATTGCTTTCAGAAGGGGAATACTTGTTCTGAGGAACTGTAAGTCCTTTTATAGATTTTACCCTCAGATACTTAAGCTTCTAACTACTCCTCTGTTTAGTGTTGCACACTTAAAGGGGTTGTTAAGGCTTTGAAAACTATTTATATCAGGCCACAGGGGGGGTTACAAAAACAATAAAAATCATATACTTACCCCCTCTTGTGCTTCCCTTGTCCCACGGTACCACTAGTCACTGCCGTTTTCCTGTTCGTTTACAGAGGCCAATGCTCCCATCCTGACTACTTCTGCATTTCGGATACACATTTAAAATGATGCCGGATCAGGTGCGCAGTTGTGGACAAGAATACCTCTGTAAACAGCGGCACAGGCATGGGTCAATGAAAGTGCTGGAGGAGGTAAGTATAAGAATTTTATTTGTTTTCTACCCCCTCCCCCCACCGAGACCTAATATATTTTTTTTAAAAGCACAACCCTTTTAAGATCTGGTAGCCTTTGTGGCATTGAGACCGAATGAATAGTTTAACCCTGTGATTCATTCTACAAATCAAATGTGACATTGTGTACTCTATTTTCCCTTAATGCAATTAAATTATGACATTTATCTACCATGTTTTTCTTCATGCAATGTATGTCATTTCAGATTACACAGTAAGATATCAGTGTAAAGCATTTTATGCAATAACATAAATTATTAAAAATAACAAAAGAATTATCTTTACAGTTTAAAGAAGTTTGTAACCTTCTCCTGTGATTAAAATGGAAGTTCTGTACATTCTATCATCAGCTTTAAATAAACCTCATTGTCTGATATATCCATAAATGCATCTCTTTATAGATTTTCATGGGAATGCAGATACACTGTTTGATACAGGGTCTGATCAGAGAACCTGCTGTTCTCTATGCTATGACCACAAGCCATGGTCATACAGTATATGTTCCATGTTAACCATATCAGGTCTGTGGCCCCTTCATTGTAGCTGCGTAGTGTGTTATGGGCGATGATGACAAAGCTTATTAGAGACAAGTCTGACTGCAAAGTGAATATTGTGCTTAGAAGAATCACTAAAGAAAGAGGAGTATTTATGAAACTTTATAAAAAAAGTTCACAATGTAAACATAATGGGGCACATTAACTTACATTCCCACGGAGTGCATTGTCAGTGAATTGTGGCACAGTGCATTATCGTCTAAGATTGTGCACCCAATATCCTGCATGTGTCGCTTCCCCGCTTAGGTCCGAAAGAGTTCTCCATCTTTTTTGTGCTGCATGTAAGTGTTTGGTCTTGCAACACAGTTTGAATGTTAAATCCAATGCTCAGTCTGAATCTGTTGGATCCTCTGACGAAAGTGCGATCCGTGACCCTTAGTAAATGAGCCTCAATGTCCACGTCTACTGCTTATTTCATATGCATAATTCATATAACTTATTTCCTGTATATTTACATCTATTCTAATTAAACAATTCAGAAAATATTTTCTAAAAAAAGTGCATGCATTTTTCAGGATATTTATTTCCACCTTGGGAGTTCTGGGAAACATTTGGAATGTTCTCAATAACTTACAGGTTTGCAGTCTAGTAGAAATCCAATGCCATGGCCTACAGAAGTGTGTGTAGCTAAAAAAATGTGTAATTTAAGATTAAGGGTGGAAAGAAATGTAAACATTATTTTGAAATCAACTTTGATAACAAAATGCAGTACATTGATATTAACTATTGTATGTATTTCCAGCTATTTTTTTGGTATGGAAAAGTCTAGTAGAAACTGAATTTTTTAGAAGTTCTTTAGGATGAAAAAAAAGGAAGCTGCATATAAGATGTTGTTGTTTAATTCCGTTGTTTTAATTAATTTCAAAGGTTTTTGTTAAGGAAATTGGCAGATAAAGAAAATAGCTGGAGCCACAATACGCTGTACACGCAGGGGGTACAGTGGTAACAGAACAGTTTAAAGGTGCCTTACTCACGGAAATATAAAACAAATCTACAATTGTGAAAAGTGGAGATGAGGGTAGCATTCATCTCCCATCAGCTGGAGAATGGGGGCACCCATAACATAACAGCATCCAATGCAGTCAGTAGACTAAGCAAAGTTAAAAAGAGACTAACAAAAAAGACAAAATACAAAGAAAAGACATGGGAAAGGGAGGGGGAAGAGTGGGAGGGGATGGGGATTGGGGACATATGATATCAATGCTATTTTAGTGTCCAGTTAAGATTTGCCAGCACAGTTGTCCAAGTCCAGCCTTTACAGGGTATTCAGTATGTAATATTTAAGAGACTAGGGAGCCAGGATAGTTGCCTGATTTGATAAATGTTGGTAATTAATCCATGGTTACCATGTTTATGGAAAGGCCTCCATTTTGTCATTCCTTATCATTAACATCTTTTCAAAGGTTACCATCTTAGTGATCCTGGGCTTCCAAGAGGGGGGGCAATCATCTACTATTAGCCCTATTATGTTGTCAAACACTATCTGTGCTATCATTGTTCTCAGACATATTGATTTTGTTGTCCCATAGCTAAGGCTGGTCACATGAATAGAGTGGAGCTTAACCCTTTAATGACATGCACCATAATAGTAAGGCACAACATTGTTGAGGATGCCTTGAGGGCTCACTGATTGATTCCTCTCCATATTATGGGAACCTGCTGTTAACTTGTGTGATAACTTATAAAAAACTGACAGTTACATTGCTCTGCAAAACAGAGGTATGAAACATGCAGTGAGAGCACGACTGTGCGCAAGTCCCCTGCCAGAAAATTAACAAGTTGAAGTTTTATAAAATAAATAATACATTTAAAAGAATACAAACGGTCATTTTCCGCATCCACAACAACGTCAGCTAGAATGTTATTATGTTTAATATGCCTGTACAGTGATACTTTTATCTTTACTACCTCACAAAATAAATAAAACATAATCAAAAAATGAGCTGTTACAGTTTAAAAAGCCCTTACTATGCACTTCGATGGACAAATAAAAACATTTTTGTTGTCAAAATATGATGAGATATGAACAAATAAGTTGCATGTATTTATTTGGTGTACCCTTAACGTCCTGGTCTGTTTGGGACTTCAGTACACAGCTTTTATTTTCATTTTTCCATATTGAAGCTTCCAGAAATGTTTTTTTTTGTGTCAACATAGGTAAATAAGGCTTTTTTTTAATTAGTTGTATTTTTCCAAAATGCCATTTATAGGGTAAAACAATTATACCAACCTACATTTTTTAATTATAATCAGGCAGATAATGAAATAATGAAACAGAATGGCAGACATTTTTGTTTCCCTTTTTTATGTCCCCATAAAAATAAAATGCAGTATTATGGCTTGTTTTTTTTCTCGGGTTGAGATTAAATTTTGTTGGAAACCATTTTTCATTACATGTGATTTTTGTGTGTTTTTTATTTATCTGCATAATACATTTGTCATGCTTTTATACTACATGGTGAGCTGCTCAAATGTTGTAATCAAAAAATAAATGGCAGAATTACTCTTTCATTCCACTTCTCCCTAAGAAAGCATTAATAGATTTTGAGCATTATTTTAAATTTACCTTAAAAAATAAAACAATTGAAAAATACAGATGTATAATAAAAAAAACTGTCATATTTCTATGCCAGCAAATAAAGTTATGTCTTGTACAAGATGAGAATGGAAAAATGAAGATTAAAGCTTAGTCCTGAAAGGCCAAACATGCATTGTATTTAAAGGCCACTTTATGTTGATTTTATAATGTATGTGGGGGACATTTAGAAGCTGAAGCAGAGCTTCACACAGCTACTCTGACATGGCAGTAACCAGCTGTGAAACAGGGAAAGGAGATTACGGCACACATAGCTCACAAGAAGCTGCTGGAAACTGAATGCTCATGGGACTATATGGTCACATGACCCTCCATCCTATCGGATTGAGTAGCAGGCATTTCTTTACTAGGTCTATGTTAACCGATTTCATGAAAATGTCTACTTTAAATGAAAAAAAAAATATATATATATATATATATATATATATATATATATATATATTCGTTTAAAGTCCTAGCTTACATGGGAGATTTTCCATGGCTGCTTAAGATTATGGCAATATGATTCTTTAAAGTGAACCTGGTCATAACACATATATTCTAATTCATTGCCAGTGAAAATATGATCAGGGTCCTTACATACTTTTGGGGTGTTCAGCTACAAGGATTTTGGGGTTGGGAACCCAATACAACAGATAATAGGCCAATGGATAAATACTTCATAGTGGTGTTTTGTATGGCTAGATTTGTAAATTCATCTTGGGAAATGTGCTGGGCATATTTTATTCTTAGGACACCACTGGAGGAAGATATGACATAATTAGGAATATGTCTTCAAGCTCACACCTTGGTAAAGGTGTAGCCATGCCCTCTCACATCACAAAGGGGGCAGGATTAAGTAGAGAATTCAAAACGGCCTGCCAAAATCTACTCTTCATGAGTTTTTTTCAGAATTCATTTCACATAGATAGGCTTCCTGGAACTTCTGTTAATACCCCAATGACACTCATTACTAAAGCTATTTCATTAGTAAGGTTATTTTATTCCCTTTTTATTTAGGTTATTCGATTTTATTGCCTTAGGTTATTTGATATTATTCCCTTTTTATTTTTGCAACTGTTTGGATGTTTTATATTGTTTATATTTATATTTGTATTGTTGTATATCCTTTTCTAACTGACAAGTTTATATTTTATGTGAGCACTGTATTTTTTGTATATTACATTTTACACTTTATAAGTCTGCTTACAGCCTTAGAGAATCTAAGTTTCTAAAGAGATTTATGTTACAAGGTTTCTTATAGAAAAGCATATTGTGTGAATGAGGTGCCTGTGGCCTTCTTAGCATAAGTACATTGTATGTAGTGGCAGCTTGGGAGGACACCAGGGAGTACATATAGTGTAAATATACCATCTTGGATAGTTATATAACAAAACAGAAAAAAAGTCACACAGCGCATAAGGTTGTAAAGCTGTGAATCTTTGTTGCTGGTACTGATACACATTAGAACCTTTCTAAAACAGTTTGGTCTTTCAGTGATCTCTTTGGGGAGCCGCAGCATCACCTGGTTTCCTGATTTGATTAGGACCAGATTTTAGAATTGGAAATGCGTACTAATGAAAATATGAGGGATCGAACTGACACAATGCTCAGTCTCAGCCAAACTGCTCCCTTCACCAGGTCCAAAACAGATTAACATACTAAAAAGAGATATATACATAAAATGTGTAATAATAGATTCATAAAAGATTCATAAAAGAATTATATATATATATATATATATATATATATATATATATACCTATAAAACACCCATAAAAATACTTAATACATCCACTAAATGGAGTAGACATATATGAAATAGTCTTAAAACCAATAAATATAGCAGATGTATAAAAGTGAATCAATCTTAACAGTCAATTGCTAATAATAAAGTCGGGCAGGATATATGTTGTAAATTGTAAGGCTCTTTAGTTTAAGTGTACCCTGTAACTCTACTCCAGAGTGGAGGTTTATCATACAGGCAGAATGTGTGTTCTGCAACTAGTTGAGGGAGGTTGCAGGAGTCAAGAAAATGATTCATATTAGTACTCCATTTTGTGGGGGAAAAAGAAATGAAGAGGTCTGGAATATTGTAGAGGTTTTGTTTATGAAAGTCGTGAAATGCTACAGCTGTCTTCTCAGTACTAGTGACAGTATCATTAGTGTCAGTGTTAATAGCTCCAATATGTATCTTCTTTTTGTTTATGAGCTAAGGCAGTCATTAGTTTATTCTCCTTGTTTCCATGAGCATATTGCTTGTAACATAGTGAGTGAAGAGATTTGAGTGATTGGGAGTTCAAGAGATCTTTAACCTCATTGTGAAGAGACGTAAGAGACGGTTTCTAGTGTGCCTGCTCTTGCTAGTTTCTTGTGAGAGGATTTAAATATAGAGATGCAAGGAAACAGTTCACGAAGCTTGGTGTTATGAACACGTTTAATATATGTGCCAATTGAAATTAATTCTCCTCTAACTATCATTTTGTGGAATTCCCACACTGCTGTGATGCTGTAGCTGAATTATCTACAAAAAGTATTAATAAGTGTGTCAATTTTAGCTTTATGAGTGGGATCTGAGATAATGAACTCATTTAACCAGCAGCATGGATAGAACCAATAGTGAAAAATGTGATCCAGCTCACGAATCCCCTTTGTTGTTTTCTCCCACTCGAGCACTATCAACCTTACTGTCAAGGTTGCATGATATGCAAACATAGTCCACGTCCAGCTCATGGGGAACTTCATCCATATCTTTATTAGTGCATGTTCAAAACATCCAAGGTTACATACAAATAATCCTGGAAATTGTCAATGCAATTCAGGCAGATTTACTGCCCTTAAAGACTAACCATCATTTAAAAAAACTTTTGATATGTTGTAGGGCACGCAATTTTAAGCCCTTTTGCAATTGGATTAGTTACCCAAATATGGCTCCTTCCTCTTGTATTCTGCAGACTTCCCCTAGATGTCTGTGATGTCTCAGATAGCTGTTGCTAGGCACATTCCATCTTCACTGCAAACGATGGAGATAGAGACACGCCCCCTTTTCTCTCCCTGCAATCAGCTGCTCACCTCATGGCTCAGTGCTCCAGCAGTCATGTGCTGACAGGAACACTAACTAAAGTAGTGACCAAACACCTAAACTCTCATCTCTCCCTCAACTTTCCCTACACTTGTGTTTAAACAAATAATCCACACAGACAGAAACTTCAGCCCCCCTCCCCCAGCACCTCACACTTCACAGCAGTAAGTGGCAGGAGAGACTCTCCAAATCTGCAAGCTGTCCCCTTGTGTGCTGTGCTGAAGTTTTACTTAGATAGATATATAGTATATACATAGATAGAATATACATAGATAAAGAGAGATAGATATGACTAGATAATTGATAGATAGATATTAAATGCATAGATAGATATGAGATAGATAAATAGATAGATAGATATAAGATAGCTATGTTCTCATTAGTCAGCAGCAGGTGCTTGTGAGGTGAGGCAGATCCCTCCTTCTTGCTGATTGCAGATCCCTCCTTCTTGCTGATTGTAGTTCTTTTGAGAGCTGGAAACCATGGTTACTGTAGACCAAAAAGGTACTTAATGAGTACTGAGTGGCAAAATACTTTTAGGAATGATTCCCAGGGACACCTGGAGCAGAATTATGTATTTTATTTATTTTCTGCTCAGAGTGATGGTTACACTTTAATCATGACTGAATAGATAAATTAATAGAACCATTATCTGACGATTTCGCCATTGAGTTACAGAACAAAGAAAGAACATTAAAACAAAAAATAACATGTAGTGAGGTTGGTCTGGAGTCCTTTTCCAAAAATGTGGATGTGAGCTTTCGAGGGGTGGAAAGCCAACCATAACTAGAATGACCCAAACATTTATCTCCCGGCCTTATTACCTTATTAGGAGTCAAAGCGGACTTAAAAGAATCCTACCACTGGATCCCATCCGAAATTACCTCCGCACACCACCCTCAGTGCTCTGTGTACCACTGACCCCAGGACATATTTTGTTAAGGCAAAAAAGGATTCTTTAATCTATAGAAATGAGGCTACGGCGATTCACTTACATCACCCTGGCGATTCCGTGCACTTCCGATATTTAATTATGCACATCCCATCTTTGTTTTGTTCCTCCTCCATGGACCGAGAGCAGGTGATCCACTCACTGATACAATGAGAAACAGGTATAGCTGTTGCTTCTGCTACGGCATCCTATAACTCATATGTGCTCTCCATTTCAGATTCATCCTCTGTAGTGGGTTCTGGAAGAATAGGCAGGAGAAGCACTTTTTAGTCATTGTTTCTCAAGATCAAGTGGAATTTTACCTTGCTTAGAGGAGCCAGGTGGTTACCTGTATTTCTCCTTGTTAGGTTTTCCCATTTTGGAAGCTTAAAGAGAGTGCTTAATGAGGAGAGGAGCACCCGAATATGCATCCATCACCTTCAGCGGCCGAATTCCGTGCACCAACATTTGAAAGTATAAATGCAGTCTAACTCTCAAAGCTCAGGAGCAGCACTTTATAGTCTCATTGGTCTTCGTAAATATCTTATATCTCTTATATGAAAAAAACAGATTGAATAAAAATGAAAAATCTGTGAAATGAAGTCTTAATCTGTCCGTCTCTCTGAACATTATATTTTCCATACACAGAATTGAGACAGCAATAATGTATCTCTGTGCCCTAAATTTTGCATTATATTTTGTTGTATGTGCGGCGTATACCTTTTGTACCTTTTGTATACTCTTTTGAGTTTGAAGCTGCTCTACAAGAATTCCATTTCATTAAAGACTAAGCAGCAGGTTTCATTAAAAACTGCTGTTCATATTCTATGCATCAAAAAACTGTTTTTTGCTTCAATAATCAGCAATCAGCAGTAACTATTCTGATGTATCATATGAAATCCTCCGAGCACAGGCTATTAATCATACAGTTCATTAGACTACTGCATCTAATTATAAAATGTATTCAGTTCAGATATACCAAAATCTTGTTTTAACATTTTTTAAAATAAAAAATACATGAAACTACAAAGAGTAATGCATGTCAAAATTTTATTTATTCTTCATCGAGTGTCCAGAAGTATAAATGCTATCTGTAGCTTATTAAGGCCAGATTCATGCACTGTGATTAGCCATTTTTTGTGACTTTTATGCATCCATGTCAAATTTATAGTCTGTAGTAAAATATGAGGATGCAATAAAAGCAATATATACTCAGAGTTTTAATGTTTTATTTTTTAATATTTTTGAGGGGTGACAATCTATTGTTGTATGATGGTGTATGTTTTTATATCCATATAACATAGACTATACACAATGGGGGATTTAGCTCAATACGCCAGTTCTTGAAGTTCCAGCACATCATGGTGGACATACTAAGAGGCATCAGTCTCCTAATATATGTGGCTTATGGCCATTGAGTTACAACCTGCACCAGGAAGTGGCATGGCCAACTCCTCGAAAGTTTCACTTCCTAATAAATGACATACCAAGTCCAGAAACATATAGCTTCGCAAATAGTTTCTATGTCATGTACAGTACATTTCAAAAACTCCATAGAAAACTCCATAGAATGTGTAATTGTTACTATAATCACTAGGCTTTATAACAGACAAACAGTACAGAACACTTGTGAGACGTCGTCTTAGCAACATTTCAGAACTCTATTGAGATGTTACAGACTATGCACAATAGTTAATGGGGACAGCAAATAAAAGGGACACATTTAGAGATGAGCGAACATGCTCGTCCGAGCTTGATGCTCGTTCGAGTATTAAGGTACTCGAGACGGCTCGTTGCTCGGACGAGTATTTCCCCTGCTCGAGATCGAGCATTTAATTAAAAAAACACAGTGAAGAACAATGAAGAATAGAATAAAAACAGTGAACACAGTGAACACAGGATCATTTAAGTGAAAAACACAGTGAAGAACACAGTGAAGAATAGATTACAGATGTTCGGCACATCTGCTTACTTGTCGGAAGATACGCGCGGAACGGTGCGAACAAAATAGTATGTGAAGAACAATATATATGTGTGAAGAACACATTGAAGAACACGGTGAGCAGGACAGAGACAACGGGGAGCAGCACAGAGACACCGGGGAGCAGCACAGAGACACCGGGGAGCAGCACTGGAGACATGGGGACGCGGCAGCACAGAGACATGTGGGCAGCGGCAGCACGGAGAACATGGGGCACGGAGACATGGGGAAGAATAGATTACAGCTGTTCTGCACTCTCTTACTTGTCGGGAGATACGCTGTTCCCGTGCCCCGCTGCTCTCCGTCCCCGCTGCTCTCCGTCCCCGCTGCTCTCCGTGCCCCGCTGCTCTCCGTGCCCCGCTGCATCTCTTGCCCATGTCTCCATGCCCCATGTCTCCGTGCCCATGTCTCCGTGCCCCGCTGCTCTCTGCCCCGCTGCTCTCCGTGGGCCCCCCGCTGCTCTCCGTGCCCATGTCTCCGTGCCCGCTGTCTCCGTGCCCCTCTGCTCTGCCGTGCCTGTCCACCCCCCCCCCGCCCCCCCCGTGTCCCCCGTGCCCCATGTCTCCGGCCCCGCTGCTCTCCGTGCCCCGCTGTCTCCGTGCCCCATGTCTCCGTGCCCCGCTGCTCTCCGTGCCCATGTCTCCGTGCCCCATGTCTCCGTGCCCCATGTCTCCGTGCCCCATGTCTCCGTGCTGCCGCTGCCCATGTCTCTGTGCTGCCGCTGCCCCATGTCTCCGTGCTGCTCCCGGTGTCGTGTGCTCTCCCCGGTGTCTCTGTGCTGCTCCCCGTTGTCTGTCCTGCCACCGTGTTCTTCAATGTGTTCTTCACACATATATTTGTTCTTCCACTACTATTTGTTCGCACCGTTCCGCGCGTATCTTCCGACAAGTAAGCAGATGTGCCGAACATGTAATCTATTCTTCACTGTGTTCTTCACTTGTGTTTTTCACTTAAAATATCCTGTGTTCACTGTGTTCACTGTTTTTATTCTACTTCATTGTTCTTCACTGTGTTTTTTTAATTCAAATGCTCGATCTCGAGCAGGGGAAATACTCTTCCGAGCAACGAGCCTCTCTCGAGTACCTTAATCCGACCGAGCATCAGCTCGGACGAGCATGTCGCTCATCTCTAATTTGTCCTTTTATTTGCTGTCCCCATTAACTATTGTCATAGTCTGTAACATCTCAATAGAGTTCTGAAATGTTGCTAAGACGACGTCTCACAAGTGTTCTGTACTGTTTTCTGTTAAAGCCTAGTGATTATAGTAACAATACACATTCTATAATTTTCTATGGATGTTTTGAAATGTACTGTACAGACATAGAAACTATTGCGAAGCTATATGTTTCTGGACTTGGTATGTCATTTATTAGGAAGTGAAACTTTCGAGGAGTTGGCCATGCCACTTCCTGGTGCAGGTTGTAACTCAATGGCCATAAGCCACATATATTGGAGACTGATGCCTCTTAGTATGTCTCACCATGATGTGCTGGAACTTCAAGAACTGGCGTATTGAGCTAAATCCCCCTTTGTGTATAGTCTATGTTATATGGATATAAAAACTACACCATCATACAACAATAGATTGTCACCCCTCAAAAATATTAAAAAAAAACATTAAAACTCTGAGTATATATTCTTTTATTGCATCCTCATATTTACTACAGACTATAATTGGACATGGATCAAAAAATCAACAAAAATGGCCCACAGTGCTGAATCTGGCCTTAATAAGCTACAGATAGCATTTACATTCTGACCTCGATGAAGAATAAATAAAATTTTGACATGCATTACTCTTTGTATTTTCATGTATTTTTTATTTAAAAAAAATGTTAAAACAAATTTTGGTATATCTGAACTGAATACTTTTATAATTAGTGCAGTAGTCTAATGAACGGAGATGAATAGCCTGTGCTGGAGGATTTCATATGATCATCAGAATAGTTACTGCTGATTGCTGATATTGAAGCAAAAAAACTGTTTTTGAGGCATGAATATGACAGCAGTTTTTAATGAAACCTGCTGCTTAGTCTTAATGAAATGGAATTCTTGCAGTGCACGTCAAACTCAAAAGAGTATACAAAGGTAAAAACAAAAAAGGTATAACACCAAAAAATATAATGCAAATTTAGGGCACGAGAGACATTATTGCTGTTTCAATCTGTGTATGGAAAATATAATGTTCGAGAGACGCAGATTAAGACTTCATTTCACAGATTTTTCATTTTTATCAATCTGTTTTTTTCATATAAGAGATATATATTTACGAAGACCAATGAGACATAAAGTGTGCTCCTGAGCTTTGAGAGTAGACTGCATTTATACTTTCAATGTTTGTGCACGGAATTCGGCCGCTGAAGGTGATGTGTTGCATTTCGGTTGCTCCTCTCCTCATTAAGCACTCTCTTTAGCTTCCAAAATGGGAAAACCTAACAAGGAGAAATACAGTAACACACCTTGTCCTCTAAGCAAGAAATTCCACTTGATCTTGAGAAACAATGACTAAAAAGTGCTTCTCCTGCCTATTCTTCCAGACACCACTACAAGGATGACTGAAATGGAGAGCACATATGATTTTAATACCGAGCAGAGCAACAGCTATACCTGTTTCTCATTGTATCATGAGTGGATCACCTGCTCTCGGTCCATGGAGGAGAACAAAACAAGATGGGTGTGCATATTAAATATCGGAAGTGCACGGAATTCCCAGGGATGTAAGTGAAGCACCGTAGCCTCATTTTCTATGATTAAAGAATCCTTTTTGCCTTAACAAATATGTCCTGGGGTCGTGTACACAGAGCACTGAGGTGGGTGTGCGGAGTAATTTCGGATGGAATCCAGTGTAGGATTCTTTTAAGTCCGCTTTGAACTCCTATAAGGTAATACGCCGGGAGATAAATGTTTGGGTCATTCTGTTTTGGTTGGCTTTCCACCCTCGAAAGCTCACATCCACATTTTTGGAAAAGACTCCAGACCAACCTCACTACATGTTATTTTTTGTTTTAATGTTCTTCTTTGTTCTGTAAACTCAATGGCGAAATCGTCAATATGTGTTCTATTAATTTATCTATTCAGTCATGAAAAGTGTAACCATCACTCTGAGCAGAAAATAAATAAAATACATAATTCTGCTCCAGGTGTCCTGGGAATCATTCCTAAAAGTATTTTGCCACTCAGTACTCATTAAGTACCTTTTTGGTCTACAGTAACCATGGTTTCCAGCTCTCAAAAGACTACAATCACAAGAGAGGGATCTGCAATCAGCAAGAAGGAGGATCTGCCTCACCTCACAACACCTGCTGCTGTACTAATGAGAACATAGCTATCTTATATCTATCTACTATTTATCTATCTCATATCTATCTATGCATTTAATACTATCTATCAATTATCTAATCATATCTATCTCTCTTTATCTATGTATATTCTTATCTATGATATACTATATTCTATCTAAGTAAAACTTCAGCACAGCACCAAGGGGACAGCTTGCAGATTTGGAGAGTCTCTCCTGCCACTTACTGCTGTGGATGTGAGTGCTGGGTGAGGGGGGGCTGAAGTTTCTGTCTGTGGGGATATTTGTTTACACACAGTGTAGGGAAGTTGAAGGAGATGAGAGTTTTAGGTGTTGTTCACTACACTTAGTTAGTGTTCCTGTCACACATGACTGCTGGGCACTGAGCCATAGGTAAGCAGCTGATTGCAGGGAGAGAAAGGGGGCGTGTCTCTAGCTCCATCGTTTGCAGTGAAGATGGAATGTGCCTATCAACAGCTATCTGAAACATCACAGACATCTAGGGGAAGTCTGCAGAATACAAGAGGAGCCATATTTGGGTAACTAATCCAATTGCAAAAGGGCTTAAAATTGCGTGCCCTACACCATATCAAAAGTTTTTTTAAATGATGGTTAGTCTTTAAGGGCAGTAAATCTGCCTGAATTGCATTGACAATTTCCGGGATATTTGTATGTAACCTTGGATGTTTTGAACATGCACTAATAAAGATATGGATGAAGTTCCCCATGGCTGGAGTGGACTATGTTTGCATATCATGCAACCTTGACAGTAGGTTGATATGGCTCGAGGTGGGAGAAAACAACAAAGGGGATTCTGTGAGCTGGATCACATTTTTCACTATTGGTTCTATCCAGCTGTGGTATAAATGAGTTCATTATCTCAGATCCCACTCATAAAGCTAAAATTGACACACTTATTAATACTTTTTGTAGATAATCAGCTACAGCATCACAGCAGTGTGGGAATTCCACAAAATGATAGTTAGAGGAAATTATTTCATTGGCACATATATTAAACGTGTTCATAACACCAAGCTTCGTGAACTGTTTCCTGCATCTCTATTTTAAATCCTCTCACAAAACTACAGAGCAGGCACACTAGAAACCGTCTCTTACGTCTCTCACAATGAGTTAAAGGCTCTTGACTCCCAATCACTCAAATCTCTTCACTCACTAGGTCAAGCAATATGCTCATGGAACAAGGAGAATAAACTAATGACTGCCTTAGCTCATAAACAAAAAGAAGATACATATTGGAGCTATTAACATGACACTATGATACTGTCACTAGTACTGAGAAGACCGCTGTAGCATTTCACGACTTTCATAAACAAACCTCTACATATTCCAACCTCTTCATTTCTTTTTCCCCCACAAAATGGAGTACTAATATGCTCATTTTCTTGACTCCTGCAACCTCCCTCAACTAGTTGGCAGAACACCATTCGCCTGTATGATAAACCTCCACTCTGGAGTGAGTTACAGGGTACACTTAACTAAGAAGCCTTACAATTTACAACATATTCCTGCCCACTTTATTATTAGCAATTGACTGTTAAGATGATTCACTTTTATACATCTGCTTATTTATTGGTTTTAAGACTATTTCATATATTCCTACTCCATTTAGTGGATGTATTAAGTATTTTTATGGTTGTTTATAGTATATATATATATATATATATATAATATATATATTAATTCTTTTATGAATCTTTTATGAATCTATTATTACACTTTTATGTATATATCTCTTTTTAGTATGAATCTGTTTTGGACCTGGTGAAGGGAGCATTGTTTGGCTGAGACTGAGCATTGTGCCAGTTCGATCCCTCATATTTTCATTAGTACGCATTTCCAATTCTAAATCTGGTCCTAATCAATCAGGAAACCAGGTGATGCTGCGGCCCTCCAAAGAGATCACTGAAAGACCAAACTGTTTTAGAAAGGTTCATATGTGTATCATTACCAGCAACAAGATTCACAGCTTTTACACCTTTGCGCTTTGTGACTTTTTTTCTGTTTTGTTATATAACTATCAAGATGGATATTTACACTATATGTACTCCCTGGTGTCCTCCCAAGCTGCCACTCATCCAATGTACTTATGCTAAGAAGCCACAGGCACCTCATTCACACATATGCTTTTCTATAAGAACCTTGTAAACATAAATCTCTTAGAACTTAGATTCTCTAAAACTGCAAGCAGACTTATAAGTATAATGTAATACAAAAAATACAGTGCACACATAAAATATAACTTGTCAGTTAGAAAAGGATATACAACAATCACAATATAAATAATACAAATATAAACATCCAAACAGTTGCAAAAATAAAAAGGGAATAATATCAAATAACCTAAATAAAAGGCATAAAATCGATAACCTAAATAAAAGGGAATAAAATAACCTTACTATGAATAGCTTAGTATAAGTGTCATTGGGGTATTAACAGAAGTTCCAGGAACCTATCTATGTGAATAATCCCCCAAAAGACTCATGAAGAGTAGATTTTGGCAGGCCGTTTGGAATTCTCTACTTAATCCTGCCCCTTTTGTGATGTGAGAGGCATGGCACACCTTACCAAGGTTGAGCTTGAAGACATATTCCTAATTATGTCATATCTTCCTCCAGTGGTTCCTAAGAATAAAATATGCCCGCACATTTCCCAGATATGAATTTACAATCTAGCCATACAAACACCACTATGAAGTATTTATCCATTGGCGCTATATCTGTTTGTATTGGTTCCCAACCCCAACTTGTAGCTGAACACCCCACAAGGTATGTAAGGACCCTGATCATATTTTTCACTGGAATGAATTGAATAATTTGTGTTATGACCAGGTTCACTTTAAAGAATCATATTGCCATAATCTAAGCACCCATGGAAAATCTCCCATGTAAGCTAGGACTTTAAACGAATATATATATATATATATATATATACATATATATTATATTTTTTTTTTTCATTTAAAGTAGACATTTTCATGAAATCGTTTAACATAGACCTAGTAAGAATGCCTGCTACTCAAATCCGAAGGATGGAGGGTCATGTGACCATATGTCCCATGAGCATTCAGTTTCCAGCAGCTTCTTGTGAGCTATGTGTGCCGTAATCTCCTTTCCCTGTTTCACAGCTGGTTACTGCCATGTCAGAGTAGCTGTGTGAAGCTCTGCTTCAGCTTCTAAATGTCCCCCACATACATATAAAATCAACATAAAGTGGCCTTTAAATACATCCTGTTTTGCCTTTCAGGACTACAGCTTAATCTTCATTTTTCCATTCTCATCTTGTACAAGACAATACTTTATTTGCTGGCATAGAATATGACAGTTTTTTTATATTATACATCTGTATTTTTCAATTGTTTTATTTTTAAGGTAAATTTAAAGTAATGCTCAAATCTATTAATTTTTTCTTAGGGAGAAGTGGAATGAAAGAGTAATTCTGCCATTTTTTTTTGATTACAACATTTGAGCAGCTAATAATCCAGGAGATCGATAGAGGTGGTGAGGGAGATGACGTGGTGAATGGAAAGGGCGATGTAGGGTAGGGGGGGAGGGGGTGAGGGGGAAGGAGACTAAGACGTGTCAAAGGGTGGCATAGTGGTGCAGGGGAAGAAGTGTAGAGCGATGAAGAGATGAATAGAATGGGGGTGCTGGGGCTTAATAGCATATGAAATGAGCGGAGTAAAAGTGGTAAGTAAGCGGGAAGAAGGTGAAGAAGGGTCGTGACGTGTGCGACTGAATATAGAAATGGGCTTTCCGGCAGATAAGAGCGTAAAATGGTTGGATATTGGGCATAGCAGATGATCACTCTTATCGGACACAAGCATGACAAATGGTATTATGCGATAATAAAAACACACAAAATCACATGTAATGAAAATGGTTTCTACAAAATTAATCTCACCCCCCCAAAAAATAAGCCAGAATATGCATTTGTATTGTATGGGGACATAAAAAAGGAAACAAAAAGGCTGCCATTCTGTTTCACTATTTCATTATGCTGCCTGATTTAATTAAAAATGTAGGTTGGTATAATGGTTTTACCCTATAAATGGCATTTTGGAAAAATACAACTAATTAAAAAAGAGCCTTATTTACCTATGTTGACACAAAAAAAAACATTTCGGAAGCTTCATTGGAAAAATGAAAATAAAAGCTGTGTACTGAAGTCCAAAAACCAGGACGTTAAGGGACACCAAATAAAAACATGCAACTTATTTGTTCTATCTCATCATATTTTGACAACAAATGTTTTTATCTTGTCCATCGAAGGGCATAGTAAGGGCTTTTTTTGAGGATAATAAGATTTAAACTGTAACAACGCTCATTTTTTTTGAATGTTTTATTTATTGTGAGGTGGAAAGATAAAAGTATCACTGTACAGCAATTAAACAATAACATTCTAGCTGACGCTGTTGTGGATGCGGAAAATGACCGTTTGTATTCTTTTAAATGATTATTTATTTTATAAAACTTCAACTGTTAATTTTCTGGCAGGGGACTTGCGCACACGTCGTGCTCTCACTGCATGTTTCATACCTCTGTTTTGCAGAGCAATGTAACTGTCAGTTTTTATAAGTTATCACACAAGTTAGCAGCAGGTGCCCATAATATGAGAGATCACTCAGTGAGCCTCAGCAGGCCTCAACAATGTTGTGGTGCTATTATGGTGCATGTCATTAAAGGGTTAAGCTCCACTCTATCATGTGACCAGCCTTAGCTATGGGACAACAAAATCAATATGTCTGAGAAACAATGATAGCCAGATAGTGTTTGACAACATAATAGGGCTATAGTAGCTGATTGCCCCCCTCTTGGAGCCCAGGATCACTAGATGTGTGACCTTGAAAGATGTAATGATAAGGAATGACAAAATGGAGGCCTTCTATAAACATGGCAAACCATGGATTAATAACAACATTTATCAATCAGGCACTATCCTGGCTCCCTAGTCTCTTAAATATTACATACTGAATCCCTGTAAAGGTCGTGGACTTGACAACTGTGTGGGCAAATCTTAACTGGACACTACAAATAGCATTGAAGTCATATGTCCCCAATTCATATAGATATAACAACTATAAAAAGACGTATGCAGTCCAAGCGAGAGGTAGGCAAAGGCACGCACCCTCTTTGCCCCCTCCCTTTCCAGTCCTTTTCTTTGGTATTTTGTCTTTTTGGTTATCTGCTTTTGATTTGTTGTACTACTGACTGCATTGGAGCTGTTATGTTATGGGTGCCCCCATTCTGTCAAGCTGATTGGGAGATGAGCACCCTATCTTCCACTTGTTCACAATTGTAGATTGTTTTATATTTACGTGGAGCAAGCCACCTTTAAACTTTTGTTTACCACTGTACCCCCGTGTAGAATTTACAGCGTACGTGGCCACTATTGTGCTCTTAGTCTGCCAATTTCCTTAACAAAAACCGTTGAAATTAATTAAAACCAACAGAATTAAACAACAAACATTCTCAATGCACGTCCTCTTTTTCATCCTAAGAAACTTCTAAAAAATTCAGTTTCTTCAGACTTTTCCATACCAAAAAAAACTAGCTGGAAAACATACAATAGGTTAATATCAATGTACTGCATTTTGTTATAAAGGTCGATTTCAAAACATGTTACATTTCTTTCCACCCGTAATCTTATTAACATTTGTTTTAGCTACACACATTCTTGTGGCCATGGCATTGGTTCTACTGAGAACGCAAACCTGTAAGTTTATGAGACACATTCCAAATGTTTCCAGAACTCCCCACGGTGGATAAATATCCTTGAAAAATGCACTGAACTTTTTGTAGAAAATATTTTCTGATTGTTAAATAGAATAGATGTAAATATACAGGAATAAAGTTATATGAATTGACACATATGAAATAAGCAGAGACGTGGGACAGTTGAGGCTGATTACTAAGGGTCATGGATCGTCACTTTCGTCAGAGATCACGACAGATTACAGATGAGCGTTGGATGTAAAATTCAAATGTGGTGGAGACAAACCTTACATTCAGCACAAAAGAAGATGAGAACTCTTGCGGACGCTAAGCGGGAAGCGAAACATGCGGATATCGGGGTGCACAATCTTAGACGAAATGCACTGTGCCACAATTCCATGCCAATGCACTCCGTGGGAAGGTAAGTTAATGTGCCCCAGATTATGTTTTCATTGTGAACTTTTTTATAAAGTTTCATTAAAATACTCCCTACGTTCTTTTAGTGGTCTTCTAGCACAATATGCACTGCAGTCAGATTGTCGCTAATAGCTTGTCATCATCGACCCATAACAACACATCAGCTAAATGAAGGCGCAAAGACCTTGATATGGTTACATGGAACAAGTATCGTATGACCAGGTCGTTGTGGTCATAGCAGAGAGAACATCAGTTCTCTATCAGACCCTTATCAACAGTGTATCTGCATTCCCATGAAAAATTATAAGAGATGTCATTAGGGTATATCATCAATGAGGTTTTTACACTGAGATAAGAATGTACGAACTTCCATTTTAATCAAAGGAGAAGGTACAAACTTCTTTAACATGTAAGATACATTCTGTTTGTATTTTTAAAATTTATGTTATTGCATAAAACTTTTACAACTGAATCTCTATGTTGTAACTCGAAAGACACACATGCATGACAAAAACATGGCGGATAAATGTCATAAATTTAACATCAGAAAATAGGTACACAATGTCCACATTTGATTGTGAAATGAATCACGGGTTTAAACTGAGTCTTTTGGTCAAATGCCACAAAGGCTACCAGATCTTAAAGGGTTTGTGCTTTAAAAAAATATATTAGGTCTCTGGTGGGGGGAGGGGGGTAGAAAACCAAAAAATAAATTCTTATAGCTAACCTCCTCCAGCACTTTCATTGACCCTGCATGTGCCGCTGTGTTTTACAGAGTTTCGTGTCCACAACTGCGACACCTGATCCGGCATCGATTTTAAATGTGTACGCGAATGCAAGTCTCAGTTGTGGGACATTGGCCTCGTAAACAAACAGGAAAACGGCAGTGACTAGTGGTACGTGGGACAAAGAAGCACAAGAGGGCGGAAGTTCTGTTTTATTGTTTTTGTACCACCCCCTGTGGCCCTGATATAGAGTTTTTTTAAGCCTTACAACCCCTTTAAGGGTGCAACACTAAACAGAGGAGTAGTAGAAGCTTAAGTCTCTGAGGGTAAAAAAATCATAAAAGGACTTCATCTCAGAACACAGTTTCCCCTGTCTGAAAGCAATCCTCAGAGGGCATTTCCCCATAGTACCTGCCAATGCTTTTTAAGTCCCAAATGACTATCTCTTTAAGATGGACTGGGTGAATCAACTGACACAGCTATTGTAATTAGGGGCAGCATGGGATAGGCTGCACATTCTTTCCAATGCAAACTGCTTTCACAGTTATTCAGAAGTGTTCGCGCCACATATTGGTTGCGGGTGACACTTTCTTCATGCAACACCAAATTTCCTGTGCTCAGTTGCACCCCATGCGCCATCATTTAACATGCAATCAACAGAATGTTGCACGGTCCATGTTAAGGTTTCACAAAAAAATTGCACTTTGCGGAACAGTGCAAAAGGGTTCCAGATTAGTAAGAACTGTAGTACCTTACTTTCACGACAAACTGGTGCGTGTTATTCTAATGCTATTGTTTGCCGTTTCGTTTAAGAGTGTTTTCTCTTTGTAGTTGTGCAACTCGTATGTCGGGGTTGTCAAAATATTATCTACTTAATTCTATTGCGAACCAGATAACTCAACACATTTTCTTTTGGGCATATTTCTCATTTTGCTATACTAGTAAGATTTTTTTTAATGGTAATGACATATTAAAAAATAAAAAAAAGCCATGAGAAAATACCTCAGTACATAACATACTAATTCATTATCGGCCAAGTGCCAAACCAGTTAATTTAAGCAACTACTTACCAGTATTGTCCCTCATTGCCACAATTTTTGGTGTATCCTGTAAGTTGCCCAATAGCTGAACTACTGGTTTAAATTAGACTTATCTATTCAGTTGCCTCCAGCACTCCTGAACAGGAAGAATCCGTGACCAAAGCAGTAAGCTAAAATGATTATGCGACTCGTTCATAACCTCCCCACTCTCTTGTCAGTTCGGGAAATCTTGAATTAGAATCTGAGCACAGATGATTCATGAGCTGCCTGGACTGAGGAAGTGAGTCTAAGTACTGCTGACAAACTGCTCCCAAGACAATGGGCCTACATGCCCACAGAGAGATTCAAATGCCACATCTGCTAACCAGTGTCCCAAGGTTTGCTCACACTACTGACATTGGACCGTCCGACGGCACGCCCCCTAATTTGTGTCACTGAAGCCAGCAAAGCTGCACCACAAAAGGAAGGGGGGCCATGCCACACAATCCCAGCAGCACCCTGTGCAAGCCGTATTAGCCCTTGAAAAACGACTGCACTCCACAAACGTGTCCCTTAGTAAATGGTCTCAGTATGAAAGAAGACACTAAAGCAGACGAAAATTAACCTAGATCACTCATCTGGTTATCGGTTGTAATATGATATGATGAACATGTATCAATTGTGACTGTATAGGTTTACACAAACAATACTTTTCATAGGAACAAAGCTGTCATAAAAGCTTTATATAAAGGACATAAGGAATGTCAGAGATTCATTGAACATTACAGGGCACGAAATGTAAATGACACTTAGAGTCAGTCTCTCCCTTCTGAACGAGAGTTTTATTGCATCTCTATGTCAACAAAAGAGGCAATATGCATTAATTATCTGAAAATATCATATTAGAACACATCAAGCTAAAACCTATTTACTCCAAAAGAAAGCATTTTGACCAAAGTACCCCTTCACTTAAACAAAGAACTCTTAGTTATTTTGTGCAAAGTTAACGTCAAGTTGAAATATTTATTTGCCTTCAACCACAAGGAAATCAAACAATGCACACAAGTGGATGGTGTTTAGTCACCGCGTTGTACTACGGAAACATCTTAGTGTAGATAAGTGTTCTCCAGTGACCACTTGTTATCGCCTGATATGTAAATTTGTTGCTGATTTACAATACACCAGTCGCAGTTGTCTTTCGTTAAGTTTCAATTGTGCTCAATATAAGTTGTTGTAACATACAATTAGAATTTTAAGTCTAAATGCTATGTATACAGGTAAGGTTATATGGCTACCTAGGAATTAAAACCAAACAGATTTGGTAACTTTGTAGTTGGGTCGCTCAACCTTGTCCTTAACCGGTTACGAACCGGCCTTTACCTGTTTTTCTTGTCCATTTTTTCACTCCCACCTTCACAAATCTTAATTTCTAGTTGTTTACACGTAAGAGCGTGTGATGGCTTTTCTGCTAACAAATGCCCTTCATAGTGATGGTATGTAAATATTCCAGCCATGTACTCGGAACGCGACGAAAAAATTCCAATGTCGTGAAAATGTTGAAAAAATTGGCATTTGCGCCATTTTCTGGTGGTGGATGGATATTACGTCTTTCACTGAGCGACTCCAAATGACATGTACTACTTATCTGGGTTGTCACGTATTAAGGGATACGCAACATTTGTTATAGGTTTTAATGTTTTCATACATTTACAAAAATTAAACCTCACTGTCAAATAATTTTGATTTGATTTGGCCACACTTCTGCGAGTGCTAAGAACTTCTTTAATACTTGGTGTACAGAGCTGTGGGTGGGTCATTTTTTTGCAAATTTTAAATATTTGCAAATTCTATCATTTTTAGGACGTAACGACCTTTTGCGTTCACTTTGTATAGATTCTTTTTTATATTTTTCAAAATGGCAAAAAGTGGCCATTTTCCATACGGGGTTTAAACGCATTGAAAAACCCGTTATCATATTGTGATAGTCCGGGTATTTTCAGGAGCGTCGGAAGCTAATGTGTTTATGATTTACAAAGGGTAAGATGCGGCACCCTGCGCCCACTACTTTTTGAGGCTTCCGGAGCTTTGCCTGCAGCCATAGATCGGGCGTGATAAAACACCCCGAACTGGCTGCAATATGCAGTTCAAAGTACTTACCGGCTATGGATAGGCTCACCATGAGCCCTCTCCATGCACGCGCGACTCAACCAAATGGTTAAATCAATGTAGTGGATGCGCAACAAGAATCCCTCAGGATCACATCAGCAGCTACAAGCACAGAATCATAACAGAATGAGATTGTGCAGTGACTGTATTGATCTACTGATATTAATGGTTCGATTCGGAGACAAGAATAGTGTGACGAGTCAAACAGTCCAAAAAGTTTCAGGTCTATACCACCGACGCTTGCCATCACTTTTAAATAGATTGTACTGTTTGGGCTCAGGAACCGGCCCAAATCCAGAGATTTTTTTAACTCATTTTGTAGAAACAACCTGGAATCGGTGTAATTCAATAATGAATACTTTAGACTGAAAAAGAAACTTAAAGGGTTGTCCACATTAAACTCAGTTCCAGCTAAAAAACTTATTTGTTGATGATAAAATTGTTCTATTTATACCTCTGTATCGTTTGTCCAAGGTTTTCAAATCCTTGATTCACTTTCTTCAAGCTGCCATGAGCAACATAAAGCTACCATTGTTTACTTCTGTAAATAAACACTGGTCCATAATCAGTGATGTGCACGTCATACAACACATGGGGTGTGATTACCTTTACGCTAAGTCCCCCTGGCAGATCCCTGAGGATGATTACCTGACGAGCAATGTCACAACTGCCGAGATCACCAAGATCTGAGCCACGATGTTCATTGCTCATCGATTGCTTCCTCGATAGGTCCGCGGATGCACCTTCTTCTGTCCTGTGCTGAAGTGGTTGGCGTCGCGACACAATTTAAATGTTAATCCCGCGGATTGTCCGAATCCGTCGGAGTTGCTTAGGCACCGCCCCCGCGGTTTCTGTGGCATGAACTGGCGCCGATGCACCAAAATCTTGTGCGACAACAATCCCAGCCATGATCCCAAAAAGTCTGGAACCCTGACAAAATGAGTCGCGGCCTTAGTAAAACAAAAGGCCCCAATCTGATTGATTGCTGAACTAGCCGTTACACCGTTGTGACATGACATGACCCGGACCAGTGTTTATCTATAGAAGAACATGAGGAAGTTCCTATAAATATGACAGTCAGCAAGGTCTAGAACCATAAAGAATTTAATACAGAAAGTTTTATGAACGTCGCTCACAATGTCTCATGTCCCAGATCCCATTGACTGTGTTTTTCACTTAAATGATCTTGTGTTCACTGTTTTTATTCTATTCTTCACTATTCTTCACATCTGTTAACTTGTTGGGAGATAATATACGCGCGGAACAGTGAAGAATAGATTGCAGATGTTTGCATACATCTGCTAACTTATCAGAAGACATTCTTTTTCAATTAATTAACACATTTTATTCCCGAACCATGGTCCCTTTGAAAAATGCTCGAGTCTCCCATTGACTTCAATGGGGCTCGTTATTCGAGACGAGCACTCGAGCATCTGGAAAAGTTCGTCTCGAATAACGAGCACTCGAGCATTTTAGTGCTCGCTCATCTCTAGTGACAATCTATTGTTTTATGATGGTGTATGTTTTTGTATCCATATAACATAGACTATACACAATGGGGGATTTAGCTCAATACGACAGTTCTTGAAGTTCCAGCACATCATGCTGGACATACTAAGAGGCATCAGTCGCCTAATATATGTGGCTCATGGCCATTGAGTTACAACCTGCATCAGGAAGTGGCAACGCCTACAGCTAATGCCATGGCATGGCCAACTCCTCGAAAGTTTCACTTCCTAATAAATGACATACCGAGTCCAGAAACATATAGCTTCACAAATAGTTTCTATGTCATGTACAGTACATTTCAAAAACTCCATAGAATGTGTAATTGTTACTATAATCACTAGTCTTTATAACAGACAAACAGTACAGAACACTTGTGAGACGTCATCTTAGCAACATTTCAGAACTCTATTGAGATGTTACAGACTATGCACAATAGTTAATGGGGACAGCAATAAAAGGGACACATTCTCTTTAGCACTAGACTAGACTAAAAGGAAGTGTTTTTATTATATTACTTTAAAGCAAAAAACAACTTTTGAAATAGTCAGCTCACTCACATATCTTCATTCCCGGATAGCGTGGTGGAGGGTGCACGAGAGCAGGCAGACTATTGTAATCCATAGAGAAAACAAAAAGTAGGTTCCGGCACTCCAAACAAAAATTCCTGTAGTCTGAGACCATGATTAAGAACAAGATGTGATTGTTCGAAACGCGTAGGTCTTCTCCTATGAAAACGCATCTGACCAAGATGATTTATCTATTTTAAAGGATGGAATAAAGTTTACATGTTTTAACGAATACAGGAATTTTTGTTTGGAGTGCCGGAACCTACTTTTTGTTTTCTCTATGAACTATATTACTTTGACTTTCTTTGTTATCCATTGCTGTGTGTTGAATCATTAACCATAGTCGGGTTTATGTTATAATTATTTCTTTTTTGTCTTCTACTTATATTATATAGAACGATCAACATATTCAAGGTAGAATTACAGAAAGAAGCAACACTCTGCCCTGTTGCTGAAAGGATGAAGAAGACATTGATTATGTATGTTGAAGAGAAGGATAGGCATAGACACAACCAGATCTGCATGACCTTGTTGCATCAAGAAGAAAAAAAAATGGACCATGTGTTGCTGTATCATTGTTTTATTCCATTTGTTTAAAGTATTAACTTTTGATATGTTCAGATATAAAGTTAAGTACAATTTAACATATTATTATTCTGAATAATAAATAAAAAGAAGTTTAAAAAATTATTTAGCTATTAAAAATGCATATTTCACATACTCATTTTTCCATAATATATTCATACTGAAAAAATTTGTTAGAAGGCATGCTTTTTATTTCAGGATAAGACCTGTTTCTTCATTCTTCATTGATCATTTTTCAACTTCTTTTTTACATTTATGCCTTTTTATAGGTGTAAGTTAAATTCTTTATTCTTAGAATTCTTGCAGCAGGAAAATTTATAAAATAATCAGAACGAATAGCATTTGATAAAAAAAAATGTTGATTGCATTATCATTCACTTTCCTCAATGTCTACTTAATCAAGTTACTATGACAATATCTCTCCTTGTAAGTTATATAGAAAGGTCTTTTTAAATGTCACATATAAGTTATATTTTTTCAGTCTTCCTTTGGTGTTCTTGTTGTTATAAAAGTTATTAGTTTGAATGATGAGTTATTTTTGATCCTTAATAGATAAAATGCATTACTCAGAGAAGTGTAACAGATGTAGTCATTTTAACTGGAATCTGAACATGTTGAACCACAATATCACAAAAGAAAATCCATTGAAATCAACAAGGAAAGACAAGTTAAAGGAACAGTCACAGTTAAAAACAAAACAGGTTTAAAATGTTATGAAAAATGTTATTTTATTTCCATTTTAGGAAATATTTAAAATGAGAGCCCTTTGTTAAATATTTAACATTTTTGGCCACTAGAACATGCATAATTTGTGTAATGTATCTATGTAATGTATTAGAAAACCCTTGATGATGTCATGATTGTTTAAAGGATGAATGTCCTGCTATTGTTCTCCTTACAGCAAAACAAGTTTTGGAAATAGAGGAGACTTAACATTTTTCTGTGCTGATCCGGCTGCTGCATCTCAGTAGAGATAGCTGTAACAGTGCAAACAATATACATGTATGTATATGGCACCTTTTCACATCATGAAGCCATCAAAGGTCCTGCTCAGTGCTTCAGGTTCCTAAGTATTAAAAAAATGATCTGCTGTGGCTTTGATGCCAGAGTATGTATCATTGTACACCCCTGTGAAGTAGCATAAAATGTGACTTTCATTAGTACTGTAAAACAAAGTCTGTCTTGTGGAGAATACATTTATTAAATACACAAATGACCTCCTGATATGAATGAATTAATCACATTATGTCCCCTGGGAGGGGTCTAACATTGGAGGGTGACAGCTCCTTTATCAAAGGCATGTGGACAAAGGGACCCTACTAAATAAAAGCTCCTCTTCGGCTGTGCACCTATGTAACATCCGTGCCGGTAATGTCTTCTGTCCGCAGAAGTTGGCTTTGAAGACATTGACTCTCTTCTGTGTTTTAGGTGTGTGAACTGTGGATACGGTTGCCGCTGTGTTGGAATTGATTGAGCCAAACTCAGCTCCCTGCAGTCCAGCCATGTCCAGCAAGGATTACCAGAGTGATGATTGGCGGATCTAATCAGCTTCTGTGGGTGGTGTCCAGCCAAGTCACATTGCACCTTGCTGTTTCCACTAGTCTCTTCATAGCTGTTCTCTGTAATCTTGTGTTATTACTTGCTATTCTATGTAGCTAACCTCTAGTATCACTAGTGATACAATGCTGTACCTCCACCACCATCTTGGTTTTGACCCGGTTCAGTTTGACACCACTTGTTTGTCTGTAGATATTGTTTGCTCCTCTGTGTCCTAGTGTGAATGCTGGCCTCTCTCTAATTTCTTGTTACCTGTCTGCTATACCATTCAGCAGCTATGTAAGTTAACTTAAAGGGTCTCTCAGGGTCTGTTAGTTAGGTCTCTGATAGCAGGATAGCAGGGCTTAACTGTTTTAGGCATTTGATAGACTGCAGATATACCAATGGGTGAGTTATCCGACAATCTGTCAATAATTCTAATCCTGGCTTTAATTTGGCTATCTTCCATATGCTTTAGGAAAGTAAATTCCATAATTAAGTATTCCCAAATAGCCCCCAAAATTCAGCAGCTTGCTTAATAAAATAACACTACACTGCAAGGCCAACCCTTAATTCACATAAATAACAAATGCAGATTTTCTTGGTCACACATTTCCAGGCTACCTCTAATACTCAACATTTTTGCTTTGATACGTTTCTTTGTCTAATTCACAAGAAATGTACGCATAATAGTTTATTTTTGTTTGACCTTCCACTATTTAACAAGGAAGAGCGAGAGGCCAGTAGTATCCAAAAACTTGGGTTTAAATAAAATGTACAAAATTCACACATTTACACATTTACCTGCAGTAAATATTTAAAAGTGAGTTTGCTCCAGCAATTAGCAGAATATGCAATACATTTTTTGGGGGGATTTAAAGGCTGATTTTTGTCTGCCACATTCTATTTCACATATTTTTGCCCTAAGCATATCTGCAGAATTTGCTCCAAAAATTAAGCGTCAAACACTGTTAAATTCCTAAAAATCCAGATGTTTACATCCTGCTTCAGATCAATAGATACATATATAATCTAGAAACGCTAGATTTGCTTAAAATGTTACCTTAATTTGGAATCATTTTTAATACTGTGTGGCGGGAGTGTTGTGAACATTTTTTTGGTAAATGTTTCTTAGAACATTTACAAACTACATATATATATTTTTTCAGAAACACATTAAAGGGCCTGCTGTGTAAAACAGTCCAGCACTTACTTCCTCCTCTTCATTTTCTGAAATATGTTTAATAATAGTAATTAGATTTATAATAGAATTCTGTGTCTGCCTAACACTGTTTTGATTTCTCTGGATTAGCAGTTGGTGCTGTAATTGTAATTCACTTATATTAAGAACTGCGCACAGTACTTATTCATGGACTTGGCTCGTTTAGAGCCTTCATATGAGTCCCCTTTTAAACTGATTTGGAGTTAATTAAGTCATCTATATTTAGAAATTTTGCAACAGTTTTTTCTATGCGCTTTTTAATGTTAATCACTTTTCCTGTGGTAAAACGATTGTACAAAAACAATTATGCAGATGTGTATGTGGTGTTTCATTGAACAAAGCAAATGGCTACATTTTTTAATCGGCTTTTAATGCAATTTTATGTATGTTTTTCAGAGGCTAGAAAACTATAGGAAGCCATTTACAGCATGTTTTGAATAATAATATGCACAAAATGTAATTCACAAATGCATTTTACAGTTAGAAAAAAAAAACTAAATCTAAAACAAATGAAAGTAATTCTCAGGTAGAGTCATCCATTGGAAGAATTGTGTGTCCTATTTTTCAATTAGAATCCAACTTTCGCTAAATCTCTTTTGTTAGAAATGTCTCTGACTCTGAAAGCCTTATCCTCTGACTTTGTCTCTGACTTTGAAAGCCTTATCCTCTTCCTGTTTTCAGCATGCTACCCTTTGCATACACAAACAGCTTGCACAGTATCTCTCTTAATGCACCAGGTTGCCCATGTGATGTCACCTTCCATCTGTCTCTTCTTACTGTCACAAAATAAGTCTTATATACCTACCGGCCAACCTACTAATGAGTAGCTATGACGCTGTAGGGGGATCACTGCAGCAGCATTGTTGTTTTAATGAATCTTTCCACTGATAACCAAGACCATTTTTGACCTTTAATTCATGAAAGGTACTGGTCCGTATCTCCTTATATCACTACTTATAGAGCATGGTCTCTATAAATGTTTCTTAGAACATTTACAAACTACATATATATATTTTTTCAGAAACACATTAAAGGGCCTGCTGTGTAAAACAGTCCAGCACTTACTTCCTCCTCTTCATTTTCTGAAATATGTTTAATAATAGTAATTAGATTTATAATAGAATTCTGTGTCTGCCTAACAGTGTTTTGATTTCTCTGGATTAGCAGTTGGTGCTGTAATTGTAATTCACTTATATTAAGAACTGCGCACAGTACTTATTCATGGACTTGGCTCGTTTAGAGCCTTCATATAAGTCCCCTTTTAAACTGATTTGGAGTTAATTAAGTCATCTATATTTAGAAATTTTGCAACAGTTTTTTCTATGCGCTTTTTAATGTTAATCACTTTTCCTGTGGTAAAACGATTGTACAAAAACAATTATGCAGATGTGTATGTGGTGTTTCATTGAACAAAGCAAATGGCTACATTTTTTAATCGGCTTTTAATGCAATTTTATGTATGTTTTTCAGAGGCTAGAAAACTATAGGAAGCCATTTACAGCATGTTTTGAATAATAATATGCACAAAATGTAATTCACAAATGCATTTTACAGTTAGAAAAAAAAAACTAAATCTAAAACAAATGAAAGTAATTCTCAGGTAGAGTCATCCATTGGAAGAATTGTGTGTCCTATTTTTCAATTAGAATCCAACTTTCGCTAAATCTCTTTTGTTAGAAATGTCTCTGACTCCTTTGAAAGCCTTATCCTCTTCCTGTTTTCAGCATGCTACCCTTTGCATACGCAAACAGCTTGCACAGTATCTCTCTTAATGCACCAGGTTGTCCATGTGATGTCACCTTCCATCTGTCTCTTCTTACTGTCACAAAATAAGTCTTATATACCTACCGGCCAACCTACTAATGAGTAGCTATCACGCTGTAGGGGGATCACTGCAGCAGCATTGTTGTTTTAATGAATCTTTCCACTGATAACCAAGACCATTTTTGACCTTTAATTCATGAAAGGTACTGGTCCGTATCTCCTTATATCACTACTTATAGAGCATCGTCTCTATAATTGTACTGGCCTGTTGAGCGCCTACATTTCCTTTTGCAGGCTCCACCTATTCGGCAGAGCACAGAGATGCAAAAAAAGAAGCATGGAGGGTCTGCACACAATATAAAAGTAAGCAGCAGGACTTCTTAATCACTTGATCATTTATGGGGTTTCTAGAGTTGTGATTTCAATAATCTAGCCATAGTATAGATCATAGGTTAGATAATATGTAGTGTAGATATATGTAGATAAGCCTAATGGTCTGGATTTCCTGCTTTGTTGGTACAATAGACCCGTTGTCTGGTAAAGGAAGTTGTGCTTAGTGCAACTGCTCAACTGAATGAATTGATGCCCTTGTAGAAATTCATTTATGGGAACATATTTAGAGTTAAAGCTTTGAAATTGATGAATTGTATATTTGATGATTATTATTTTTGATGATTATATTTCACATTCATCTATCCAGTACACAGTCACAACCTATTGGCCAGTACACAGAATCATTCTGCAATAACCACTTTAACCCCTTCCCGACGCGCGCCGTACTAGTGATTTCACGGTGATTGCCGCCGGCAATGCTGCCGGAGGCTCCAAAAAGATGGCGCCGCCATCTTGCCGCGGATCGCCGCTCCCCGATGACGTCACGGGAAGCGGTGATCCGTTGCCATGACAGCTTCGGGTCTCACGAAGGCCCGAAGCAGTCTCGTTTTAACCCATTCATTACAATGTGCTATCAGCACATTGTAATGAATGAGGAGTAAAATCCCCATGTACTGCCATATTGCAGTATGGCAGTATATGGTAGGATCGATCAGACAACCTAGGGTTAAAGTACCCTAGGGAGTCTGAAAAATAGTAAAAGTAAAAGTAAAAAAAAGTTGAAAAAAAAAAAATTATAATAAAAAAACCCTAAAAATTCAAATCACCCCCTTTCCCTAGAACTGATATTAATATTAATAAACAGTAAAAATCATAAACACATTAGGTATCGCCGCGTCCGAAAATGTCCGATCTATCAAAATATAATAACGGTTTTTCGCTGTGTTTAACCCCGTAACGGAAAATAGCGTTCAAAGTCAAAAATGAAATTTTTTTGCCATTTTGGAAAATATAAAAAAATTAATAAAAAGTGATCAAAAGGTCGCACAGTCCTAAACATGATAGCAATGAAAACGCCATCAAAAGTCGCAAAAAATGACACAACCCACAGCTCCGTACACCAAAGTATGAAAAAGTTATTGCCACCAGAAGATGACAAAATAAAAAAAAAAAATTTTTGTACAGGAGGATTTAATTTTTTTAAATGTATGAAAACATTATAAAACCTATACAAATTTGGTATCCACATAATCGTAGCAACCCAAAGAATAAAATAGACATGTCATTTGGGGCACACAGTGAAAGCTGTAAAATCCAAGCCCACAAGAAAACGTTGCAAATGTGTTTTTTCACCATTTTCACTGCATTTGGAATTTTTTTCCCGCTTCCCAGTACGCACCATGGAAAATTAAATACCGTCACTACGAAGTGCAATTTGTTACGCAGAAAATAAGCCATAACAGAGCTCTTTGTGTGGAAAAATAAAAAAGTTATAGATTTTTGAAGGTGGGGAGTGAAAAATGGAAGTGAAAAAACTAAAAAAGCCAAGGTTGTTAAGGGGTTAAGAGCAGTGGCTTAAGTCATACGTTAAAATACAGGATGGCCTTACATGAAACATAATGAGCATAAATTGACATAGTCCAACTACAAATCTCCATCAGATTTTCAAATATGGACCTCTGCAAATACCACTTGGAAGCAGAAAATAACTTGTGATTTCTGTCACTAAGTACAACACAGGTGTACAATGTGGAACTAATACACTGCATGACATTTCCCTTTCTGTATCTTCCTTGCTATGTTTGCTGCATAAATAAACAATTCACTGGTAAAATGTCATGGATGATTCAGTTTGGCATCTAAAAAAAAAAAAACTTTAATGAAGCTTGAAAGGGAAATGTTAATTTCAGGAGTTAAGTTGAGATCATTCCAGGAACATGAAAAAATTGTTCTGAGACAAGAATCAGAATATTGGTTTCTGGAGACTATTCATAAGAATGTAAATTCTCGGGCTAATTAATAAAACATGCTGTAAATACTTAATCCATCGGTGAATTCTGCTATTGTGTATTTCTGCACATTCATGTGCTGTACATTCATGTGTGTAACAATCATGCTCTTCTTAATAAACCATCCCAGAATAAGCAGAGCAGATATACTGTATACACTTTCGTACTTTAACACTAACACATACTTTGTATAAATCATTACCATAACATATAATCACCCCTGCCCTTAAAATGACCTTCACTCTGAAATCAGCTAAAAGGCATCATAGTGCATGTAGGTACTGTACATATAGGGGCTCATTTACTATAGGTCAGTTGGACGCATTTTTGTCGGGTTTCCCGACGATTTCCGTTTTGCGATGAATTGCCCCGGGATTGTGTCGCACACTATCGGATTTTGGCGCATTGACACCGGCTTGCACGTGACAGAAATCGATGGGCGGGACGTCGGACAACCCAAGGGATTCGGACAACGCGCGGGATTCAACAATCAGAAATGTGTCGCAAGACACGCACTTACAAGCACCGGGAAGAAGCAGGTGAACTCCAGTGGACCTCGGCGCAGAAGCAACAGATGCAGGAACTCAGTCACACGAGCATAGTGAATCGCGCCAGACCTGAATCCTCGTCGGACAGCGCACCACGGGATCGCGGCAGGACCGGTTAAGTAAATCTGCCCCATAATGTCCATAAAGGGGGTAAGCATTTTTGAGTGATACAGCATTCTATGTCAAGTGCATTATTTACATCATACTCCTAATTCATGTTCCACATGAGATTGTGATGAGTAGGTAAGTTATGGAACAGTATCTGTGGTTTTCTTTGTGTGTTGAAAGGAACTAGCAGTAAAGTCAGCAAAATTGAAAATGTTCAAAATTGCAGAATATACATGTAAAACATTCAGTAGTCACGCTGAGTTTACAAACTATCTGTAGAGAATGTTGACAAAAAATGGTGTTTATTACAGTTTTGGTCCAGGGTTAAGATCCTTAATATTGATAAGCAGACCCAAATCTGCAATGTTTTTGGGGGTAGCTGGGGTTCGGTGTTCAACTAATCCCACCTACGATTAAAACCCTTTGTCGGTTCTGGGAACGAAGGTGCTTATTAACTCTATAAATGCTGTCTGTTTGCACGCCGCCTTTTACCCTAGGAAAGCTGCTCCCCATTATGTCATTAGGGAGAGATGATCAGCAAGAAAACAATGCTTTTAAATTCAATCTACGGCTTTGCCAGCATCATTCAGAGGGTAAAAACAGCTATCAGTGCCAGAATCCATTGTGAATGCTATCATTGGGTGTGAGCATTTGGGTTTGGTAACCAAACCTGAACAAAATCTTACCAGGTCCTAATTATCAATATCAGATCAGTGAGGATTTGACACTAAGCACTATAAATGACAAAGGGGGAGTTTTGTCTCTCTGAGGTGAATTTTATAGACATTTGGCAGCTCTTTATTGCACCTTATGTATGATCCTTTCTTTTTACTTGTGATACATGCTCAGTTTTTACTGTCCTGGCAGGTGCAAATTTTGGCTTCTTTTTGAGACTTTTTGTTGCAAATGTCTCAAATCCACATGGACACAAGTTACCGTATTTTTCGGCCTATAAGGCACACCGGACTATAAGGCGCACCTCTAATAAATGCCTGCTAAGACATCTAGGTTCATATATAAGGTGCACTGGAGTATAAGGCGCAGGATCAAATGCAGTACCTAAAAATGACCAGCAGGTGGCAGACCTGTGCACAGTTCTAGCCAGCTACACTTCCCGGGAAACTTGTCTTCAGCGTGTCAGAGAGCTCCGAGAGGTATGGGCTGCTGGGGGTTAATGCAGGGTGATGCAGCAGGGGTTAAGCGGTCTCCCTCTGCCCCTCCATCTTCCCTCCTCAGCCAGGGTGTTATTCCTGTGGGGTTCCCTGTGGCTCCTTCTCTTTCCCCTGTTACAGGGCTGGCAGGTATGGGGGATTGTTTACTGATGATGATGATTGCCTCGTGGTCGGCACTATGGCAGCTCCGGTCTCTCCGTGCTAGGGGAGGGCAGGATGGGCACAATGTTAGTTGTGGTGCGAGGGCACTTCAGGAGCTAGGGAGCTGTGTGGGAAGGTGCAGGAAATTTCTGGGGATGGAGCTATTAAACGCTGGTAAATGTACAGTACATCTTGTCTGTAGTACATTTCTGTATAAGTTCATATATAAGGCCTATAAGGTGCACCTTTGATTTCTGAGAAAATTAAAGGATTTTTGGTGCGCCTTATAGGCCAAAAAATACGGTATGAAAGGGGGTTATATACAGGAGAGGACACAAGCCACGTGAGGGGGCTATATACAGGAGTGGACACAAGCCATGTGAGGGGGTTATATGCAGGAATGGGCACTACTGTTAATTTGGGATTTAACATGTTGCATTTTTAATGCATTTTGAAACCTATTACAACAGTTGAGGAGAGGTTCCTAATTACATTACTGTTAACATTTGAATGTACAAAATGCATAGTAAATGCACTGTTAACACATGCAATAATGTTGCGTTTATATTGTGTTTGGAAATGCAAATGTTAACAGTAGTGAAATTAGGCAAATCACCTCTCCTCAGCTGTTGTGATTAGTTTCAAAATGCATTAAAAACACAATTAAACCTCTACGTGTGACCTGACCCTTAGAAGTAACCAAAAAAAAATGCAAAAATTTATGAATTTTGATAAAAGAGGTTACTGTGCAAATGTTAAACAGTTAAAGCATGTGAAATAATTACAATTTACATGGTAAAATCAGGTCCATGAAAAAAAAAACTTCCTTTGCACCTGCCCTGGACCACGTGCAAAATTGCGCCAAAAATTAAGCAAAAACAGCAAAATGGCGCAAAAATGGCAGAATGTCACACAGAACATCTGGAAAACAATGATACATAAGGCACACTGCATAAAGGTGTAGACAAGGCGTAATTGAAACAGAACAGAGTTAAAAGTCGCAAAAATGGTGCAAAAATGGCAAAAGTCGCTAAAATTTGACAATTTGCCTAGCTGAAACTATGATACATGTGCCCCAAAGAATCACTCTTGAAACAGTTTCTTATATACTGATAGTCAATGATCCATCTTCTGTCCCATTATTAGGACAGAAAAAAGTCACTATTCTATTCTCTGATATTACTGAAGGTCTATATCCTAATCTAAAAAAGTTCTTGCTGAAGGTTGCTGTCATACTCCCAATGATTTAATGCCCCACTGCTAGTATGGTTCTTCAAACTCTAAACAAGAAATACAAAAACTCATATCACAAATTATAAAGTATTTTTAACCTTCTGGCGCCGAGTCCCGCTAATAGCATTCCACGCCCCAATAGTACGTCATGGAGCTGATGCATTGGGAAACAGGGGCTGTCAGCGGTAACCTACCACTTACATCCCTGTATAACACCCACAGTCTGAGTGAGCTCACATTGCAGGTGTTAACCATTTAAATGCCATGGTCCGCAGCAAAACTGGTTAATGTGTGACCCTCCTTCCCTTCTGCTCATAGCTGTGCAGCATTACAACAAGTGATATCCACATGTGGTCTCCCTACCTGAGAGAAATTGCATAACAAATTTTAAGAGAGGTTTTCTCATTTTTTCTTTTGAGAGTGTCAAATTTATGGGCAAATGTTTTGCTGTAATGGAAACATGTATTATCAATAAAACTTTATTCCAAATACCTTACAGCTGGTCATTGCAGCCTGGGACTGAAGTAAAGCATCCAGAGAGGTTCACAAGAGGTCACAGTGGGCAGATAGGTAGATTTGTAACTAGGGTCACCTGTACGTCGGGTGTCCTTAAGTAGGAGATCGCCTGTATTATTTTATTACTATTTCCAAAAATAATAATAATAATTTATAGATTTGATCTAAAAGCTCTTATTTTTTTCTCATGAGTTAATATTTTTAATGTCTCTGTGTGCTGTAAATTAATAAACCTTTATTTCATTTTTAACTTACCATGTAATTCCACTGTGCACATTGTTTTAGAATCAAGACCTCAGCTTCATATATCTTATGTGAAATGCAGCTACTGCCTACCCCCACAAATTAAGTGAGATAATTGCATCCAAGTTGTCGTCAGTAATGATCAATAGTTCTCTAATTGCCTAACTTACTAACTAAAAACATTAGATGATTTTAAATGAATCTTAAGCAATGTGAATCAATCTACATTAGTAATTAGTCATTCTTAAGAAATAAATAAAAACGTCTTCTCTGCCTACTATATCGATAACACAGTGAACACTTCCAATTTTTAACTCCCAATGCTGTTAACAAAGATGGACTGATAGATGAATAGGTAGATAGTCAGGGATTCCATTAACCGTTTTCCGCTTTTCCTTTTCCATTCTGGCCTTTCATGCCCAGGTCATTTCTATTTCAAGAGATGAATAGGCCAGTGCTTCTTAGTAGTTACAAGTGCAAGACCGCCGGCATGGGGATTTTCAGACTGGCATTTAAAATGCCAGTCTTGATAAAACACCTCCTACAACTATGTGCTAACACAGTCCTTCAAAAAGACTTTTAACCGGAGATAGGTACATATAGAGCTCATAGAATAACACTTTGTATAATCATAAGCATGTTATTTTATTGTAGCATATCTTGAAAGCTGCTCATCTTGTAAGACGCATATCTGAACATGCCCAGCCAAAAGGAAAGACTTAAAACATTTTTGCAACACCATTTTTTTATTAAAATGTTTAGATTTGACATCAGACATAAATGTGTTCTGAATAAAGACAGAGCCTATATTGATTAAACATTGTTAAATCCTAATTAGTTATTACAGAAATCTTCACAGTGTATGCACAATTGAAGCCTATTTCCCTGCTCAATAAATCAAATAAATTGTCTTTATTTGTCTTGTAGGAGCGATGGTTCACTGAAATTTTGGCTTGAAAATTGGCAGACCACAACAGATCTCTAAAGAACTACATATGTGTATTGTTGTACTACAAGATAAAGGCTATTCCATGCGTCATACTGTACCAAATTACAGAAAGACTAGAGATGCTACACAAAGGTCTTCAATGAAGTATTGGGAAAAGAAATCTTAATTCAACACTTTACAGAAGCTACCAAGTAAGGACATCTAAGATATGTTTTGCTATTGTAGACAGTAAAATATCAATGCCATTAGACTAAGGGCAGTGTTAGAAAAGCCTCTTGGGAAACTTTTCTGAAATTGCAAAGAAAAAATTCAGAATAAAATCAGAAACATAAAAAGAAAATTAAATTGTTGAACACATACATGTGCTACAAAAGTTCTGTGATACAACAAAAATTCATCTTCAAACGGTTTTATTCTTCATGTAAGATTTGCAGTGACTACCTAGAATATCTCCTGGATGAATTCAGCACATTGTAGATACCAGTTGTGCAGGCTATGGCAGGACAAGAGATTCCTTACTCGCAAAAAATAAAATAAATTACTGATACAAGAAAACAAGGCTAGGGTTTTTAATTATAATTAATAAATTATGTTCAGATTTACAGTATAAGCAGGGTTTTTATATGTCGGTATTTAATTAACCATGCAATGATTTGGGGGAAAAGTGTGCAGTATGTCCCAATGAAGTATGCATTACATTTTTACAAGGAGCCAAACTTTCCCAACAGGGTTAGTTTTCTAGACCCACAAAATTCAAATTGTCAAAGATATTTGTTGACGTTGAAGAAATTAGATAAAAATGTTCACGATCAAGTGATGCTTTCTTGCCGCTCCAACACACTGGACTCCACCTGTGATTTCCAAGCAAAGTCATTCACTTTGGAGATGCTAAATACGTAGACGCATAGTGCAAACCATTTGGGATCTAATTAAAAAGTAACTTTATTTCTTTATACCAAACACCAACAGGCGCTGGAAAAAAACCTCCAAATGCAGCGCAAATGACAAAAACATACTGTACAGTTACACCAATGTTCGATAAGTTTTTGTTATGGCTTTCACTGTGCAATTCAAATTCCACTGGCCTATTCACCTTTGGGTCAGAAAGATCATTTAGATACCAAATTATATACTTTTTGTTATATTTTAATATCAAAATTCTATTTATTTATTTGGGAAAAATGTGAGGAATGAAAAGCTTTTGAACACACATACATACATATTGGAGATTTATCACTGATTCTAGAAGCTTTGAGAGAATCTAAAATTCTTGCACAGTGTAAGAATTCCACGCCATTTTGGTTTTGAGGGGCTGTAGAGGGGTGCGATAGCCAGTGAATTTCCTGCCTTGTCCCTGCGTAATTTTTAATGCAAAACTACATAAGGCTCAACCTAGTACAGTTCTGTCCAGCCTAAGCCTCTTGATGTATCCAGCAAGTCACAGAGGGGGAGGGGGGGCTTTAATGCTAAATGATATGATAAATATAAATATGATAAATCTATCCTAAAGTCTCACTTTTGGACAGCTGACTCTTTAAGGCTCTGTACAAAACGGAGGTGGGGGCTATAATGCTAAATGATATGATAAATATGAATATGATAAATCTATCCCATGACTTTTGGGCAGCTAAATCTTTAAGGCTAAATCTTTAAGGCTCAAGTATCCATCAAAACTACCTAGAGCAGGGGTCCCCAAACTTTTTACATAGGGGGCCGTTCACTGTTCCTCTCAGACCGGTGGAGGGCCAGATTAAAGTTTAAAAATAAATAGCGGTACATGTGACCTCATCCATGATACACTGCCCCCCTCAATTAATTATTTAATATACTGCACCCCTTGTGAACTATTTTATATATTGGCCAATTAATTAATTAATTGGGTTAATTAATTTTGAAATATATGGGGACCCCTCTCCATTAATTATTGAATAATGCTGCCTTCCCCTCCCATTAGTTACTAGACTGCCCCTCACAATTAATTATTTCCTATGCTCCCCCACCATTAATTATTTCCTATGCAGCCCCTCCAAAATTAATTATTTCATATGCTGCCCCTCCACCATTAATTATTTCCTATGCTGCCCTCCACCATTAATTATTTCCTATACTGCCCCCTCACCATTAATTATTTCCTATGCTGCCCCCCACCATCAATTATATTCTATGGTGCCCCCCACCATCAATTATTTCCTTTGCTGCCCCTCCATCAATTTTTACCAATACTGCCCCTCCATCATTAATTATTTCGCATGCTGCCCCCCCCACCATGAATTTTTTCCTATGCTGCCCCTCCATCATGAATTATTTTCTGATGCCCCTCCATCATAAATTATTTTCTGATGCCCCTCCATCATAAATTATTTTCTGATGCCCCTCCATCATAAATTATTTTCTGATGCCCCCCCTGCATCATTAATTATTTTCTGATTCCCCTCCATCATAAATTATTTTCTGATGCCCTCCCTACATATTTAATTATTTTCTGAGGCCCCTCCATCATAAATTATTTTCTGATGCCCCTCCATCATAAATTATTTTCTGATGCCCCTCCACCATAAATTATTTTCTGATGCCCCCCCTGCATCATTAATTATTTTCTGATGCCCCTCCATCATAAATTATTTTCTGATGCCCCTCCATCATAAATTATTTTCTGATGCTCCTCCATCATAAATTATTTTCTGATGCCCCTCCATCATAAATTATTTTCTGATGCCCCTCCAACATAAATTATTTTCTGATGCCCCTCCATCATAAATTATTTTCTAATGCCCCTCCATCATAAATTATTTTATATAATGTGGCCGCATGTGGCCCACGGGCCGTAGTTTAGGAACCGCTGACCTAGAGGATAGTTTTGTATTTTCCTTCTGTATCATCCTGGGATTATCACAATATAGAATTCTATATCCATTTTATATTACTTTGAATTTATGTGTAAACAAAATAAAATTTGGGAATATAAAATAGTGGACATTTTGAAATTGCCTAGTTTGAAATTATGTACACTAACAAAGGTTTGATAAGTCAAATGCATATCTATCTATCCATCCATTCCTAGATAGTGTATGTTCTAGTTAAAACCATGTTAAACAAATTAACAGCCTTTCATAGAATGGGCCGCTATTATGGGCATTGAATTTCCCGGAATTCACCACTCTCCTGCTGTCCACACAAATGCTTTGCTTGTGAATCATGTCACAACAGAAAAGGATGAATGTCATCCTGTGGGGTTTGTTTGTTTGACTTTTTATAAATTAGAGAGCTAACACAAGCAATAGACTAATCGGGCTGCCAGAAACACTGTGCAAGGGCTAATCCATCTTCTTTAAAAAGTGCTGACAGGGTAAGTACAGATTGCCTGGTTCTCCCTTTACTATTTTCATTGTGAAGCTCTCTGCCAATCATGTTTTATTGCATGATGCAGATTTAGTTCAATTCTGTCAACTATATTATTTTATTGCAAATATTAAATATATATAACAACAGCTTGAGCATTTTAGATTAAAAAATAGATGTGTTTAGCACATGCATGTACTATCTTTTTTTTAACGTTTAGGACACTAGTATTAAGTCTATCAATGTTAGGTAAAAGTACCATTTATTATAATTATGTTTAGAGTTAACTGCACTGTAGAAATACTGTTAAAGTCCTTTGAGAATTATAAACCTACTATATAAGAAATCAACCTTTGGCCCTTTGTTTCCCTATAATCAATTTTCTTACTTTGAACAGCTTTTAAAAGGCAACATTTTTTGTTATAAAATAAAAGCTTTTAAAAGAAAGCGGTAAAAAAATTGTGTAAAAGGAAATCAGGCCATGACATTATATTATTTCTCCAAAGGCGACCTATATGGTATATAATTAGAAAACAATATTACATCTAAAGCACTATTTTAAATATAAAAAGAGGTTGTCCCTTTTATGTTTATTTTTTAATATACATAATCCGGGGTATATGACATTAAAAAACTTACCAATATGTATTCAGATAAAGTTCTGCACCATTTTCTTGAAATCTGAAACCACAGCCCTACTTCGGGAATGTCATCCTGTTCAGCAGCCTGCTTCTCAGGTGGGTATTTGTATTTTAATATGTCTACCAGGTAGTGGTAGATTTCCTTTGATAAGGAAACGATCCTAGTATATGTATTGCTGTTAACTAATGATAAATGGTTCCAAATCATAATCTTTGGGTATACCAATTATTGAGGGTTCAGGTCAGCAATTTGTTGATTATTTTAATCATTTTATTGAAAAGTTAATGTCTGCTTCAAAATCCCATTAAAAGAATTGTTATGCTGTTATTAAAAAAAACGGATATGAACCAGCATCAAGAAACACGGGATGTAAGCGGTAAACCTTTATATGCCACTACTGTGGCATTTAGATGCCTGCAGGGAGATTCTTTTCTCAATTGGCAGACTCCAAAGTGTTTTACGGGGGGAGCAATGCTATGGGTCTAAGCTAGGACCCAAGGGCTGTCCATAGTAAATGCCTGTAAGGTCCTTTCTGTGACAGGACCTTATGGGCAGTGTATATATGCTTATGCATCAGTACATAGTATTGCAGGATATGATAATGAACAAGAAATTGAACGACCGCTTGTTCACGTCCCTTAGTAAAAAAAAAAAAAAAGATGCAGAATTTTCCAAATATTCACCATTTTTTAAATTTGTTTTATGTTTTATAAATAAATGCAAGACGTATCAACCAAAATTTACCATAAAAATGAAGTACAACATGTGATGAAAGAACATTCTCAAAATCACTTGGGTAAGTTAAAGCGTTCAAAAGTAATAACCATATAAATCATCAGATTACAAAAAATAGGGATGGACTTTAAGCTATAAACTATATGCCTCCTATACTGATTAATAACCCAGTGCCTCTGAAGGTGCAATGCACGTTTTTAAACTTTTATTTTTTTTTAAATGATTATACATTATGTGTTCCATTATTGTAAAAATCCATAGTAATACACAGCAATTATGCTACTGCATAACTTTGCAGATTTTTCACATGAAAATCCCTATTGAATATCTTTAACTAATCTCAAAATGTTCATGTAGTCATAAGTGACAAGATAAAGGGGCACCCTTACTTACCAGGCCCCCACGCGATCCCTGATCCGCAGGATAAACTCTAAATCCTAATTATCCTAAAGCCTAATATCCTGCATGTGTCACTTCCCTGCTCAGGTCCGCGGAGTTCCCCATCTTCTTCCCGGTGCATGTAAGTGCTTGACTTGTGACACAATTTTAAAGTTAAATCCAGTGGTTTGTCCAAATCCATTGGATCGTCCGACGGCCCGCCCGGGATCTGTGTTGCATGAAAGCCGTCGCGATTGCTGCAAAATCCGATCGCGTGTGAAACAATGCCATTCTAAATACCTGTCCTGGTGGCACAATCCCCGATCCACAATCTGTCTGAAAGTCAGAATAAATCTAGTTGCCCATGGCAACCAATAACAGCTCAGCTTTCATTTTACCACTGCTCATGAATATTTTAAAGGGGAGCTGTGATTGGTTGCCATGGGCAACTAGAAATATTCTGACTTTCAGACAACTCGATAAATCTGCCCCATTGTTCTAAAATGTTAGGAAACAATGGTGGATTATTGTAGTTGAAAACCAATGTGAGAAACACCGAAATGTGAAACCAAAAGAAAGAAACAAGGACATGTAGAATCTTAAGAATTCACAAAATATGTACCACAATTAGTGATGAGTGGACAAGATAAAATTTAAAATATCTATGTCAGAGTACTGTCTAAATGCCGCTGCCATTTAGGGTCCAAAATGGCCTTTATGAGCTCTCAGGGTGGGGGCAATTGAAAAATAAACATATATATTTATCTAAATGAGAATCAGATGTCACTCGAACTCACATCTGAAATTCTTGTCGCCGCCTCCTTTCACGATACGGGATGAAGCCGGGAGACAGCCCCAGTTTTATTGACCATGCACTGTACCCATGGCGCATGAGCAGTAAAGTCGGGATGTAGTCATTTGTATTTAATACCACACTGTGGAGGCTCCAAGAGCTCCAGAGCAACTAAGTTTTAATGTTTTTTTTCCTGCCCCCACCTTTGAACTCATACAAGGCAATATGGGAAGCTAAACCACAGGTCCAGAAGGACCTCTGGGTGGTTTAGTGCCCTGAATCATTCTGTCAGGTTCTCTTTAAACTATTGCAGCTGCGTGCTGGCAGCAGCATGAGGGCAACACACTGCGCCAAAATTTTAGAGATGGTCGTCAATCCTGATGACATTGGTGCTGGCAGTGATTGCAAGTATTAACTTTGTTTGAATTACCTCTCAACACTTAGTGATATCTCTGGATACAAGGATGTCAATTACAGTGATTGGAGTGTTCTGAGATGAGGAGATCTTGACTTCATTGATAAATTCTTCATCTCCATGACTTTATACAACCAATTTACATCTCACTTTCAAGTTAATTTTCTGGATGATGCCACTACACTGGGCCATGAAAGATGATCTAGAAGATGTCAAACTACTTGACAACATTCCATTATTAAGTTATAAGGTCAATTTCTGATGACAAGTTCCTTTAATAAAACTTATCACCACGGATCTACCTATTATGGTAGATCCAGTAGTAGGTGCATCGAACATATGTAAGGATAGCCCTTTTTAGGGCTAATCCTTTACTCCACTCTATCTTGTATAATCTTTATTTGGGTATTATGCAAATTTTCTAAAGAGGCTAGTGGGGTTTGGAGTAGCCGTATCTGAGGGCTACTCCAAGCCCCAGTAGCTTCTTTGATCCTCCTTAGAGATAGCTCCTCATAGCTGTACACTGAAGCTATCTGGTAGGAGGATCAAAGAGGCTGCTGGGTGTGGAGTAGCCGCGCCATGTAGCCTGAGCTCTGCACTCGGGGAGCTTTGGGCCACCTCTGCCGACCACATTTAAAAAAAAAAAGCCAATCCCAGCCTGTTCTTAATTTATTGCTACTCTTGAAATAAGTCTTTTAAATAATTGATAGTTGAGAATAGTTTCCATCAGCTTTTTAAAAATCACTTTTAATATAGCAAGATTTTAAGCTCATTCAAAACAATGTATAGACAAAAATATTATGTGACCTTGAGAAAATGTTATCATTATAAACTGTCGTTATATCAAATGGCCAATTCTATAATCTCTACAGTTCCAATTTGCAGTGCCTTGTATCAATTTTCCGTAGTGTTTTAATGATAATTAGCAAGTAACTTGCTGTCAATTGTTAATTATCTGTTTTATCAGCTGACACTGCAGTAATGTGATCTGTGCCCTGTGATTGTACACAGTGCTATCAGGTTGTGTCCAGTGATGACACTCGTCACTTATTTACATGACATCTACTTCATCTTTAGCTGTTTGTTATAAACTAGATGAACCTTTAATGAAATGACTTTCAGACTTATTAGTCACTCATGAAGTGTGAAAGGACCCTACATGGGCACTAGGTAATTGTTAGTTTTCATAATCATTCTATTATCAGTGTTGTCAAATCAAACCTATTTTAGCACTAAAATGGATATCCTGGTGTTTTGCTCTGCTCATTGCCAAACACTTCTGCTGCAGCTAGTAAATGATTTGACATTAATGGTGATCTCAAAATTGTTTATTATAACGTACAAATGAATGGTAGACCATGATTCAATAAGATTTCAACTCATATTAACCTCTGATTGTACTGTATTTAAATTAAAGTTGTTGAGTGCGTATGCCAAACTGTAACAAGAAGCTAATTACAAGACCCAAAATATTGGTTCACCAATATTATACTTACCCTGTTAAAGTTTGTCATATGACCAGTGGGCAACAGAACTCAGGACTTCCTGTGACCTGCCCTCTCGGCTGGATAGAGGAGGCCATGCTGTCATTTCAGCCAAAACAACCGCCCCACCTTCATTATGACCCTCCCAAATAAGTGTTTGGAAGGGTGCATGAATACATCACCCATACATACACAGTGGTGATGACAAAGGGGGCGTCCAAACATTGATGATTGCACAGTCCTCTCTATCTGCCGGAAACAGGAAGTATAAGGGACGTCACAGAAAATCATGAGTTTTGCTTCCATTTGATGCCACAGAGAATTTCCATGTTTACAAGCCCAACTGTATCTGATCTTGTATCCTGGATGGTTGTCAACCAATGTGGGGTAAGAGCTTACTTTAAATTGTAGCAGTTTATAATTTGTCTCATATTAGAATTTCTACAGAATTTTAAGTTGATCAGTCCCCCTCCTTTAAGTTGGTGGACTGTAAATGTGCAAAAGGTTTAATATTTATTTGTATTGAATAGTTTGATTAAAAAAGCATGCAAAATTACTAATTTACTTTGTTCATTTTGACTTTGTACTTTAGTATTCAGAGATGCAAATACAGTGAAAAAAGTTACATATTGTATAAGTACAAATATTTTGCAATAACAGCATTTCATGTGTTTTCCTTTGTCTTTTTCTTGTTACCAGTTATAATTATCCCCCCAAAACAAATGAAATCAATAGGAAGCAGAATGTACTTGCAAATGTCCATGATCATTTAAAGAAAAGACATGCTGTCTAGGCAAAAAAATTGTGTTTTCGGCAGTATAATAATGGGACATTTTAAAAACAATTTCACCAAGTGTTATTTAAAGTTACTTCCCCAATGTCAAACAATTTTGCATACAAAACAGTTAAATTGGACATAAGTTCATTATATTCAAGCAACATTAGTTCCATACGCACATTTATAAAAACACTACATTTGCTATTTGGATATAACTAGATGCATGTAACAACTAGAATAAAGCATCTTGATGCAAAGCATGACAGTTTAATTTATTTTTAATCTGAGCTTTTCTGAAACCTGCTTAATAGTAATGAGGGTATGATAACCAGAAAGATAGATATCCTTCTACAATATGACATCTGGACATATTTTACGTTTGACCTCTAGGCATCAGTGAAGTGGAAGCCCTGGGTTTCATTCTTTTGAACTGCATGACCTTGTTGCTCTTGGCATTGGATGAAACAGGACTCACACATTCACTCATCGGTAATATGTGCAGTTGGTCACTTACAATGCCTTCCACCCAGGAATCTTACTGTATGAGAAATGTATTCTTAATCACAATAACATGATTTTAAAACATACTGTTTTCTGTCAAATAAAGAGTTGAGCCATTTTTTGCTAATCTATGCATGCTTTCAAGACTGTACATATTTGAGAAACACAAAGTAGTGTGTAATAGATGGAGAGTCAACTGAATTGCAACATTTGGGTCCATGCTGAAAATTGCAGGTTTCAGTACCTGAACCCAGACTTCAGCCAGAATCTGGGTTCCATATCGGCATTCTGGTTATTCCCACCAAAAACACAAATGATAACCCTTTAAAGAGAACCCATCAGGCAAATTAACCTCCTAAAGTAAATATATTTTCATAAACTTCCATTGGAAAGTATTGCCTCTATCCCTTCATTGTTCCTCTACATGCCTGTAAACTTAAGCAATGAGGTCCTTAAGCTGTATGCAAATGACCTTTGAGATGTCCAATGAGTCATTATCATATTAAAGCTGTCCAGCTTATTCATGAGTGGGAGGCACAGCCACCCCACCCCCCCAGTGCTTGGCTGATGGCCTATATAATGATGTGAGGTGTAATGGGGTAATTGCTCATTTATGTGCTTCCTGGTGCTGGCGGCCACGCCCCCTGCAGCCTGTGTGTGTATAGGAGAGATACAACTGTCAGCTACATGTGTAGCTGATGTCTGCGTCTCTCACATGTGTATTAGGAGGGAGAGCATGTCATCAGATAAAGCACAGACACTAGCAATGCTTTACTATACATTACACACAGACATGAGCCGGGAGAGGAGAGGGGAGGGGTAACAGGGGTGACATCATTGTCTCTGACCATGTGAACTCATTTACATAATGAAGAAAAGATGATTTTATAATGATTAATGACTAGATAAAGGCTGTGATGGATCCCTGTGAGCTGCTCCAACAGGTATTGGTGACAGAAATAGTGACACAGACCTGGTGACAGGTCCTTTAAATGCTGTATTCCTTCCTAGAATTAGTGCACTAGCAATAGCCTAAATCCATTCAAGTGCAGGTTATAGTGCAATTCTAAGTAATACAGGGCTTTGTTGTAGAATTGTCCTCCACTACAGTTGCCCAGGCAGAAGGCTGAAGCTTCCTGGCGGGGTTTATTTCATATGCTACTAGTATGAACAGACCCTTTAAAGTTCAGATTAAGACTGCATGTGGGCATTTTCAGGATGATCATCGCTCCCCGATACTGTCACAAAGAGCATTATTCCGGGGCATGTAAATGGAATTGCCAGTGCAATTTAAAGGGTTAAACCCTGAACACTGAACCCAAAATTCTGTCTAAAGTCCCGGCACGGGGACATCCCACAATGTTCAGCAAAGAACCCAAACATTGTGATGAGCGTTTTGTGTCCACTAATCAATAACTGTAACCATAAATGTCAGTGATTTCTGTTGAACATCCGATTTTATGAGCATCCACAGGTGTTCTTTGTCAATAACGAACTTCCTTTATTTCATGAAAGACATCTTAAAACATGAGGAGACAGTCTGGTTTATGTGTTTCAACGCAACAAGGTCTTAATCATAACCTGGTTATGATTAAGATGCTGTTGCGCTGTTGCATTGCCAGTGACTATTAAACAGTTAACACCCTTGATCAGTGACAGCAATGTTAGTGTGAGGTACAGGTTCCGGAAACTGAACCTGCAATGTTGGGCACAGATCCAGCATTGTGGGTTTGGGCAAACTCATGAACCATGAATGTAAGATATTACTGTGGAACTTCCTATATTTATTACACTTTATTAGGCTTATACTGCAAGTTATATAAAAAAAATTAAGCAAATAGTTGTTTGAATTGTTAACTGAAAAATAATCTAGTTAGAGCTTGTATCATACACAATTAACATAAGCACCAATTGTTACTTAGCAACCATATTCTCTGAAGCCACAAGCAAATATTTAGATCAGTTTCACTCAACAGTATTTTGGTGAGTATTTTGAGAATAGTGAGCATATCTATAACTATAGTAGCTACAGTGGTTGCTACCAGGCTTATGGTGCCCAGGGTTTTCATATTAGTTGGCACAAACTAGTGATAGAAAGTAAAGGATGTGGTACATTTCAGTATGTAATGCCTTCTTCACAATTCTCTTCTGGAAATGTGTCAACAACAGCTCCCTTGAACATATTACTGTACCCATGTATGTAATGTCCTTGTGAAGGTAAACACATGTAACTTATGAGTAATTGTCAGGTTACACATTTACTACAATTATGGAAATACATGAAGGTTTCTGATTGCAAAAACACATTGGGGGTCATTTACTAAGGGCCCGAATTGCGTTTTTCCATCGGGTTACCCGAATATTACCGTTTTGCGACGATTTTCCCTGAATTGTTCCGGGTTTTTGGCGCACGCGATTGGATTGTGGCACATCGGGTCCGGCATGCACGCAACAGAAATGGGGGGGCGTGGACGTAAGAAAACCAGACGGATTCGGAAAAACTGCCGTATTTAAAAAAAAAGTGTCGCTTGACACGCGCTTACCTTCACCCACCATAGATTGGTGAACTCCAGTGAACTCCAACGGACTTCAGCACAGCAGCGACACCTGGTGGAGATCGGGCGCACTACCTTAGTGAATCGGCGGAAGACCCGAATCCTCCACAGAGAACGCTCTGCTGGATCGTGACAGGACCGGGTTAGTAAATCTGTCCCATTATTTACAGGCAGCTCTAGGTATTAGATGTGCACAATGCGTATTTAAGTTAGTGCCATTTATGCTTATGTAGATAGGGGCTCACCACAGTTTTGTTGTGGGAACCACCCATATTTGTAAGCCAAAAAAAAAGGACCTGATCCACAAGAGAAAAACAGATTTGTGCATTATCTTAGTTTCGGATCAATTTAAGATATCAGCTCTCTCATACTGATGCCTTATTACAAACATCATAGTTTTCACACAGGAGAAATCTATGCTGATAATATGTATATTGCAGTCTAACACAATAGTGATATATTTTATCTTGTGTCCCCTCCTGGTGCATGACATGGAATTTGCAACTTTTTGCTCCATGTACACCCTGGACAGCAAAATGTGGGTGTGGATGGACGGAAAACAAGGCAGGCCAATAAAGGGATGCCCTGCCTAGACTTATAGTAAAATGAAGCAAAAAACCTGTTCACAATGCAGAATCTGGAATTGAATTATTGTACATAAGTGTTGCACCAGTATTACTAAGAGTTCAGTTATTGCAGCATGTAGTGTATCAGATATTCTGATGATTAAGACTGGCTCCAAAAGGGCCTCTGATGCATCTGTTGGCACTTACAATTAGGATCTCTGTGTCTAACCCTTTAGACACTGCAGTCAAACATGTACAGAAGAGAAAGAAAAGTTGGATGCGAACACAGGATTAGACAATAACAACAATATTTATTTATTAATTAATCAAAAAGACAATAACCAAAGGACAACAAAGAATAAAAGCACTTAAAAATAGACCGAACAGATGTACATATCTACCAAGGGCAATTGTTGCCCTGAGCTCTCTATCTCAATCTGGTAGTGCAAAAGTAAACAGGTGACCTATTAGTCAAAGATAGCTGTCAACGTGCATCTGCATACATGCAGTACAAGGTAGTATAGTACAATAAAGTGACCTATGCAAAAGAATCTATTGCCTAAAATGTCCGCAAGCATAATCATACAATACCCAAATGATGTGAAGGTATGCCAGGTGGGGGGGGGAGAAAAGGCAAGCAAGGTCAGATGGATAGGGACTGGAGCAGACCACACGCGCATTGTCACCTATCCGGGGACTTCCTCAGGGGTAAGTGCAGTCAAACATGGTTATCACGCTCAGGCTGCAGAGAGCTTAGTCTTTCCCCCATGCTCCGGCCTGCTAATTTTAAGGTTTTTTTCTACGCTATCCCGTCAATATGCTATATTATACTAAGTGGTTGTTTTCCTTTAAGGTGAAAAACATGTGTGGTGGTAATGTATCTTGTTTTTTTTTTGGTTTTTTTTCGTAACGAGATCTATACTACAAACAATTAACTTAAATTTAATAACACATAGCACAGTGATATCACCCAAAAAATAAAAAGATTAAAAGCAATGGATAAAGTCAAGTAAAATTTGGTTTATGATGGTTTGGATGTGTTGATGGTTTTTGCTACAGTGAGAACAAGGCAAGAATGAGCATATACACATTTTCCCCTGCCCTTCTGTTTCATGTATAAGAGAAGTACCTGAATGTTTTTTCTTTTCATTTATTATGGTCCTAAAAGACCTAAGAATACATCAGTATACATCATAGAGCATTTACATAAATGTTGTGCTCTGCTGAAACAATATGCAATCATTTTATCTAGATTTACATGTACTGAAAATCTAAGAAAAACAATAATGGAGACTTTATATACATCTTTGTTATATCTTTAAAATGCTGATGCGAATCTTCTGTTGTAGGAGATTGTTCATTTTATATTTTGTACATTATAGTTGTGACATGTCAAGTGGCAATGCAATTTATCTCAAATGAATGTGCAATATTCTTTTAGTCATACCTTTGGCTTCCTGTGAATTAAGCAAAATATTATCTGCAGAAATTCATTGCTTTGAATAATACTATATTGATTTAGAGGCTTGTATTCTTGTTGCTAGAACAGGTTGAGGCACGTCGTTGTGAAAATTGAAATGCTGAATAGATTTATAGCAGAACTTCTACTTTACACATTGGCTACATTTAAATACACATTATAGTCAAGCAGATATTCCTTTTTATTTCTTTTTTGTTCTGGGAACTAAAGATGAAACTAAAAAATATCCTGTGGTGCTTGGGTAACATACCCAGACCTGAACATGTTTTTTAAAATTTGGGTTTGAATTTTAATGGGTCAACTCTTCACCTGTAACAATATAAACGTTATTCCAAAAATTTGGTATTAACCCCTTAACGCATTATAGCGTCCATGTAAATAATAATGCTGTTAAGGATGTATGAAGAGGGCTCACTGATCGCAGTTGTTAACCCTTTACCTTCCCCAGCAGCAGCTAAATGCCACCATCTTGGATCTGGTCGTTGCTCCCCTTGATGTCATCAAATCACCCCAATTTCCCTAGAGCTAATTTAACAAATAAAATCATAAACAATTTAGGTATCCCCGCATCCCATAATTTTGAATCTATCAAAATATAAAAATGGTCATTCCCAGCAGTTAACCCCTAGCAGAAAATAGTGCCCAAATGTCCAAATCGAATATTTTTTTGGCATTTTGCAACACATACATTTTTTTAATATAAAGTATTGAAAAGGTCATACAGTCCTCAAAATGGTAGCAATGAAAACAGCATCATGTCCCACAAAAAAAATGACATTTTACACAGTTGTGTACACTGAAGTATGGAAAAAGTTATTGTTGTCAGAATAGGGAAAAATTAAGAAATGTTTTTTTTGTACAAAAGGTTTACTTTTTTGGAAATCTATTAAAACATAAAAAAAATTATAAATTTGGTATCCCTTTGATGGTACTGACCCAAGGAATAAATCAAAGCTGTCAGTTGGAACCCACAGTGAACGAGGTAGAAACAGTGTCCACAAGAAAGTGTCCCAAATGCGTTTTTTCTTTAGTTTCATTGCATTTGGAATTTTTTCCAACTTTCAATTAACCGACATGGAGGGGCACATTTACATACCCGGTCCTGTGCGTTCCCCGATCCAGAGTGTCCGATGAGAAGGAACTCTGCCACGGGTTAACTTACATCGTACGCCCGGTCCTGCATGTGTCGCTCCCCGCTCAGGTCCGCCGGAGGTCACCATCATCTTCCTGATGCATGTTCATGGCTTGCGACACAATTTTAAAGTTAAATGCGACACAATCCCCTACTAAATCACTGTCCCAGCGGCGCAATCCCCGAAAATGTTGAAAACCCCACGGAAATGCGGCCCCGGAACCCTTAGTAAATAAGCCACGACAGTTTACCAGAACTGCCGTCACCAGAAAATACAATCTGTTGCGCAGAAAAAGTGCTCCTTCAGCTCTGTAAATGCAAATTATGGATTCTTAAAGATGGGGAATGAAAAGGGGAAATGAAAAAAAAACAAACAAAAATGATATAGTCTCTAAAGGGTTAAGGATATATTAGCGTATTAAGGAGATCAAGTTGGTAGTACTTAAAGGATCAGGAAAGCTTTTATTTTTGTAAATGTATTTTAAATAAGTATAAGTAAAGGGTAAATACATATTTGTGAGTGAGTCATGACGATCATTGTAAAATGATCAACGAAAACTGAAGAAATGCAGGAGGAGTTTATTTGCATCTATAGGATTAATAAAGTTAATGGGGCAGATTTACTTACCCGGCCCATTCGCGATCCAGGATTCGGGTCCGGACGGGATTTATGAAGGTAGTTCCTCCGCCGTCCACCAGGTGTCGCTGCTGCGCTGAAAATCATCTGAACGCGCCGGAATACACCGAGCTGGACCAAGTGAAGGTAAGCGCTTCCCAAGCAACACATTTTCGGTTATTAAATGCGGCGGTTTTTCCGAATACATCGGGTTTTCGTTGCCTGCATGCCAGCGCCGATGCGCCACAATCCGATCGCGTGCGCCAAAATCCCGGGGCAATTCAGGTACAAACGGCGCAAATCGGAAATATTCGGGTAACATGTCGGGAAAACGCGAATCGGGCCCTTAGTAAATGACCCCCAATGTTTGAGGTTTGGGCCAATTTTGGCAGCAGCTGCATTGCAGGACACTTTACCACTGTAATTTTTGGCAGCCAGTTCATGACAAGAGGGGGAAGAGACTGAAACAATGATGAGTACAGCGTGTCTATTAGTTAATGTTACTCTAAATTTTATTGTTTTAAGTATAAATGTGAATAATGGCAAATAAAAGTACTAAAAGGAAAGTGCAAGAAAGTACAAAAAAGTTAGTTTCAGAGATCTATAAAGACGGTTTGTATATTCAGTACCTGAAAAGAGCAGATAAAGTGCATTGCCATCTCTGTGAGCAGAACTAAAGAAGTCAACCTTGCAGGACACTTAAGATTTACAAATAACTATGTTACATTTATACAAATTTTATGACCTTCTGCTTGTTTGGTGCTGCATATATGTTTCCGATCTGATGTGTGAGTGATGCTGACATCTGTTTACCCTGTTGTGTGCCTACTGTATCATAATTATCTTAATAATGGTTTGTTTACACATTTACTGCTATCGGTTACGAGGGGCGGGGAGGATCAAATGCAATAACATTGTGCTTTATGGGAGACTTATGTTTCACTACTGATTGCACAACTCATCTAATTTTTATTTATAAACTTGACATTGAATATTTAGAATGTGTAGAATATGCAACTAATAAGCCATTTACATGGGTCCCTAAGTTATTATTTGCACATAAAATCGAAACACAGGGGGGCACATTTACTTAGGGCTTTGTGCCGCACTTCTGTCGGACTTTACATATTCTTTTGAAAACGGCTTGCATAGGTATTTGAGAAGTGTCCACGGTTATTGTATCGCACAAGACCGTTTTGTGGCGCAGCTGCGCTAGCCTCCAGTTGGACTGAGTGCCGTATTTAACATGCAAATTGTGTTGCACGTCCTGTGTTAAAGGTGCACCACAAAAAAGTTGGTGAACTCTGTCGGGCCAGTGCGGGGAAGCAACAGATTCATGATTTTTGGCGCACGATCTTAATGAATATTTAGCATATTTTTAAGTTGCTGCATAAATAAAAATCAATATTTCTTTTATTCCTTTGTATGTAGGAGGCAGGGTTACCTGAATAAAAAAGGCAGAGTTTCATGACTGTCTGACTCCATCGTACGAAAGGTGTTTTTTCATCATTCATGATGCAACCTAGAAATATGCTAAAAAGACATCCAGGGTGGGTACATATTACAGAAGAAGTTTCTGTTTGTGGGCTTGGGGGGAGAAATTACGAATGCACCTATGAATATGATCATTTTTTCTTAGGAAATAAATGTATATTTTGATTATATTAACTTGCTATTATATGAGGGGTATCTGTTTTTGCCATATTATTTGTATTCTTATTTTACCTTATTTTACATAATACATAAATAATCGATGATAGACTATTATTTTTCAATATTCACAATGTGTTGTTATTACACAACTTATAAGTAAAGATGTCCAAAGCAAGCAATTACAGGTCTACAGTGTTAACTCTTGCAAGACAGAGTGAGGGGTGTGGCAGACATTAGGTCAGACAGCCACTAAAACCTAGTTTAGACTACAGGATGACAAAAAAATCAATGGGGCTTATTTACTAAGGTCACGCGGCCAGCATTTGTTTAGGATTAGCGGCACTGGGACAGGTATTTAACTGGGGATTGTGCCGCATGCGATCAGATTGTGGCGCGTCTGCGCAGGCTTTCATGCGGAAGACTGGATGTCGGACGATCTGACTGCTGATTAGGACTGAGCGTGGGATTTAACCTTCAAATTGCGTTGCAAGATCATACGCTTACATGCACTGGGAAGAAGAAGGTCAACACCGGCGGTCCCGATTGGGGAGACGACACATGCAGTAAATCGGGCGCACGATCCTTGTGAATCGTGGCACAGTGCATGATCCTCGGATAGGTAAGTAAATGTGCCCCTGTGTCTCCTAATCCTACCAGCATGGATGGAGGAGACAGCAGGCGCAGACATGACAATGTTATAGGAAGATATTCCTTTTTTTTTTTTTAGATTGTATGCCAAGTACAACAATGCAAAGTGAAACAGAGCGTAGCACAACTACACAAATTGTGTTATGGGTCTGTTAATCTTTTTCAATATTTAGAATTTAAGAATGTGTACTTGTCATGTGTGTTGTTTTTTGCTGTCTTTATCAGCTCTACATATCAGCTCTCAACTATTGTGCTGTCTGTATTGGAAAACAGCTATATTACCAAAAAATGTCATTCAAAAAATTCATCAATTCAGCAGCACTAAAATGGTACATTATAATAGAAGAGTAAACAACAGATAGTCTCCTTTTCTTTACAAATCAATAAACACAGTTAATGCACCCTATCATCCAGTAAACACAGGATAACCCTGAGAAAGAACTTTATTGACTTTATTACATACTTACTTCTTTGTAACATATCCTCTGCTTAGTGCAATTTAGACCCAAGTTGAAAGTACTTGAATTGTATTAACATGTGTCCGCCAATATGTATCCACCTGCATTTTATTGTGTTCTGTGTTGTTTTCATAGATAAATCAAAATATCCACCAAAAGAAAAAAAACATTGAAATTATTTTATCATTATGCTAACTTGAATTTAAATAATTACATATTTGATACCTATTCAATAAAAAAACATGAATAAAGTTAGGTTATGTACAGTATATACTAAAGTATAAGCCTCCCCGAGTATAAGCCAATGCCCCTAATTTTACTACAAAAAACTGGGTAAACTTATTGACTCATGTATAAGCTGAAGGTAGGAAATGCATTGGTCACAGCCTCCCAGTATCTATCCAGCAAGCCCCCTGTAGTATACAGCCAGCCCCCAGTGGTATATAGCCATCGATCCCCCTGTGGCATATAGCCAGCTAATTCCCTGTGGTATATAGCTAGACAGCCCCCTGTGGTATACGGCCAGCCCCCTGTGGTATATAACCAGCAAGCCCCCTGTAGTATATAGCCAGCCAGCCCCCAGTGGCATATAGCCAGTCAGCCCCCTGTGGCATATAGCCAGCCAGCCCCCGGTGGCATATAGACAGCCAGTCCCAGGTGGTATATAGCCAGCCAGCCCCCTGTGGCATAGATGGCATTATATGACAACCTATAGGCCATATGAAGCGCTAGTAGCGGAAAATTGTAATCGCGTCCTCTGAGAGACATATAGTTTCCATTCTGTTTGTGAGTATGCTACCTGCAATAAAAAATAAAAATGTTTTGATTTTCACTTCTTAAATATCCCTATAGAAATTTTTGCACCTTATTAGGAAGAGAGCACTGTTATCAGAGACCTTCACAACACTGCATCCAAGCAGTCCCTTGAGAAAGGGGTGCAAGCCCTCAACTCATCCACAACCCCAGTCTGATTGCCCAGGTTGTGCTAGCCACAGAGGAAAACTAGGAGGCAAAAGATTGCAAAACACAGAGGGACAAACAACAGACAAAAGAGTCTGACAAACCAAGGTCAAATACAAGATGGCGGGGAAGCACAGTATTGAGTGGCAAAAGAACTGTCAAATAAGGAAGCAAGGATAGATATAGCAAGAGAAAGAATATCAGTGCTCAGAAGTCTAATATTAACCAGAAACCTGTTAACAGTACTGGGAATACATATGAATGCAGTACCATGACATTCCTCCAGAACCTTAAATGGGTGTTGAGTAGGTACAGTCTAATAAATTTTTCTGCAATGTTGTTGTCAGGAGCCAAATATTGATTGTTAAAAATGTCAGTAAACAAATTTGGCTCATCAGCAAATAAATACATTTTAGGAGGCAAAATAGACACAGGTTCAGAATTTTGCAAACCACAGAAACATATACTGTGAAACTTGTTGTATTTGGTCCCAGAGTCAACAAAAGCCTTGTTAGACACCTGGCAAGGAATAAAAAGCAGGTCACCCCCCTATTATTATTTATTTATAACGCACCATTAATTTCATGTTGCTGTACAATCAATGAGGGATTCATATACATTCTATGAAGACAAGAACTAGGCAAGTACAAAAACTACAGAGAGCTGGAACAAATGGGAGGAAACCTCATCTGACATTTTGGAAATACTAGGACCTCCTAGATTATCAACAGATGCTTCAGCATGAATTCCACTAAAAGTCTGTTAGGACAAGACCAGAAGAAATGGCCAGGGTTACTGAGGTAGAAGAAATGGGCATTGCTCAAATTGAGTTCTTGGTGTTGCCTAGATGACATAGCTCCCACTTCTATTTGCATGGGTTTATTTGACTCCACTTTTGCCTTAACATAGGGAAAAATGTGCAATGGTGAAAGAGGAGAGACTGCAAAGGAGTGGAAAGAGAGTGTTTTTCGCTACGTTTGGCTGCACCCTTAGTAATAAATGGGACGGTTACGTGGTCAAGTTATATTGAGGGACTAAATAGGAAGTGCAACTGCTGCATTCTTCTTTATCTATTTTATATTTTTATCATTATACATTATACCATTATACAGGTATGGCCTCATTCACAGGACCGTGAGGGGGACAGTGATCTGGTCGAATGATTTGCAACCAGATCACAGACCCCCATAGACTTATATTACTCGTGGTAGTGATGCGGTGAGCAAACGGTGTCTCCCCGCATTGTGACAGACCAGATGGCCGCATCGCAAAATATAGAACATGTCCTATTTATGGACAGATTTGCGATGCGGCCATTCCAATAGAAGTGTATGGGACTGTAAAATATCGGGACTGCTTACGGTGCCAGAAGATATTCACCGCATGCGGCCGTTTACTATGCTGTGAGTTGCCGCGGAGAGGCGATCACGTGACCGCTGCAGAACGTGACCTCAGCACTGCTCTCAGCTGTCAGAAGAGTGTCTGAAGAGTGTGCCCAGCCAGAGCCTGTGAAAATAAGTTCAAAGGGTGTGCAGACTGGTTCGAGCTGATAAAAAGGCAACAGTGACTCAAATCGCCACCCGTTACAACCAAGGTAGGCAGAAGAGCATCTCTGAATGCACAGTACGTCGAACTTTGAGGCAGATGGGCTACAGCAGCAGAAGACCACACCGGGTGCCACTCCTTTCAGCTAAGAACAGGAAACTGAGGCTACAATTTGCACAAGCTCATCGAAATTGGACAGTAGAAGATTGGAAAAACGTTGCCTGGTCTGATGAGTCTCGATTTCTGCTGCGACATTCGGATGGTAGGGTCAGAATTTGGCGTCAACAACATGAAAGCATGGATCCATCCTGCCTTGTATCAACGGTTCAGGCTGGTAGTGGTGGTGTCATGGTATGGGGAATATTTTCTTGGCACTCTTTGGGCCCCTTGGTACCAATTGAGCATCGTTGCAACGCCACAGCCTACCTGAGTATTGTTGCTGACCATGTCCATCCCTTTATGACCACAATGTACCCAACATCTGATGGCTACTTTCAGCAGGATAATGCGCCATGTCATAAAGCTGGAATCATCTCAGACTGGTTTCTTCAACATGACAATGAGTTCACTGTACTCAAATGGCCTCAACAGTCACCAGATCTCAATCCAATAGAGCATCTTTGGGATGTGGTGGAACGGGAGATTCGCATCATGGATGTGCAGCCGACAAATCTGCGGCAACTGTGTGATGCCATCATGTCAATATGGACCAAAATCTCTGAGGAATGCCTTCAGCCCCTTGTTGAATCTATGCCACGAAGAATTGAGGCAGTTCTGAAGGCAAAAGGGGGTCCAACCCGTTACTAGCATGGTGTTCCTAATAAAGTGGCCGGTGAGTGTATATTTACACACACACACATTTATATGTATACACAGGCGGTCCCCTACTTAAGAACGCCCAACTTACAGACAACTCCTAGATATAAACGGACCTCTGGATGTTAGTAATTTACTGCACTTTAGAGTTAGGTTACAATAATCAGCTATAACAGTTATCACAAGTGTCTGTAATGAAGCTTTATTGTTAATCCTGATTCATATGACAACCCAACATTTTTAAAATGCTATTGTCACAGAGACCAAAAAAATTTTGACTGGGGTTACAAGTATACAGTTCCGACTTACATACAAATTCAATTTAAGAACAAACCTACAGAACCTATCTTGTATGTAACCCAGGGACTGACTGTATTGGTCCCCCCTGGCCACGAGCATGTCCCCCTTGACAACCAGCATGTTCCCTACCCCTGAGCATGTCCATCTCCCTCTAGATAATAAGCATGCCCCCTTGGCAGCGAGCATGTCCCCCTTGGCAACGAGCATGTTCCCAACCCCAGAGCATGTCTGTCTCCCCCTAGCCAACGAGCATGTCCCTCTCCCCCTTGGCAATGATCATGCCCCCTTGGCAATAAGCGCTTTTTTGTGTGTATGTTTGTTTTTTTGTCTTCCAGGACCGTATATCCTGTGGACTACTTCGGATTCGTAGGATTACGTCGATGACTGCCATTATTTAAAAAAAAAAAAGTCAACAACATTTTTTTTCAATATAACTTTCTTTTTGTTATTAAAAGTGTGGGTTTTTTTTCTTCGCAAGACTGTATAATTTGCCATAGTAGTGGTGCTGTCTAGCTGGCCTTAGTGTTTGCCATCTTTTTTTAGCAAATTTTCACTAATGCCGATTCCATTACCCGGTACCCACCGCCACCAGGGGTGCCGGGAAGAGCCAGGTACAAACCAGTACCTGACCGTTTATAGATGGTCAGGTAGTGGGGCGGCTGCAGGCTGTTATTGTTGCGGTGGAATAGCCCAGTGGGCTATCCCAGTTCAGTAATGACAGGTTGCTGCTGTTTTTTTGTAGCTTGCTGATTTGGACAATAGGGGGAAGCTCATGTCAATTTTTTTTTTCATTTTTTTGGCCATTAAATGAAAATAAATGATAGGGTGGACCCCACATAATTAAAAAAAAAAAAAACAATTCTGACCAAAAAAATTATGTAGGGTTCCCCCTATTAATAGAGTGGACCCCACGTCTTCTTTTTTTACGCAATTTTCGGCAAAAAAATGAAAAAAAAAATTGACTTGAGTTCCCCCCTATTGTCCAAATCAGCCAGATACAAAAACACAGATACAGCCTGCCATTACTGAGCTGGGATAGCCCACTGTTAGGGGGCTATTCCAGCACAACAATAACAGCCTGCAGCTGCCCCACTACCTGACCATCTATAGACGGTTAGGTACTGGTTTGTACCCGGCTCTTCCCGGCACCCCAGGTGGCGGTGGGTACCGGGGTAATTGTATGGGTGTAAGTGTGAATTTGCCAAAAAAAAGTTGGCAAACACTAAGGCCAGCCCTTAATAATGAACACCGTCAACTAGACAACACCACTATTATGGCTGATTATAGAGTCTCTCAAAGAAATAAAAAACACTTTTAATTACAAAAGAAAGTTTTATTGACAGAAAATGCGGACACACCCTCGTTGACCAATTTATTTGTAAAAAAATGGCAGTCATCGACGGAATCCTACGAATCCAAAGTAGTCCACAGCATGCACGGTCCTGGAAGACAAAAAATACAAGCGCACACACAAAAAAGGGCTTGTTACCAAGGGGGTGGCGGACATGCTCGTTGCCAAGGGGGGACATGCTCGTTGCCAAGGGGAGTGGGGACCATGATCATTGCCAAGGGGGGACATGCTCGTTGTCTAGGGGGGACATGCTAGTTGCCACGGGGGGACATGCTCGTTATCTAGGTGACATCATTTGCAAGCCCACTGCATTTTTTACAGAATACTGTAAAAATACGGGTTACATACAGGCTACATACAGATATCATACAGCCTGTATTTGCGACCAGAATACAGCTGTAAATACAGGACAGAAAATGCATACAGCCGTGTGAATGTACCCTACTGTTATTATATAACCAAAATTTATATCTTAATACATTATTAAAATTTTTTCTGCAATTTTTCTTCTTGGGTCTAGTGATGCATCAAAATTTATACCATTCACCGTGGTCTGTTTTTGTGTCTGTATAAAACAGATGCAAATCCCACTGTCTAGCTTGTTTGCTTTATGAACACATTCTACATGTCAGCCGTTGAGATGCAGATCAAGTTAGAAAGCATACTATAACCAGACAAAATACCGGATGCTGGTAAATCTGCTGATACTTAGCTTACTTACTTCAGTAGATAGGGGCTGCATATTTTGTGGGTGTGAACTCCTTAAATTCCTCCGGTGATATTTAAATGCCGGCGGCTCCTGCACATTGCCATAGGCAACCGTGTTGCCACCTCTTCAGGGACATGTGAAAAACTGTGGTTCATGTGATTTTCCTAGTGGCATTTAACATGTAACACCCTGCTAGCTATAATCCTAGGTGCACCTGGGTAGCACCAATTGGGTTTTGTACCCATACTGTATTTTCAGGAAATTGAACATGTCCTCTCATCCCTAATCCTCAACAATTTTTTGTTATGCTCTATACATATTTTTTGTACATAATGATTATAATGATAAATGTTACATCTGCATCTTAATCCTAGATATACATTTTGTTGTGTTCATTTTATGCATATGTTATATTTGTACATGTTCCTATGGATTAATCAAGAAAATATTTTAGTGGCTATGCATAAAAGATAACAGCATATACTAATCGCTTAGCCAGGAGCAAATTCATCATGTATTCTGATAATGAATAATCTGAGTATGATACTTCCCATGCAATGTCTTACATACATATTCTCTAAAATGAATACCGTAGAAGAAAGGTGATCGACTTCTAAGTGACTATAATTAGATTCCAGGCTGTAATTATGTGAAGCTGACACTTTATTAGTTACATGCATTCTAAACCCTCTACAAGTCCTCTTAGATAAAAAAAACAATAAACTATCTTATATATACATATATACATCCAGAAAATGAAAAGCAGGACTAAATATAGGAACATAAAGGAACTTTTTTCCTGAAATTTAACTATACATGTTCTGTTAATTAGATTATTAAATGGGGTTGTCAGGTTTAGCTATTTTTTATACTATGGCCCCAGGTGGTCTAAAAATAATAAAGAAGAAATAATTATCCATGCCCGTGTTCCCTGGACAAGCTTCTCCCATCACTGCCAGCCTCTGTTGGTAAAGAGAGGGTCAGTGGTGACAGACATCATGCCTTTGGCTGTAGCTTGTAGATTATTTTTTTATGACTATTAACCCTTTCGCGCCTCCAATCTGTAGTTCAACATCCTAATTAACGGTGCCCCATGCAGCCTTGTCAATAAAAAAAATTCTAAATCAAATGGCACAAAATGTAGTCTTATAATTTGTCAATACTGTTCAATGTAAAATGAACCACACAGGTCACTTCTTCTGTGGCATTATAGCTACTATACTTTGTATTTTAACAAAAGCATAAATGTAAGCATGAGGGGATTATTATTTGCTATAAAGTGGTTTTGTTAAAAGTAATTATTTAAAATTATAAATGGAAATTTTTTTCAGAATATGACATTTCCACTGGATAACAGGTCCCAATAGCCATTTTAGTAAAGGTTATATGGTGTTTTTATAGCCATGCTTCCCCATCTAGTAACTTACAAAAGTATATAAAAATTTAAGTACCATCTTGCTAGTAAGCTCAAGCGAGTTATGGGGGCGTCAGCGGCAATGGAATGATTGAGTCATCCTGTTCACTATTCATGAGCTGGTCTGAACTGCCAAGTTAGGAAGTTAGGTTTCGTATTTGGCTGGTTCCACAACCACGGATCGGGTAGGGATATCATGTCAAGCTACTCGATTGACTGTTGAAGCAGCCGATCAGGAATCTTGCAGTCCCTTAGCAACACAGGTATGTCCTTTGTAGGCTGGGATGGACATGTTACTCTGCTTCATAATAGCAGGCTCACAAATCCAGATGCCATTACATAGAGGAGACACAATAGAGAGAGGTTGCTTTTCTTTACTGGGTAAGTCAGACAGGTCGAAACTTCTCCAAATCCAGCAGTTACCCTTTTCAGGGCAGGCCAGGGAACTGAGGCTGCTGTTATTAGGGACAGGTGAAAATCTAAAATAATTGCTCTTTTGAGAGTACTGTGAAAAAATGCATTTAGATACTGATAGGCTTCTATAGTCCTGGGATATTCTTACTGCTTATAGTGGATTATTCAGTAATACTTGGAAAGAGTAGACATGAATATTTGCATTTACTACACCAACCAGCAAGATCTTGAAGGTACTGTCTCTGAATAGTTTTCAGCCCCAGAAACCTCCTAAAGGTGGTGCTATCAGTTAATAGCAAGTTGCCGTGCAAGGTCAGCAACTCGGACAAGTCTCTGCTATACTACAACATATATTGCCATGCCGGCGGCAACAGCTTCATCTGCTTCCTGCGGTACCCGCCGCTACTGCGGCCACATTATCTTCTGAAGAACCTAGACTGCGTCTATCTATGCCATCCGAATAAGATGGTGATCCAAAGTTGTGCAGGGCTGTCTGCACATCGAGCTTATGCCCATGGAGTTCATCACAGAGAAGTCGAAGGTGACCTTTGTAATCAGCCTTTTTGCTGCCATGGGCTACGCCCTTCTGGGACAGAAGAGCCTTGGTCACCGCTGACTTTACCACGTTCCTCACACAATTTCAATCCGTCTTCGAGGAACCAGCCTGGGAATCATTTGCTGAGACTGCCCTGCTGAACTTACGCCAAGGTGACTAAGCGGTTCAATTCCGTACCTTAGCCTCCGAGCTGGACTGGAATGGAACACCCTAACTTGCTAATTTTTTTAAAAAAAGGTCTTTCCGGACCAATAAAAGACACCTTGTCTGCATGGGACCTGACGTCTTCCCTGATTGAGCTTCTCTCTTTGGCTACTCAGATAGACAACCAGTTCAACTTGAAGAGCAACGTCTTGAACAAGCACCAGTCAAGATCCGGCGCATTTCTCGCCTGGCTGTAATTTTTCAAAATCCACCTCTATCTTCCTCCGTGGACCCAATTAAGGTGGATAGAGCATGGCTGAGTCCCCAAGAGCGGACAATACGACCTGTGGAAAATCTCTGCCTCAATTGCGCCAGTCCAGAACACTTTCTGCAGACTTGTCCAGCCCGTCCTCCACATCCAGAGAGACACACTCACCTAGGGTTCATAGGAGAAGCGTCCCTAGGTGAGAACAAAGCATCTTCACGTCTGCATATTCCTGTTCTGCTCAGCTTTGGAGCCAGTGCTCTGATTCAAGCCATTCTGGACTCCGTCTGCGGGGAATTTCATGGATGCTGCTCTGGTCTCCAGGCAACATTTTTCTGTGGTTCCTCTAGAGAAGCTGCTGCTTATTGCATTCATCAGTGGGAAGATACTCTGTGACCCAGTTCAGTACCACAACAATCCACTTTGTCTGCAAGTTGCACAAAGAGATACTGCACAAAGAAATACTGACCTTGTATGTACTTCCCCGTTCCACATACTCCGTCCTATTGGGGCTTCCGTGGTTACAGAAACATGCACCTGTCCTTGACTGGCCGAATGGGGAGGTTCTTTGCTGGGGTCCTGAATGCCAGTCTCATGCAGTCTCTACTATGCCCTCCTCCTTGTCTCTAAAGTCTCTGTAGGGTCTTCCCGCTGCTTACCTGGTCTATGCTGACGTCTTCTCTGAAAAGCAAGCAGAGACTCTACCACCGCATCATCCATACGATTTCCCTATAGAGCTTCTGCTGGGCATATCACCTCCACTAGGTCGAGTTAACCCGTTGTCCGTGCCTGAAACTGTGGCCATGTCGGCCTACATCAAGGAGAATCTGCAGAAGGAGTTCATCTGCAAATTCTCTTCTACTGCTGGTTTCTTCTTTGTGGCCAAGAATGATGCATCTCTCCACCCTTGCTTTGATTAAAAGGGGCTCAAAAAAGTAACGATAAAGAACCAGTATCTGCCGCCTTTGATCACGAAACTCTTTGACCGCCTCCGTGGTGCCAAGGTCTTCTCTAAATTGGACATTCGAGGGGCATATAATCTTATCCGCATCCGGGGGGCAATGAGTTGAAGACCGCCTTGAACAACCGAGACGGGCCCTTTGAATACCTGGTCATGCCCTTTGGACTGTGCAATGCGGCCACAGTATTTCAGGAATTTGTTAATTATATATTTAGAGACTTGCTGTACACCTGTGTCGTAGTCTACTTAGATGACTTCTTGGTGTTCTCTGCTGATCTGGAGTCTCATCAAGTCCACTTACGACAAGTTTTTGGCGCCTAAGGGCTAAACGTCTCTATGCCAAACTGGAAAAGTGCCATATCCATCAGAAGAGCCATCGGTTTCTCAGATACACCATCTCCGATAAAGGCCTACAGATGGATACAACCAAGTTGTCTGCGGTACTTCAGTGGTTTCCCCCCCTAGACCTGCGTGCCATTCAGAGATTCCTAGGCTCTGCAAATTATTACCAGCAATTCATTTCACACTTATCTTCTCTTGTATCTCCCATTGTGGCTTTAACGAGAAAAGACCCTAATCCCAGACTCTGGCCTCCGGTGGCTGAGGAAGCATTCTCTAAACTGAAGTCTGCCTTTGCTTCTGCTCCTGTTCTAACGTGGCCAGATTTAAAGAAACCGTTGCAGCTTGAGGTTGACGCCTCCTTGGTAGGTGCCGGAGCTGTTGTCACTCAGAAAGGGCCCAAAGGCCAAACACTTACCTTCAGCTTTTTCTCTAAAACCTTCTCTGTGGCTGAGTGAAATTACTCCATAGGAGATCAGGAACTCCTGGTCATTAAACTAAAAGTGATGCTATATTATGGAAGAAGCTCATCAAATGGTCAGCATATATTCTGACCAAAAGAATCTCCTGTACCTCCAGACTGATCACGGTCTCAATCCACAACAAGCCGCTGGTCCCTTTTTTTCCAGTTTCAATTTTTTGAACCATTTTTGTCCTGCTGAGAAGAACGTCAAGGAAGATGCTCTCTCTCGTGCCTCTGATGTTATTGGTGAAGAGCCAGGTCCTCAGCAAATCATCCCTCCAGAACGGCTGGTTGTGGCCGCTCCATTGGACCTCTGGCATCTACCAACTGGAAAGACTTTGACTTGGGGACATGGCTCTTGTGTGGCTGGGCATCATGGGGTGCAGCACTCTGTAGTCCTCATTTCCCATTATTTTGGTGACCAGATCTGGTTCAAGACGTGCATGATTTTGTGGGTTCCTGTGATCGCAATAATCCATCTCACCTCAAACCCGCTGGTCTCCCGATGCCATTTCCAATAACCATATGCCCTTGGACTCACATGGCCATGGAATTTTTCATGGACCTTTCCTCTTCCTCTGGGAATACCATCATCTGGGTGGTGACCGACCGGTTCTCCAAGATGTCCCATTTTGTCCCGTGGCCAAGTCTGCCGTCTGCTCCTTGCCTTGCCAGCCTTGCCTTGTTCTTCACTCACATCTTCCGGCTTCATAATCTTCACCTGCATATTGTATTAGAACGTGGGGTCTAGTTTGTTTCCCGATTCTGGTGTTCTCTGTGCATCCAACTTCAGGTAAAATTGGACTTTTCTTTAGCATATCACCCTCAGTCTAGGATGTTATCTCCACCACTTTGTATCCACCCGATAGGACGACTGGTCCACTCTGCTGCCATGCTGCCTCCTACAACTCCCTGGACTCTGAGTCTGCCAGTGCCACTCCTTTCTTTGTTATGTATGGGAGACATCCACGTCCACCCTTACCTTTCTCCGTGTAAGCTGATGTTCCTGCTATGGAAGAGTTGGTAGAAGGAACAGCTAGGAACAGACTTGTCAGTCTCTGTTTCGGGTGTCCACCTGCACCAAAACTCAAGCTGACAAAAAACGCAAGCCTCCTCCCATCTTCTCTACTGGAGACAAAGTGTGGCTGTCCTCCAGGTATGATCGGTTGAAGATCCCCAGTTACAAACTGGGTCCACGTTTCCTAGGACTGTTCATGGTGTTATAGTGCATTAATCCAGTGGGGTATAAGCTCCGCCTTCCTCCCTCCATGCGCATCCTGAATTCCTTCCACTTCTCCCTGCTGTCATCTTGTCAGGACTTGTCATCCTGAATTGATTCTCCAGGCAAGTACCTCCTCCTACTCCTGAAGGTGATGCTTATGATGTCTTCGAGGTGAATGAGGTCCTCGATATGAATTTGGTCAGAGGGAAGCGGTTCTAACTTGTCGACTAGAAGGGGTTCGGCCGGGAGGAAAGGTCTTGGGAACCCGAGGACAACATCCTAGATCATGCCCTTCTACACAGGTTCTTCCAGTACAAGAAGAGAGGGAGGCCAGAGCCTCCGGGGGACTGTTACGGCCACGGGTGCCCCTTCGACCCATATCCTGGGTCGCAGGCGCACCCGTGTGCCTTACTGTGGCCTGGGAGCCTGCCTAGCTAGTAACTCACCTCTAGCGGCTCCAGCAGCGGCCTCCTCGCTCCCCGTGGTCCAGCACGCACATTTCTGGCTCCTAGGGCACGTGCACCGGCACTGTAAGATTTAAAGGCCCAGCTTGCTGATAATTGGTGTTTGACTAGCCGGCTGCCAAGAGAAATTCCCCTTTCTGTCCCCTGCCTTGGGCGCCACCACAGACAAAATTGCACCTGTGGAACGACCTGGTGGTACCACGCAGCAAAAAGTCCAACCTGCTATGTGGTGGGCTCTGGTGAAAACTGCGCACCACTTAGACTCTGGTCCCACGTGTCGGTTTACGTCATCATCTGCGGTGGTACAGAGGATCCACTTCCACTTATCCGGACAAGTAGGTTGCTAAATTATGTTTATTTAAATGATTCAGAAGTTGGTATTAAACATTTAGTACATTCTGAGCTTTTAAATCTAAGAGGTTTACAATTCACAATAAAAAATTATTTTGAAGGACATTTTGCTGCTGTTCTAAAGTGAAAAAAAGCATGATGATTAATAGTTATTTTTTTATTTCTACACTGCATTATTACCTGGAATACAATATTTAGCACATTTTATTCATTTTCTTTATTGTCATTTTTACAATTGCCATCTTAAAGCAAAAAGAATAAAACCAAAACTGACAAAAAGGACTTCTTAAGTAGCTGGTTAGACTGGATTATGTTTAACACTTTGGTAGGTATATAATGAAGTTCTATACAGTATAATAGACTTCTGATACCTTATTTCCTTATTTCTACCTAATATACAGGTATGCTTCTCTTTCCAAAAAAAACACATTATGCCCCCACTTTAGGTTGCCCTCCGACATTATGTCCACATTTAGGATTAAGGTAGCTCCCAATGCCCATGGTCCTCCTCACACCATTTCTTGCATTAATTAGTAAAATAAAAAGCCTCCCCTTACTTTATGCTTCCCTTTCTGTAATTTAGCTTAGGCTGCCATTTTTGTAGCCTCCAACCTTATGCTCCTCTTCAGGTGGCCTTCCCTCCTTATACACACATTTTGCAGCTCCCGAATATTTCTTTTTTCCTCAAACTTACCTTCCACCCTCCCCTTGACTCTTTTAGTAAAGTAAAAAAATAAACTCACCTATTTTTTGTTCCCTTGCAGGAATCCTTTCTTCTATTCAGCGACCATGTTTGAGTCTGAAGCTGGTAATTGCAATGACACTGGTTGACCAGTTTTTTTTATCTACAATACCTTGTGATTAGGTCATATATGATATTTCTTTTCAATTCATCCACTTATATTTTTATTAAAAAAAATAAATAAGTATTAACAAGAAGATTCTTAAATGCAATATTTTACTAAACAGCTATAGTTTGACTTCAGGAATCGATTATTATTATGTCAGATTTATATGATTGTCCCAAATAAGCTGTAATATTATTATAATACACAGAAAATGAGAAGTATGAAACAAAGCAAATAAACAGTAAAGGTTTGTCTGATTTGATTTCAGGTGCATGGATTTTAACACTACATGAATAAATCAGGTGTCATAAATTCAATCCTAGACACATTTTCCTTGTTCCCATATAAATAGGTCCTACATCCAATTGGAAATATTGGCTTTACGGAAAAAGACCCACATAGTTTATCAAGGGTAAATTTCACTAAATTTGTCACTTTTCTATTCAATTCATTCATCCGTTTTAAGAAAGCTAGTGGTAACTGGTGAGTAAATTGGTTGGATTACTTAGTGACAGCAATGAAGATTAAAAGGAGAGCATGAGGACATGTGAGCTGCATGAACTCCCTGTTTCAAAGTCTATTACCATAGGAAGACTGACAAATAAAAAGAATTGAAACCTAACAATCCAATGAAAAAATTAGTGACAATACACAAGGTAATTGTTTCCTAGGCTCCTTGACAACTCTTTAGAAGCCCAAGGGCTAGCCTGTAATTCAAGATGTCTGAGATCTCTGTATATTCTGTTTCAACATGAGAATCAATTACATTTCTCATTCCACAATTTATCCCAATAACTGCACATCTAGCCAATTTCTCATTGTCTAATGTTCAATGCTTTAGAATCAATACTGGTGTAATTGATCAATCACTGTTATATTGCTAAAAATACTGCAAAAACAAATATCTATCTAAATATAATGTGGATCGTACTGATATGTCACAATTAGAGATGAGCGAACACTAAAATGCTCGGGTACTCGTTATTCGAGACTGGGCAGACTGGTTCGAGCTGATAGAAAGGCAACAGTGACTCAAATCACCACCCGTTACAACCAAGGTAGGCAGAAGAGCATCTCTGAACGCACAGTACATCGAACTTTGAGGCAGATGGGCTAGAGCAGCAGAAGACCACACCGGGTGCCACTCCTTTCAGCTAAGAACAGGAAACTGAGGCTACTATTTGCACAAGCTCATCGAAATTGGACAGTAGAAGATTGGAAAAACGTTGCCTGGTCTGATGAGTCTCGATTTCTGCTGCGACATTCGGATGGTAGGGTCAGAATTTGGCGTCAACAACATGAAAGCATGGATCCATCCTGCCTTGTATCAACGGTTCAGGCTGGTGGTGGTGGTTATCAAAGGAAGCACACTACTATGCCAGATGAGATGACACTGAGTTATTGCCTAATAGAAATCCAACCCCTACTGAATTTTCCCACTTCGGTCTTTGCTATGGATATGTGTGCCACTAAGAGCTAAACACAACGGTAGCAAGTCCCCCTGCTAATTCCTCACAAAATGGTAAAAGATGCAAATTAAAATAAAAAAAGTAGAACGTTATTGTAGCCCTAAGAAGGGCTGTTGGGTTCTTTGAGAATCACTCCTGCCTAACAGTAAGCTAATAGAACACCCTAACGCTTTCCCTGACCAGCAGCAGCTCTCTCCCTAGCGGCATCCAGAGACAGAATGATCCGAGCAGCGCGGCCAGCGGCTAGTCTATCCCAGGGTCACCTGATCTGGCCAGCCAACCACTGCTATCGACGTGTAAGGGTACCACGTCATGCTGGGTGGAGTGCAGAGTCTCCTGGCTTGTGATTGGCTCTGTTTCTGGCCGCCAAAAAGCAAAACGGCGGGAGCTGCCATTTTCTCGAGCGGGCGAAGTATTCGTCCGAGTAACGAGCAGTTTCGAGTACCCTAATGCTCGACCGAGCATCAAGCTCGGACGAGCATGTTCGCTCATCTCTAGTCACAATACATCTCATTATTATTAGACAGAGCGACAAGTATTTTGCTTACTGTAACTCTAGGACTGAATGATGCTTTGACAACTACTAAAACTATAGCAAATTACTTGGACTATGTTTTAGATACTTGTCCATATTTATTTCCTTAAAAATAATTCCTTTTACAATATAACATTCAGATGTGACTATACGAAATCCCAATGTTTCTTTCTCGAAAAATGCAGTGAGATAATGCAATAATAAAGCACTTCTACCTTCTCCTTAGGATCTCTGGCTGTCTCTTTGCAATGAGTGCAGGAGCAGGAGAAACTGCAGCAATGGCAAAAGACCTTGCTGCCGACTTGCGATTCACACCAGCTGATGTCTAAAGTCAGCGAGTGGTCAGGATCGAGTTAAGAAATAAAATAGAAAATTGGTGATATCTTCCATAATTCAGAATTTTTTTTCACATAAAAGGGAAACATTTTCACGGCAGTCTTAAGTTTCTAAGCATAGGAGACCCAACCACTTGTAGTTTCAGTGCCATGCAAAGGCATTTTACGTGTGTCACAGTTATAAAACACATACACTTCTCCTGCACAGCTCCCTCCAGCTAACCAGCTTACATAGAGTTCCTCAGTGTAGTAGCAGAGAACAGAGCCAGCCTCTGCTTCCAGGTAATGACATTACTCAAGGTCCTGTGCAGACTTGAGATATACTTGAGATATAGGGCAAAGCACTTTGTCATCACATCACCTAAACACTGGGACATTGGTCAGGATGGTCTGGCTGTGCTGTAACCTCTTGACTTTGAAACAAAAGGTGCAGGCACTTTTTAGCAAGACTTTCTCTTGCTAAAAAGTGCATCTTAAAGTCTGAAAGAATATGGTAAATGCATGTCAATATGATTGAAATAGTCACCCTTTTTACCTGCAACTATACTGTATATCTGAAGACAACAAAATAGGAAATGAATTTATAATGTTCTTTTTGAGTAAATTTGGAAATGAAAGAACATATGCCATGCATTACAAAAACAAGCTATTAACTTTTAAGTAATCCTAAATGTCTTAGAAAACATTCTTTAAAGAGGACCTGTCACCCCATTTATCGACACTAGGAGCTGCTTACTAAAGTTAGGTTCTTTCAAGTGTTAGAATCCAATAATAAATTGATATTTTCTGACAAAGTTTATCAATAATGTGGTCATTGTTAAAAAATCAAAAGTATATTTTCCTATTTAGTGATTTTTAGAAAATGATAGAAAGAACGGGAAACGCGGCCACTCACCGTTTAATAAAGTCTTCTTTATTTCATCATCCGTAAAAAATCACATGGCACAGACAGGTCAGGATAGAGGTAGGAGCAGGGGGTTTGGACAAGGCGACAGCCGTTTCGCGCTGTTCAGCGCTTTCTCTAGCCTCTATGGAGTGGCGTCCACACCTGGTATTTAATTTAGCAGGCGGGACGTCACTTCCCTGTAACCTGGCAACCAAGACGCTCCTGAGCGGGAGGGGAAGTAGATTGTGTTCTTAGAAAGCACAATATAAAACAACATGAATAATTACATTAAAAGAGGAACAAGATATGTAAGTACAAATGTGAAGCACAGAATTTTTTAAAAAGAAGCGGACTAGTGATAATTACATTCTGGCTGAAGAGAATGTAAAGAGGTGCACTCGGAAGAGTATGCATTGATGGAGAAGTAACTGAGAGCGATACATTAGTATGGGGCTAGTTGTGGCGATAGCATAGTATTGTTTATAGCTGGCATACTTGAGGTACATTCAGAATTGGTTTGACAAAACTACAGAAATACTCCCATATCGTTTTTGTCATTGAGCCCTAAAGGACCCATTGCGTTTGTCCTCATAAACACTTCTCCATCGATGCATACTCTTCCGAGTGCACCTCTTTACATTCTCTTCAGCCAGAATGTAATTATGACTAGTCCGCTTCTTTTTAAAAAATTCTGTACTGTCGCCTTGTCCAAACCCCCTGCTCCTACCTCTATCCTGACAGGTCTGTGCCATGTGATTTTTTATGGATGATGAAATAAAGAAGACTTTTTAAACGGTGAGTGGCCGCGTTTCCCGTTCTTTCTATTCTTTATTGGACTTGTCTTGTGCTAAAACGCAGAGCACCACCTATATGCTTCTATGTATAATTAATGTCATCTCTGAACGTTACGTAAAAGGCATTTAATATCTAAACGAAGGCTTCCCAATAGTGCCCCTTTGCTTCTGTTCTCTATGGATTGATTTTTAGAAAATGGTTTCAGTTTGTTTTTCAACTACTTTTAAAATGATGTACTGTACATTGCATTCAATGATAACATGCTATAATTTAGCTACAATTTCTGATGTATTGTTTAACATTCAAATGAAATATTTATAAAAAAAGAAAGCATTTCTGATGAAATTAAAACCTAGCTTTGCACATGCAGGTCATGGATTGAGGATTTCCTTAATCCTGCAGAAATGACTTCATTAATGTCAATGCTTCAGCGATTGCCAAAGATATTTTCTCAATGGGAAATCCTCAGGAAACACATTTTAAGTTGCTGTAGGACAACAGTTGGAATTACTGTCACAGACCATAAATAATTCAATTAAATTCTTACTTTTATATAATTTTCTATAATTAAGTTTCAAAGCAAGAAATAATTACCATTAGAAAGCAACAAGTCAAGCAATGCAATTTAGTTCAATTCTGCGATACCATAGGTTATAGTGTTTTCTCGTGTTTTCTCCCCCTAACTCCATAGGGGCCTAATTGTTTGTGAAATTATTTGAATTATACACAAATCTTCATATGCTCATATTCAAAATCATTGGGATTTGTTTTAAAATTGGGCCATGGCTAAATGTACAACCCCCAGACTTTTGGGGTGTGTTTGTAGTAATTTGAATCCATTCCTTCTAAAGAAGAAATTTAAGGTAAGACACTGATAGATTATTCCAGTGTGTAGCAAACTTTATGCATCCACCCAATTTAGACTTTTCCTATCTAACAAAAGGGACAATATAGTACAGCATGGTACAACATGATGCATTACTCCAGAACACACATTTTGACTATCCCAGAATCCAATGACAACCTGTTTTATGCCCCTTTAACTAATGTATTGTTTTAGCACATAGTGATCTTGTACTTGTGAGGCTTGGATATGTACTCCCATTTTAGGAAACTTTGACATTTCATGCATTGATATCATTTCCACTTTTAGATTTCAAAGAAGATAGACACATTTTATTGTCTGATTTATTATCATCTGGAGGATGTTCAGGGCCCAAGGCTTAAAATTAATTATGGATACAAAACTTTAGTTTTAACCTTAATTTCAATGTGGCAGATAATGTTCAACCATTAGAAGACATTGAAGATCATGTGATGGATTCAGTAGTGGTTCTTCAAAACCTCCTTTTCAATTTATTTGCCCCACATAACCTATCTGTGTTCCTTTCCCGCTGTGGGACTACAATTTTTTGCTGGGATTCCACATCTCATGTTTTGAATCAGCACTTTCTGCAGTTTCTTAAATTCAACATTCAACATGGTTTGTGTCACTTTTGGCATTCATTACCTATTAACAAGATTACAGTTTTGTAGTTGACAAGTCCATTCCAGACATTAACACCTCATATGTCAAATAAAACTCCTTTCTAAAGAAGAATTCTAATCAACTTTAATACATTTCCACACTACATCAAAAGAACTCTAAGGACACTTCGCAAACTGGAGTAAGATACCAGCCTCCTGATAAGTCTGCCCTTTTGTTTACAAAGACTTACAATAAATCTAGCACTGTTCACCTGTTACTCCTTGATGTGCCCACTTAAAGAGGTTTTCCCACAAAAGAAAATTCTCACATTTTAATCTCCTAGTAATGTTAACACAATAAAGATCATTTTAGCACCTTACTTTACAATGTTATTCAGTGCTGTTTTAGTGCCAATCATTCCCTAGACTGCTTACTGCAAAATCCCAGGCTGTTTGCGCGGACTCTCTAAGCAGACACATTATAATCCATCTAGTTCAATGGGGAGCAGTGTGGTTAGATTATCAGGGTACAGGTGTATATACACTTTCATCTGGCTTCGACATTGTATTAACACACTATTGTCATGAATCTCATACATCTCTGATCTGTCTCATCTCTCCTTCTATGTGTCAGATTACACATTGGCATGACAGACAGAGGCTGACAGATTTTTACACTGTTACACATTTAGCTCTGCTACATCTTACAGATATGTGCCTGCCTCCCCCTTCCCTCGGATCACTTAACTCCTTGTAGTTTGTAGCTTGCAGCCTCTTTCTATCTCCTCACCATCTCCAGACAGAATGTGAGTGTCTCTGAGCTCCATGCAGGGAGCAGGACTACAGGAACAGAGCAGAGAGAGACAGAAATCTCATGTGCACAATCTCACACAGAAATTTAAGATGGCAGTCACCTGCCCCTAAGTCAGGAGTTACAGGGTTGTGTCTAGGGGCAACTGAAATTGTGTACACCAGGACTGACAGAGACAGGTCGGACTTATGCCTGTGAAATGCTGTATTTTTGTTAATAACATTGAATTAGAGAATGTGTTATTTTATTATTCTGATTACATATAAGAAACTTGTCTTCTTGGAAATACCCCTTTAAAGGTGTCCACTTTCAGCAAACAATTGATATTGTTTGTGTCATAAAAAGTTGTACATTTTTCCAATATAATTTCGGTATTGATTTCTCGTGGTTTTCTAGCTTTCTGCTTGATGTCATTTAACAGAAAGATTTATTGTTTCTTTCTTGTAGATACAAAACAGTTCATGACCGGTGCATGGCTCATTATAACTCTTATATATGTGCATGGCTCATTATAACTCTTATAGAGCTCCTATTACTATCTGCGATAAAAAAAATGTTGCTGAAAGTGGACAAAACAAAAAAAACCTTGAAGTTGACCAAAATTGATCTGGAAGATCAGACATTTCACAATTTATCTGGCAAATTGGGCAAAGTTTTCATCTCCTGAAAAGCACTGATAAATTAACATTTTTTTCTGTTTTCCAAATGTTGAAAGCTATAGGTTGTCTGCTTGTTTGTTTCTATCATAATAGAGCAGCTAAGTCAACCACTGACTGCAGTGATCACCCGTCTGAGCTAATATTTGGTTAAGCTGATATTTCTTGTGTGAACTGCAGGTTGAGTCTTGCTTCTGTTATGTTTTGAACACATTTTGAACCGTTTTAACCGCTTAAAGACCAAGCTGGTTTCGCAAAATAAATGGTTATTTAAAAAAAAAAATTTGTTGTATTTTTCAAAGAGACATTTTTTAGGGTAAATTTTTCATAACAAACAATATTTATGAACTGTAGATAAGGCAGAGAATGAAACAAAAAGGTAATTTGTAGCTTTTCTTATTTAAAAAAAATTGTGCTGTAAACCATACCTAACAATTAACACGCTTACTATTTTCTGTAGGTCCATATGATTGCAAAGGTACCTAATGTCTTGGTTAATTTCTTTTTACATTCCATTAATTTTTATACAAGAACAACTTTTTTGGGGAAAGCTCATTTGTTATTTTGTATTTGTACTATGCCTTGATCTCTGTTGAAATAAAATTAAATGCTTCTATAGTGCAGTGAATTTTTCAATGGCATTTAGTCTATTAGACCCAACTTCTGTTTGGGAATAACAGGCTTCATCAGTCGGCAGAGTGACCCCACAGCATCCTTTGATTGTGTTGCAGGGGCCATGTCAGAAGGAAACCCTTTCTGTCTCCTCAGCTGCCACGATCATAGTTGAAATATGCAAATATGATTTTCAAGGTGGGAAATAAAAAACAATGCCTCATTTTGCTACCTTGAAAGGCAACCCCCTTAAAGACAAGCATGACTTAGTCGAAACAGTGCTGTCTACAGTTGGGAATCTATTCTATCTGGAATAGATATACTAATTTGGCTTAATCCCACATCATGTTAGTAGGCTTCTTGTAAGTCATGCTTGGTGTTAAGGGGGCTGCCTTTCAAAGTAACAAAAAGAGGCATTGTTTTCCATTTCCCATCTAGGCAATGTATTTTCATACTTCCTTTAATGCCCTTGTGGAGCATCAATGGCTATAAGTCTCCACATGCCTATAAGGTGGCCTTAATTGGCAGACTCTCCATAAGAAGAGCTGTTACTTCCAGACCAGGATCATAACTGAGGCAGTTGAAGGGATTAACTCCCCTGAATGGAGATTCCTCCATTCAAGATAGAAGTAGAAGTAGCAGGAGCCAGGCTCTAACAAAAGGTTTCTTGCTACTGTAACACAAAGGTACATAGTCAGCATACCAGCATGATCACTTAGATGTGCATGTATGTCATTGGTTGCAATATGTCCCTTAATAAGGACATACATGCACATCCTTGTATATTAATGGGTTAAAGCAATGAAAATCTTCAGTTGAACCAATAAAACTACTAGGATTTGTATCTCTATTTATTATCCATCCATGAATCCTATAATATGTTCTTTGCAATCAATTAATTGGCCAAACGCCATTAGCCCTAAGTGTCTAATTAACTTCTGTGCCAGGCCCTATGGGCTTTGGATTGTTGACAGAGGCCAGTAAAAATGCTGGCATTAAAATGAATTTATTTATATATAGAAAAAAAGACATCTAACCAATTATGAAAGATGCTTAGACTCTTCTTTGCATGGCATTTAATTAATTGCTAAATTTATCAGCAAATGCTTAACAATGTTATACCATAGGACAACTAGAAACAGCCATTACATACCCTATGTGAAACAATTATTTTAATTGAAATTAAAAAAAGATTTTGAAAATTGATTACTTTAATATAACACAAACAGCTAAATATAACAGATTAGTGAAATTTACCCATGGATAATTGCCTTTTATGTTATCAAGTAGTGCAGATATTGTGATCAGCCCTGTGGTGATAATTTTTGTTTTAAAATCCTGCCATAAATACCAATGCTTGTTCTACCTCTGCTGTAAATATTGCCATGATCAATAATTTCTTAAGGTACGGTAACACAACCGACCACAGAGGTCTGTTGTTTACTCTATGGCAGTAAAACATTGTGGGATAAATTATCACACCTTGTCATTCTGCTTGGGAAGCCATTATTTTACTTGCAGAAATTGAAAGCATGTCTTTAAAACTTGGCTCAACTCTCCAATGCAATTAGAGTAAAAGTCCACCTCTGCTGTTTTGTTGGTAAACAAAATCTCCTGATTTATATAGTACTAAGGAATTGTAAAACCATCTTGTGGAAACCAGTTTGAATTATATGTAATATATATATATATATATATAATATATATATATATATATATTCATATATATGTTAATCCACACTTGTTATTAAAAAAACACCTTCATTAGTATTTTACTCTTTTCTCAGTTACTAGTGTCTACTGGTTAAAAGAAATTAATAAATTGAAATTCAAATAAATATATGAATGTACAGGAACACTAAGCAATAAGGAAAGGCAACATTTTTTTTTACACTTTTTAGAAGCCTCTTTTTAGTCTAATATCGCATATTAAAATATACTCTCAGTTGTGACCACATTGAACCTGTACTGTTTTAAAGTTAAAAAAACATTTATTACAAAAAAACTGACAAGCAAGGGACAAGCCACGAAAACCAAAATCAGGACACAGGATAACATAACAGAACACAGAGTTGCAGATCAGCAGGCGGAATGGCATGGATACAATATAAGCTGTGATAAACTGGCCCAAAATTATCTAAAATCTGATGCTAAAGCTCTCTGTATGTTGAGAAATAACTTAAACTATATTTTGACGAGGGGACAAAATACAGAGAATTCCATATTGAATTTTTATAGACAACCTTGTGGATTAAGCAAAGCAGATAAATCCAGCAATATCACAGTGTAACTAAACACATACCCTATATACTCGTGTATAAGCCGAGTTTTTCAGCACAAAAAA